>OZ018392.1:38221499-38353053 GCA_963969525.1 Ontholestes murinus | reverse complement strand
ATACATAAACTTTGCTAAAATGCCAATTGCATTAAAACATTCCAAGAATCACATATCACTCACTCGCAGTGTACAGCGAACAAAAGATGTACTTGGAGTTCAAATACCACGCAAGTCGACTTCGTGCGTCCTTCTCCACATGTGACTGTGGAAGCGTACGAATCGCACTTGCAACGCATGTGGTGGATGAGAGCCTCGGTTGCTATCACTGGGCCTGAATGGCGCAGCTGGTAGCGTGCTCGGCTAGAAACCGGGAGGCCGCAGGTTCGAATCCTGCTTCAGGTACATCTTTTGAATTATACATAAACTTTGCTAAAATGCCAATTGCATTAAAACATTCCAAGAATCATATATATATATATATATATATATATATATATATATATATATATATATATATATATATATATATATATATATAATATCCAAATGGTAACGGACGTAGTGAATATCAACTCTTTGAAATTACGGGTGAGAGAAGTCCAGTGTAGTGTAGTGTGTTAAAGTGTAGGGAGCAAAGAATACACGATGGTGGTTGTGCTCTAGTCCACTATATTGTTATATGTACATGCTAACGTTTCGCACACAACATGTATGCATCCTCAGAGCCTAAAAGTAACAATTCGTGAGAGGTCTGACAATGATTAAAATTTAAAATGTTAACATTAAATTTATTTTTAACATTAAAAGTTACATTTCAAAATAAAATAAAATAATGACATTTATAACCTAAAGACTAAATAAAGATAAGACTTACAAGTAAACAATTATAAGTGTGTGTCCTACACTATGGAAGACCACATGGCCGCAGCAAGATTTTTTGAGGTTAAGTTCTTTCCCAATATGATTCCTTATCGTGAAAATTGAAGACGTCATGGAAAAACTCAACAAAAAGAATTTTGAGTTAAATTAAACCGAAACATTATAAGTATTTGAAATTTAAAATTGAACTAAATTGATAGAATTAACATGATGTAAAAAGATAAGAGAACAATTACTGAAGGTAGACAAACACAAAATGGTCGGTCTTCCGCAATTAGACTGTGAAGTGACCGGTGGAATGTTTGACACATCGAAATTTCGTCCTAACGAACGCACGAAAGTGCGATTCACGCAGGAAAAACCTAATCCCAAGTCCGAGAAGCTGAAGAGGGTAACCAAAATATCAAACCCCTGAGTAAGAACCCCAAGGGAGATAACCTTAATATTGGGAGTGGAATAACCACCCTAATTTCATGCAACCCCAAGCAGAACACTCGATAATAATCGGAAAGAGACAAGCCAAGGGTTGAATAAGCAAGAGCAGTTCCCCAGTCCCGTCACTGAGGTAGTTAGAGTTCAGCAACCGAGCAGGGAACGAGAACACAAAAGCAAATCCCACCGTATGGTAAAAATACCGAGGTACGGACCTGCTACGCGATGTGAGAGGTGGTTGTGACCGAATATATTACCTTCAGTAAGTAGAAATGAAAGAATTGAGTAGAAAATTGAAAGAGAGAAAAAATTAAAAGAGGTAGAGACAGTTTTTAAGATTAAAGATCAAATAAAGAGTAAATAAGATAGAAGAAAGAGGAAAGAAAGAAATTAAATAAGAATAAGGGTTGTAAAAGTAGCCTAAGAGAGGGAACAGGATGAAAAATTATGTAATTACGGAAAGAACAAAATATTAAACAACAGGTTAGGATAATAGGTATTGAAATCAAATAAACATGAGCGTTACTGAAAAGAAAATAAATAACTATAGGTATTGCTCAGGCATTCAATGTCCTTTTTAAAATTCATACTATGTTTTTGTGCTTGTATATGGCACATCTCAAGGAAACATCTCTTAAAAGTGTTACGTTCAGAGCACACCAATTTCGTGTTGTCGTAATCTGGTGAATGGTCAGTGTTATTACAGTGTACACTGAGATCAGTAGAACGAGGTTTACGTTTTATATCACTTTTATGTTGTGTGAGTCGTTTGTTAAGTTTTTGAGTTGTTTGTCCAATATGTACTAAGTCACATTGTTGGCAATAATTGAATAAACGACATCATGTTTCTGAAGGATGGGAGTAGGGTCTTTTAAATGGGTGAAACAAAGAGAGTTAAAGGAACGATAGTTGGTATAGGCTACCAATACATTAGGAGAGACAGAGCGAAAGATGCTAGTTAAATGTTGAGAAAGATCATCAACGAAGGGCAAAGTAAGATAGATGGTATTATCCGGCACCGCCACATCAATACGCGCAACAGGAACCTCGCGAGGCAAGTCTATCCGATTTGGGGAACGATATATCAGTCTCTTCAACAACTCAGGTGGGTATAGGTTATTCCGCAGAATGTCAAACAGTCTAGCTAAGTTCACAGTGTGTAATGATGGATGTATGATACGCAAAATTCTATTTTTTAGAGCTAACACAGTGTTGAGCTTATGTTTATTAGGGTGGTAAGAGTCGAAAGGAATGTACCTTCCAGAGCTGGTGGGTTTAATATACCAATCTAAAATAATTATGTTGCTAGTTAGTCTGCAAACAAGAGTGTCAAGAAAAGGTACAGTTCCTTCTTTCTCTCTTTCTACTGTGAATTGTAATCTAGGATGGAATGAGGTGAAAACATTAAGCGTATTATCAATTTCAGTGGCCGGAACCGCACAAATAAGATCATCTACATATTGGAAGATAAAGGGGAATTGGAAAGGGACCTGAGCAGAGCAAAAATGTAATAACGTGTTCATGACAATTTCAGCAATCGAGGGGCTAATAGGACCACCCATCGGGAAGCCTGAGGTTTGTTGATAGTAATTATTTTTAAACTGAGCAAAATTGTTATGAAATAAAAAAGAAATAATAGAATATATATATATATATATATATATATATATATATATATATATATATATATAGGGTGACTGACGAAAACCTTTGGTGCTGTATCTCGCTTATTTTTGATCCGATTTGAATAAATAAAACATCAAATTAAATGATGCTGTTAGTTTAAGGGTGTTGTGAAATTCTTTTACTAGTCTTGAGGTGATCTTGTGACCACTCACTGCTAGTATTGCTGCCCTACTGTCTGTAAGGATTTGGATGTTCCTATCACGGATGTCTCGGTGTAGGATTTCTTTCGCCCCTTGGATGATGCCAAAGATCTCTGCTTGCAGAGTAGTTATGTGCTTCTCTAGGGGTATAGCTAATGAGAGGTCCATTTGTTGCAAGTAAATTCCCGCCCCAGATCCTCTCTTGGTTTTGGAACCATCGGTGTAAATTCGGAGGGTTTTCCCACCCTCTACACTCCCGGTTCATCTTTTTATCGATACATTATAGGGTCTATTGAAGACGTAGCAGGGTAGAAAATTGTCTGTCTTCCTTCCAAGGAAGGGTGTCTTTTTGACAGCCTCCTCTAAAAGGTGACCGTGTCTGCCAGCCCTGCCTCCTTTGTACCAGAGTCCAACTGAGTTTAAGCGCAGTGCTGCCGCCGTGGCCATCTCCTCTACGTATAAGTCGAGAAGCGGAAGGCAGAGCATTGCTTCCATTGCTGTAGTGGGTGTTGTTCGCAATGCTCCGGTCGTGCTGAGGCATGCTATCCTTTGCAACTGAGTAAGCTGCTTTGCTGAGTTTTCTGTCTGGCTCTGGGCCACCAAACCAGTGCTCCATAAATTAGCATTGGTCTTACTGCCGCTGTGTACAGCCAAAGTGCTATTTTGGGAGATAGCCCGCATGTCTGCCCCACAGCCCTCTGGCATTGCCAAAGGGAGACACATGCTTTTTTACATTTCATTTTGAGATTTGGTTCCCACGTCAGCTTGCCGTCGAGGATCACTCCCAGGTATTTGACTTCTGACGATAATGTCAACTGGGTGTTGAGGAGCTTAGGAAGCTTTAGCTTACCTAGTTTCCTTTTCTTTGTGAAGAGGACCATTTCAGTCTTTGGCGGGTTTATGGTCAGAGACTGGTCGTTACACCAGTGTTCGATTATTTTGAGGGCTTCCTGCATCAAGCTGCATAGCACCGTCTCAAATCTGCCTGTTAGCAGGATGGTTATGTTATCTGCATATCCTATGGTGTGGAAGCCATTGTCGTTAAGTCGCCGCAGTAGGCTGTCAACAACTATGTTCCACAGGAGTGGTGAGAGTACTCCATCCTGTGGGCAGCCTTTAGCAACGATCTTTCTGACAGTGGTGTTTCCTACATTTACTGTGACTGCCCTATTCTCCAGCATGCTTTTGATCCATCCACTAACTGCGGCGTTCACACCATGCGTGGAGAGAGCAGTTTCCATTATTTTGAAGGTCGTTTTATCAAAAGCACCTTCTATGTCAATGAACACGCCCCAGGTGGACATTTTGTTGTGCAGAGATCTTTCGATTCGGTCCACAACAGTGTGCAGAGCCGACTCCGTCGATTTCCCCTGAGTGTATGCATGTTGGTTAGCGTGGATCGGATTCGTAATCAAGGCCGTCTCGCGAAGTAATCTTTTGCACAATTTCTCCAACGTTTTTATTGGAAATGACGTGGTGTGATTTGGCTAGTGTATAATCTATACGACCAGGTTTCGGTATGAAGATAACTTTTACTTCTCTCCATGCTAGAGGGATGTATCTGAACGCAATACATGCCCTGAAGATTTCTATATATACAGAAATTCCCGTAACACGTCAAATTTAAAAATCAATCGGCATATATATATATACAGGGTGTCCCATTTTAATCCGCCAGTAGCGATAATTCTGTAACATTGCATTGAATCAAAAAGTGTTCCAAATGAAAAGTTAATGGTTCTGAGGGGGACATCTGATGCCGTAGACTTTGTCCCCCCAGCCCCCCAAGGGGGGCGGCAACAGGGGCAACTTTAAAATCTTAAATGGAAACCCCTATTTTTTATTGCAGATTCTGATAGAGGGTTAAAAAGTATGTAAGTTTTATCCGAAACATTTTTTTTATTGGTCGAGAGATGGCGCTGCAAATGTAAAAGTTAGGTTTTTTGTCAATTAAATTGCGAAAATCGTCACGTAATTAACTGTTATTACTTAAGACTTACTCACAACCTTACAAGGTTGTTTTTTTCTACTACTACTTTGGCGAAATTCTCCACGCACGCCCGCAACGTATTTGGAGATATTTCATGACAGGCATTAGTTATCCGCACCATCATGTTCTCGCGCGTGGTTAGAGGTTCGCGGAAGACGACGTCTTTCAGGTAACCCCAAAGGAAGAAATCAGGAGATGTCAAGTCCGGAGATCGGGGTGGCCAAACAATAGGTCCTCCGCGACCAATCCATTGCGCTGGAAACTTCTCATCCAAATGTTGTCCGCACGAGCGTAGTGTGGTGGGGCACCGTCCTGCTGGAACCACATCGTCCTCCGGGTACGCAAATCGACTTCTTCTAGCAGCACAGGAAGATCGTTCTGGAGAAATTCCAGGTACCTCGCACCATTTAACGTCCTGTCGAAGAAGAATGGTCCGATTATCTGCGAGCCGAGAAGTCCACACCACACGTTGACACTCCATCGTTGCTGTGCGTTTACTTGTTGAACCCAGTGGGGGTTTTCAGCACTCCAATAATGGGCATTGTGGATGTTGACGTATCCGGTATTCTGGAAAGTGCACTCGTCGGAGGACAGGACTCGGTGGAAGAATAAACGGTCGCGGTCGATCTGCTGCAAAGCCTAGTTGCAGAAACCCACACGATTGGCGAAATCATTTCCATGAAGTTCTTGAACGCGCATGATGTGATACGGATGGAACTTTGCCGCGCGGAGTAACCGTTGAGCCGTCGATTTCGGTATGCCGATTTCTGCCTGGATTTCTCGGAGACTGATATGCGGATTGAGGTGTACAGCTCCAAGTATGGCGATGGTGCAGGGGTCATCATCCACAAGATTCGCTCGAGGTTGGTGTCGTTCTTCCAGCCCTCGCATTGTACTGCGAGACGGACACCGACGATCCGGGAATCTTTGGCGATACAGTTCTACTGCATTGGTGTAATTGTTCAGCGACTCTCCAATGACTTTTAGGATATCCACAATTTCGGTCGGTAAGTAGTCCATGATTACTCAACGACTTGGCTTTGCGTACTGAACTCATTTTTAAAAACTAAATTTAAAAAAGGAACGAAAATTAAAAAAAATCCAAGAAATCTTTTTTGAATGTAAATAAAACAATCGAGTGCGACGTTAAAAATGTACAATTTATGGACGTCCGATATGGGGGGCCAGGTCAAACACTGTTTGAAAAAAAAATGACATTCTTTTTTGAATTATTTTACCATTATTTAATTTTGAAAAAGAAGTACTCAATCGCTATTTTTGAGTACTTTACGTCTTTGTAGGGGGGTGGCGGGGGTAGTATTTGGGCAGGCTGAGAAAAAAACAACCTTGTAAGGTTGTGAGTAAGTCTTAAGTAATAATAACAGTTAATTACGTGACGATTTTCGCAATTTAATTGACAAAAAACCTAACTTTTAGATTTGCAGCGCCATCTCTCGACCAATAAAAAAAATGTTTCGGATAAAACTTACATACTTTTTAACCCTCTATCAGAATCTGCAATAAAAAATAGGGGTTTCCATTTAAGATTTTAAAGTTGCCCCCTGTTCCCGCCCCCCTTGGGGGGCTGGGGGGGCAAAGTCTACGGCATCAGATGTCCCCCTCAAAACCATTAACTTTTCATTTGGAACACTTTTTGATTCAATGCTATGTTTCAGAATTATCGCTACTGGCGGATTAAAATGGGATACCCAGTATATATATATATATATATAGTAACCGAAATAATCAATTTTTTTCCATTTGGCTTTCAGTGAACTTCTTGGGAAAAAAATTAAAACGTTTCGTTATTAAGATGTTTTGGAAAATTTAAATAAAATTAACATTAAGTGGTATATTTTCAGAGCTTCTAATTATTTATTTTTGATTTAAACTAACATGCAATTGTATTATATATGTACGCCAAATGATCAAGGTTCAATTTTATATTAAAATATCTGACAATCTAATCAGAATCCGATAAAAAATTATTAAACCTTAAACTATATAATTACACTTAACCTTTGATTAATAAATTGAAGATGTTTATTTTTGTAAACTTTGATTTATTTATTTTTATCTCCAAGCATATATGTTATCATGTTCCTTGATAATATTATAAAATTATCTAATTAAGCCACCAACTTTTTATGATCTAAAATATATTCAAAAAACCAAGTTTTAGTAACTAAATAGCTAAAGCTGTTAGTTGTTGAAAATTCATATTCCTATTCACTTTTCGTAAATGAAATACAATAACACTTATTATTTATTTTTTAACAATTGTCGCGAACACAAAATAAATATTTAAATATATTTATTTATTTAACATATCAGGATAGGTTATGCGTTCTTTCAAGTCATCTGAATCACGTGGTATAATTTTGTACGCAATACTCTTTACATAGTCTAATGGTTTAAGATCAAGTCTTCTTGATGGCCATTCTATCGATCCTCGCCTCCCTATCCTGTGATTTAAAAATGTACTTGTTTATATTTTAATGTTAATAAGTGCATTAAAATTGAAACAAGTAATATTTTTAAATAGGGAATGGAGAATGGTATATCACAAGCCTATACTTCCCATTAAAAAAATGAGGGTTGTAACTGTCACCCGAAAGGGCTTAAAGGATCACATTTTCACGGTGAATAATGTCAATTTATAATTGAAATTTAATGTGTTTTATAAATATCTGCAGTAACCGAAATAACGTATTTATTCCATTTGGATCATCTACACTGTATGTATGTTCATTTGAATGGCAATAACACCAATAAAAATAATCTGATCATAAGTTTTCCACTCCATATACAATACAATTTACACAATTAAATAAAGTAAATAAAAATAAATAGAATAATTATACATTGATTACTCTATTGTATAAAGTCCACTTATTAAGCACTAACTTATATGTTCTTAGCAAATATGGATCATAAAAATAATTTCTACATGTTTCATTATTTTGGACCATTATTTAAATTATATTACAAATATTACATACCAATATAGACAGCTTATAATATGTTTACTAGTAGACTAGCTTCTGTTTAAGATCTGCTTCCCCAACAAAGCGCCCTATTAAGTGCTCCATATACTATAGATTTAGCGCTAATATTTATATTGTACAATTCTTTTCTCATATTTTACGCCATATTCATAATTGAAAATAAATTATCCCAATTTTATGAAATATTAGATGTAAATAACTGACAATTGATACATGTCAGTTTAATATGGATTGGATCACACATGTGATTCGTTCTCTTTTTAAACAAACATAAATAACCCTCGCACAAATATCAATATTTTAATTATTTTGATTGTTATTAAAGATAATTTTTATCAACCAACGCATTGATTATGGTCGAAATAATTGTATAAATAGAGCAAACACTCAATATATTGTTACTTATTTCCGAAATGAAGGTAATAGTGGTAGTTCTCCTATCTCTTCTTGCTTCCCAGCAGGTAAATATGGAGTTTGAAGTATTTATTATAAAATTAATACATATACACTTAGGTTTTTACTGAATACCGAGATGATTCCGCCCGAGGCCTTAAAGACAAATTTGTGGATATTATCAAAGGAATTATGTCATTAATCCAAAGTACGTTAACATCAATTTTGTCAGAAGTAGAAAAGGCTATTGGTAAAATAGGAGATATTTTAAAGGGTGCCCTTAAGTTAGTAGATAATACAATAAATAAAATTCTTGACGTTATTAATGATTTGGAAAAGAAAGCTTTGGATCTTGGAATTGATATTGCAGAATGTGTTGTTGAGAATAAAAAGTTGATTTTAGATTTAAAAAATAAGACAATTGACAAGCTTCATAAAACGGCCGATCGTACACTTGAAGGGTTTAATGACATTAAGAATGAAGCAGTCAGTACTATCCAAGGGTATACTGAAATGGTGAATACATTGTTAGATGAATTCCTTAAGTGTAGTATTATTAATTTAATTTGCATGGGAAAAGTTCTAGCCAAAGCAACAGCAACATCTATTGAACTTACTATACAGTTACCCTTAGTCGCTGCACGGATGATTAAAACTATTGGAGTTGTGGTTATTAAAGGAACGGCTGATATTACCAGCATTACAAATGATTTTACAACAACATCTACTAAAATGCTGCTTGAGGTAACAACGTGTGTTGCTGAAAAAATGCCAATTTGAAATATGTTATAAAATCAATTGTTCTAAAACTATTCTAATGTTTAAAAACATAAATAATATTGCAGAATATGAAAAAAATATCACAGTTAACATTTATACTATTAATTATTAAAAAAAGTTTTTCTTATAAATAAACGAGAAATACCTAAAATAGCATTATTATTTATCAATACTACATTTAATTGCAATAATAGAGTAGTACACGACAATATATATAATTATTTGTTTGTGGCTTAATCAATTTAGATGACAAACACTGACATTTCATAGCAATTACCATTTTGAGGATTTTATATTCGAATATCTCTTCACACTTTTTAAGCAATATTTCGATTAAAACTAAAGATGAAACAAAGTACTAGTAGATAAAGGAATCATTGCAATTTTTTTTTCATAATTTGAAAATTATCCATGGGAATTCCCTATGATGTATATATATATAATATAATAATATTTATTAATAATAAATTTCATTCAAATCGAAACTTTGAAGACAAATGCCGACTCAACCATAAATTTTTGGATATAGATAAGTTGTGTTAAATCATAATATTTTGACCCCAGGAATATATGGTCCAACCATTTCCCCACGTTAACGGGACACCCTGTATATATATATATATATATACAGGGTGAGTTTTTTTCGATGTTCTCTATGGGGATCTCGGAAACTATAAGAGATAGAGAAACAGTTAAATGGGGAAAGAAGTGTAGATTTACGAGACGAATAAAATTCCACTTTCAAAGTTTTCAAAAAAGTCAAGGGTAACTAGATATTTTGAAAAAAGTAAAAAGTGTCAATTTTTTCAAATCAATATATCTCGGTTATTATAACAGATAGAAAAAAAAATGTAGAGGACAAAGTTTTAGATAATTTTATGCAGATTAATAAAAAATAATCAGAAAATTTTTATCGCCATTATTTTCCGAGATATGTCGCAAACTTACATTTTTTTAAATGGAAACCATAGTTGGCTGTCACCTCATTCAAAAGGTAATTTTTTTCTCTTTAATCCAATATGGCAAACGACATGGTTATTTCTAAAAATGAGTGAGTTATAGTCATTTTTAATTTTATTATAAATAAAAAATGGGTAGCCATGAAAAAGTAGAAAGTAAAACAATTGCAGTTGTTTATAATATTAGCAATATTGTAATTATTAGTTTTACAGAGAAAAACCAAAATGAAACAACAGCATAAAGTAATTCTGTAATTATCAATATATCAATAGGAGAGAAATTTTAATATTAAAAAAATATGGTCAAAGAGTCCACTATTAATACTATTATGACATAAATTATATCTTTTTAAAATTGAATTTATGTCTTTTTGACTATTCTCATGTAAATTGAATTAAATGTTTCAATAACAACAGTTTATGATCCTCCACAGATTGATATGATTTTTGATATACTTTGTTTTTTCATAACCCCACAGAAAAAATTCTAAAACGCGCAAATCGGGAGATCTAGGTGGGCCTGGGATTGGTTTATTTCTTCCCACTTATGAGTTAGGAAAAGCATCATTTAAATAATTTGTAAAGCCAAGATGTTATGAGGTGGAGCACCGTCATATTGGAACCATTTTAATCTTGCTTGTAATGATAAATTTAAACAATAGAGCGTATCTTTAAATGTTTTCTGAAGAAAATGAAAGTAATGAGTTTCATTTAGTGAGTTTTCAAAAATATATGGACCGAGATTTATTAATCCAAACACACCATGGATTCAATCCAAATTTAATATGTAGTTTTCTCTTTGAAACTTCTCGTGGATTCTTTTAAGTTCATCTATCTTCATTATGGCGATTAAAAATACCACAATTAGTGAATCGCGATTCATCTGTTCATAATATTTTTGTAAGAAAAGTATTATCCTCTTGACAAATGGGTTTATACCACATACAGAAGGCCATTTGATAATTACAAAATTATTATTCTTATGCTGGTTTGTCATTTTTATTTAACTTTGTAGAACTAATAATTACAATATTGCTATTATTATAAACAACTGCAATTGTTTTACTTTCATCTTTTTCATGACTAGCCATTTTTTATTTATAATAAAATTTAAAATGACTATAACTCATAACATTTAAAAAAATGTAAGTTTGCGTCATATCTCGGAAAATAATGGCGATAAAAATTTTCTGATTATTTTTTATTAATCTACATAACATTTTCTAAAACTTGGTCCTTTACAGTTTTATTCTATCTGTTATAATAACCGAGATATATTGATTTAAAAAAATTGACACTTTTTATTTTTTTCAAAATATCTAGTTACCCTTGACTTTTTTGAAAACTTTGAAAGTGGAATATTATTCGTCTCATAAATCTACACTTCTTTCCCCATTTAACCGTTTCTCTATCTCTTATAGTTTCCGAGATCCCCATAGAGAACATCGAAAAAAACTCACCCTGTATATACTATATATATACAGGGTGACTGATAAAAACCTTTTGGTGCTGTACCTTGCTTATTTTTGATCCGATTTTAATAAATAAAACATCAAATTAAATCATTTTTAAAGGACTTTAATATGAACTGAACGGATATTTTATCTTATATCCTGTTTTTGACAAATGACGATCAACTTTTTTTTTCAAGTTACACTGTATATATATTCTCTGTTCAATTTTAATTTTTTTAAGTCAGGTCAGTGTGATTCAGAAAAAGTTAAAATAATAAGAAATGTTGACGGTTACTAGATAAAATTAATTAAAAAAGAATACATCTGACCAGACCGGACAAGACAGTGTCACGAACTGAATGTGACAAGAGGCAAAAGAGGGGGGAACATGTTCGGCATATTGACAATTTAGAAATGGTGAAAATTAAAAGTCAGGTTTACACCAAGATGAAGAAGACAAAGTACAATGTACACTGGAACCACTCGCATCCAGCCTGAGATGGAAAAGAGACAATTGCTTCCGGGCCCAAGGAGATCGGGTACAGAGCGAACCCCGAGCGACGAAAAAGGAGGAATTTCCGCGTAACTATCAGGAGTGACCCTAACCATTACCCGAAAACATAAGCCCTCAATTTAGGTCGCTATATCTGATGATACCGAGGGGGAACCAGAACCAAAAGAGAGCGGTGGAAATGACGGAAACACATCTTACACACGCAGAGCACGAAAGGAAAATAAAAGTGAAAGTAAAAAACAGAAGGAAAATTATTTTAGAATTACAGACGACGAAATCAGGAGGAAGAATATTATATGGAATAGAAGTATGGTGCGGAGCTTAGGAGAGAAGAATATCAAAATAGAGGGGAAAAATAACAATAGGTACTGTATAATAAGAAAAATATAGACAAAGACTAATACATAATATGAAGAAAAGTTTTTTTTTATATATATAGGAACTGAATACAATGAAAAGTGGGAATTCTGAAATATAGCAGGGGATTAGGAGTTATGTAATGATAATAGATTACTGTATATGTTACTTAGTCCGTCGATGTCTTTTTTGAAGTTCATACGTTTTTTTTTGGGAATGTATATGGCACATTTCGAGAAAGTTTCTCTTTGACGTGTTACGTTCTGACGTGACTACCTTGGTGTTATTATAGTCAGGTGTATGGTCAGTGTCGTTGCAATGTACACTGAGACCTGTAGATCGTGGTTTGTGCTTGACGTCACTTTTGTGCTGTGTTAGACGTTTGCTAAGTTTTTGTGATGTTTGACCAACATATACAAGGTCACATTATTTACATTTAATGGAATATACTACATTATGTTTTTGGAAAGGGGGAATAGGGTCTTTTAAACGGGAAAAACAAAGTGAAGAAAGAGTATTATAAGCTACCACCACATTAGGAGAAACAGAGCGGAAAATATTAGTAAGTTTGTTAGAAAGACAGTCAATATACGAAAGAGTCTGGTATGTACGTGTTTCCGGCAAAGCCACTTTATCTAGTGCTACTGGGTCCTCGCGAGGTTCAACTGTCCAAACATGGGAGCGGTACAAAAGTCTCTTCAGCAATACAGGGGGATACGAGTTATTCCGTAATATGCGGAACAGTTTTGCCAAGTTCACATTATGGAGAGATGGATGTACGATGCGCAATATTCTATTTTTGAGAGTGAGAACGGTGTTGTACTTATACTTTTTTGAGTGGTAAGAGTCAAATGAGATGTACCTTCCTGAACTCGTCGGTTTAATGTACCAATCTAAAATGATGGAATTATTAGGTAATCTACATACTAAAGTATCCAGGAAGGGTACGGTTCCCTCTTTTTCAGTTTCTACAGTAAATTGTAATTTGGGATGGTAAGAGTTAAAAATGTCTAATGTGTTATTTACTTCGTTAGCCGGAACGGCACATATCAGATCGTCTACATACTGATAAATAAAAGGAAATTGGAAAGAGACCCGAGCAGAGCAAAAATGTAACAGAGAATTCATAACTATTTCAGCTATGGAAGGACTAATGGTACCTCCCATAGGGCAGCCAGTTATTTGTTGATAAAAAACATTGTTAAATTAAAAAAAAGTGTGATTAAATAAAAAAAGTGATGATTGAAATGAAAGTTGTTAGTGGGATAGGGGTGTTAGGTTCAATAAGGTGGAAGTTAGTAGTGATGATATTTTGTACAAAATCAAGGGGTATGTTAGTAAAGAGGGAAGTGACGTCAAAGGAAACAATTTGAAAATTTGGGGGTAATTGAAAGTTATTAATTTTGTTTGCAAATTCAAAGGAGTATTTAATTCTAAATTGGTTATAGTTTATAAAAGAAATGTCAATGATCTTGGCTATATAAGTTGCTAGTTTTTTCGTGTGACAATATATACAAGAAATAGTAGGTCTTAAGGGAACTGAGGGTTTGTGAATTTTTGGCAAACCGTAATATGTTGAACAAGAGCCATTGTAGCATTTAAGATGTTGTGCAGTATTTTTGTCAATATAGTTTTTCTTCAAAAGATCATCAATTAATTTATTAGGTTTCCTCTCCGCTGAAGGTGCAGGGTCGTTATTGAATTTCTTATAGGTGTCAGTATCATTTAAAAGGTCTAAGGATTTGGTTTCATAATCTTGTTTTGACATAATTACGGTACAGTTGCCTTTGTTTGACAATAATATATAATAGTATGTAAGAGTATTTAAAAATTAAATTGTAATTTAATTTAAAAACAGTTGATCATTAAATGTTGTTCTATATGTTCAATTGTAAAATGATTACTTCTATCGCTCAATAATTTTTTGAAAGTGGAAAAGCTTATCCTTATTTTAAATTATAGCTGAATCCATTTGAAAATTGATCGCTATACAAAATCAAGCTTATTTTATTTAATATTAAAAATCCTTCATTTTTACCGAATACTTCTTCCGATATTATTTTGATTTCTTGGCCAATATGTCCAAGTATTTTATAAATTAAATCTGCTTTTATAAAGATTTTATTGTGTAGCTCACAAAATTTAAATGCGATTTTATGTAACTAAACTGTTTTGAAGCTCTTGTTTCTTACGAACTGACTGACAGTCATTAATTGATTTGCTTGTTGTCTCGAGAAAATCGTATATAACCTTATTAAATCCTTCAAAATTGTTCGCATAGTACATCGCAGCATCTAGCCAAGTTCCCTATCTTGTTAGCACTGGTTCTACCAATGGAAGTTTCATTCTTATAGTTTCAGCAATTCGTTTCTATCGATGTGCAAAACATTGTTTGGTTGTTATAGTAAAAACACTTAAATTTTCAAAACACATTATTATTTTTTTTTAGAATGCAGCAATTGTTTCGCCACACTGTGGGTTCTTCAGGCGAAGAAATGGTAAAAATAAAATTTTATGGCAGGTTTATATGGTACTGAGTGGGGTAAGGGGATTAGGGTATTATTCTTCTAAAGATTATGTTTAGTAGTGGTGACCGATTAATGTCCGTTTGGTCATTTAACAGAAGGCATGTGTTTTTTCTTTTATTAATTTCTAAGTTTTCTAGTAAATCTAGTTTCTTGCTATTTCTTTCTTGGTGTAATATTTTGAATTCTTCATTGAAAAAATATCATTCGTCTAGCAGGTGATTGATACATGTGGATGTCCTTTTATCGCTGATATATGCAGCACAATGTTCTTTGATTCTGTCAATGAATGCTCGCCCTGTTTGACCGACGTATGTTTTGGGGCAGTCTCCGCAAGTCAACATATATACTCCACTACGTTTTGCTTTGATATTAAGATATTTATTGTTTTTTATAAAATTGTTTTAAATAATGTCTGCAGATTTTTCTTTTTTAATATGTTTACTAGTTTTAATGATGCTGGTCCTAAATATGTTATAGAAGTAAAATTATTTTGTTTTTCCTTAATCATGGGGTATATTGAATTTAATATTTGTCGTTTTTTCTTTTTGTAAAAAATATTGCCAATTAATTTTTTAGAGGATCCATTAGAATGTGCACTTGGTAACTAATATATAATTCTTTATCATAATTATGTTTATTCATCGGAATGTTAATTAATCTATGTACCATATTATTATATGCAGCCATTTTATGAGGTGTTGGGTGAAAGGAGTTATTATGTATAGTTGTATCTGAATGAGTTGGTTTTCTAAAAATTCCAAAATTGAGTTTATTATTTATTCTTGTTATTATTAAATCAAGAAAGTTTTTTGAATTATTTGTTTCTATTTCCATTGTGAATTGTATGGTTTTATGCAGACTATTTATTTCATTCAGAAATAATTCAAGTTGCCTATTTGTACCTGTTAATGCGACTAAAATAATTTTAAAATTTAAGTGTTTTTACTTTAACAACCAAACAAGTGAATATGAATTTTCAACATATAACAGCCTCATCAGTTAATATATATTCATTAATTTTTAAAGCTATTATGTAAATTGTATCACATTTTCACTGTATAAATTTTAATTTGTAATTTACTGTAAGTTTGATGACATCCGTGTAAAGATTTTAATTACAGTCACTGTATAAGTAAGTATTAGTAACAAATAAAAAGAGTATAATTAAAAAACAATTGCATATGAAATACAATTTAATATAAAAGTTCTAAAATAAACGCAATACATATTAAAAAAATTAACATATACGTACCAAACTATTTCTAAATACAGTAAGTGTTGTTAAAAGTATTAAAATGTATTAAGAATAAAAGATATAAAATATAAAGTATAAAACTTAGAAACTAATTGACAATACATAAGAATTTAGTACACATTAAAATTAAGCAATAGTACGGTTTAAGTATTCAAGTATGGAGAAGATTGCATGTTCTATTACATAGTTCTTGCACCAGTCTTTGAATTGTAGTTCTGACAATTGCTGCACACTACGATGCAATATATTAAAAATAATTATACTGTAGTATCTAGTACCTGTATTAGCCTTTGACAAGCGAAATCTGACATGTGTTGTTACCGGCGTTCAGTTTACCTGAACGTGGTAACAAATGCGTAATTATATTTTAATCCATTTTACGAGCTACCCATTGCTCCTAATAATAATTTGCATAAATTCCGCATTATTGAAATAATCCAAACGAGATAATTTTCCAAAATGTGCAGCTGCCAGTGTGGAACAATAGGACGGGCCCTTTTTCGGCGAAGAGGATCATTACCTGTTCCCGGAATTGCGGGGCCTACAAGACCGAAACAAAGGCGCGTCACCGAAGACCACCATATAAAACCAGGCTCCGGCCATCGCACTTTACCAGTCGTCTGCCATCAGCTGCGGTGGTCAGCCTGGTCGGCGTCGCCGATTCAAGCATCTTGTCCTACTTGTATATATTGTATATTTTCTCTGTCTATTCTATCTTTTCTGTTGTAATATATTCTCTTCTTCTCTGGCCCTATGTTTAATTTACACATTCTCTCTTTTTCTTTACTCTTTTCACAGCTAGCCGGTGCCCCTACGTTGACGTGGCGTGGAAGCTCAAGCAAGTATCACCGACGGGAAACTGTTTAATCGAAGCCTGCGGCTGTTAATCGATGGTGAGCCTCGCCAGGGACCCCTGTGCCGCCTCCAGTGCGTGTTGGTTCCAGAAAGTACCGTCGGTGCTACTTCCTTGCCAGTCCGTCACCAGGACGTCTTCCGCGTCCACCGTTAACAGTGTATATCACATTTAGTGCGAGTTTCATATGAGTGGTAGTCTTTATTATACGAGTATTCAGCAAGGTTATGTTTAATGAATAAAAGACAGCCCTAGATATACATGCATGGTATTGTGAGAATTTTTAAAGCATTAAATTGTTCTCTACACACAGCTCTATATTCAAGACCTTCTACTCTCCGAATAGCTTGTCTTTGCAATTCAAATATATCATGCATTATAGCAGAGTGCCGCCATAACATTATGCCATATTGAATAGGCGACTGGATAAATGCATAATACGCATGAATCAACATTTTTGATTCGATTGATCTAGCTAGTTTTTTTAACAGGTACAGATTTCTTGATATGTTTTGATGTGAATCTACAGTAACACCTAGAAATTTAGCTGAAATATTTTGATTTGATTGACTGGATTTTAATGAGAATGTAAGTTCTACCGTCTTGTATTTGTTTAATTTTATTTATTACATTCAAACTAAGTATTAATTTGTTCCATTGCTGATAGTATTTGTATTTTGACATTCGTACTATTATCTTTTAGAGATATTGGTGTATCGTCAGCATATAAAATTGTTGACATATTTGGACTTTGTATTAGAAGATCATTAACGCAGATAAGAAAGAGTAAGGGACCTAACATGGACCCTTGAGGTACTTCGTGTATAATTTTTTGTTCCTCAGACGTACTATTTTTTTACTCCTGTTTGTCATGTAAAACATTAATAATTTACAACTTTCTGGGATAAAATTGTAAAAATACAACTTTCTCAATAGAATTGAGTGAGTAACGCAAATGCCTTACTTAAGTCCAGCAGGAGACTAGTCACAATTTCACAATTTTCAAAAGCGTCAATTACGAAATTGATAAATTTACTTATTGCTATTGATGTCGACTTGCCTTTCCTGAATCCGAATTGTGAGTCTCTTAATATTTGATTTGAGAATGTTATTTATTTCGCTATGATTTATTCAAATACTTTTAAAAGTATGGGGAGTGTACTAATTGGGCGATAATTATCTCCATCATTTTTATCTCCCTTCTTATGTATTGGAACACACTTAGCTAGTTTCATTCAATCTGGAAAAAATCCTCTTCTTAGTAATCTGTTTATAATATATGGGAGAGGACTTATTAATATATCAATAACCACTTTAATTAAGTCGATGTTAAAGTTGTAAATGTTTTTACTGTTCTTCTTGGTGTCACGTATTTTGACACAAGACACTTCTTTAAAATGAAATATTCTTTTTTCGGAGGTCAACATATTTTGAATCGGGCCTTGCTTATATTCTGGTTTCGAAACTATTACCGCTTCTGGTATTATTGAGAAGTACGTATTGAAATCATTTTCATTTATATAAATGCCCTCGTTTACGTTAGAATTTTTGTGTGTTTTTATTTTTATAACATTCCAGATCGCTTATGAGTAATTGGAAGAAGACGGTTTATATTGTTCGTTTTTAATGCGTTGCTTATATTAATTTTTAAACTGAGAGTATTGTTTTCTTGTATGTTCGTTTCACACTTTGATTTTATTCTCGTAGAGCAACTGTAGTGTCTCTCATTTTTTAACTCGTTTTTTATTGTTTTGTATTTTCTTAACACTGGAAATGCATCTGAACAGGAATAACTAATTCTACCAATTAAAATAGACCAAACTAAATTAATATCGATTGTGATATTCATAACATCCTTCCACTCATAGCAACTCAGAATATTATAAAAGTTGATTTTCCCTATGTCTGCAGTTAATTTCAGTGTACATTCTAAAATGATCTTATACCTCGATATTAATTATATTCGCCTGGTTTGTTATATTTATTTGAAAATATGTTATCTATACAAGAGTTTTTCCTAGTTGGATTACTTCTCTGTTTACAATGTTAAAATGTACAGTCGCAACACACTTAAAGAATGTTCGAATATATATTTATACGTTCTAATATTTTTTTCTATAATGCGAAGAAAGTCGGATTAATTACTACTTGGAGATCTGTAAAGAGCAATTACAAACAATTGTGCTGGTAGTGATATACCTGACATTTCACATGTCAACAATATATTTATTGAATAAATATTATCTCAATATTTTTGTCGATGGTATATGCTTCCAATTCTTCTAATTTATTTCTTAGACATTGTATATTAATGTAAAAGAGTAACGGTTTTTCTTCCTTAGAATTAACTATAGGTTCATTAATATACTCCCTATTCGCGAACGTAGTGGCTGCTTGGACCTTTTGAATAAATCCTACTCCCTTTGGCCATATAGTGAGGTTTTCAATTTCGCTGAGCTGATCATATGGAACTGCCACTTGAAAAGATGCATATTCCTCTGATCGTCTTGATTTTAGTTCTTCACATGAAAGTACCGTTATGTTGTTATTTTTCACGTGACCCATGATGGCATCTGTTGTAGTATCTGGATGGAGGCGATATATATGTATGTGGGCTAGCTTTTGTATATCTTTAAGAGGAAAACTGGTAGCTGATTCCTCTATTATGTTTTTCTCGGCTATCACTTCTTTTGCGGAACTGTCATCTTGCACATTCGGAGATTCTACCTTCTTCTAACAGGAACAATGTTTTTATTTGGTTTATGTGGTGTTGACCATTGTTGTCTTCTATTTTATATTCATAATTTTGTTTTTAATTTGGAAGGTGCATCCGAATAAATAAGGGCGAAAATATTTTACAACCCAAACTATGGCAAGAAGTTTTTGTATATTGTAGAGTATCGATATTCAGAATCGTTTAACATACAGCTGGCATATGCAATGGGTGAATCAGATCCGATTTTACCCTGTGACAAAACGGCGCCCAGAGCTTGATTACTGGCATCTGTAGTTAGTATAAATGGTTTCGAAAATCTGGATATTGTAAGAAGGCTTGATTTGTGACAACGTTTTTACATAGATTAAAACAAATTTTATATTCAAAATTGTCAATAGTATGATACTTCCTTACGTAAAAATTCTGATTTGTCAAGCTGAATTTTAAAAACTGATTCTTTTAATCTTTCGAATACTTCTAACAGTCTTTTCATATGTACCTGTAAACTAGTTGAAAAAGTTGTAATATAAATTTAACAAACAAATATTTATTTTCAATGCCGTATAAACTTTTGTCCATGACACGTTGGTAGGTAGCGGGTGCATTTTTGAGTCCGAATGGCTTGTAAGAAATTCGTCCATGTTCAGTGTTAAATGCGATTTTACGAATGTCAGGTCCGTATGTTTCAATTTGATGAAAACCTGACGCTAAATCTAAAGTTGTAAAATATTGATCCTTGCCTAACTTGTCTAACAAGTTTGTAATATTGGGATGAAGGTACCGATCACCCACAGTTTTATTATTTAATTTCCGATAGTCAAAGACAACACGTCATTTCGACTGACCCGATGCGTCTAATTTTTGCGGGACTATCCAGTTAGGAGAAGTCCATGGGCTAAAGAATGGCTGTTTTTATATACTTATTTGTTTTATTTTATTAGTGAATGTTAAACTATTTCTTTAGAAATGAAATATTAGAGTATATTTTGTAATTATTTATAGCAGTATTAATGTGACCACAGCTTTCCACAAGTGACATCACAGTGGTAAGGATGTCAGCAGGAGACAACAACAAAGACACTATCCTGGCGTCAGTCAGTCAGGGGGCTGGAGCAACTCGTGCTACACTGTGAGATGGAGAAACTTCACCTCGCTATTGATGACTGCGACGCTAACGCTGAACCCACGTTCGTGACAACTCGGAGCCAAACTATAATAGACATTACATTGGCGACTAGCAGTATCTCAAACAAAGTCCACGACTGGCATGTATCACCGTCGGTTTCAATGTCAGATCATAGGTGGATCAAATATACACTAACACATACAACCGGTAAGAAAGCACGTTGCCTTCGCAACCTGAGACTAACGGACAGGAATGCCTACATAGACAACCTCTCGTGGAGTCTGCGAACTTGCAAAGCTACCGGCCAACTTAATACAGTGGAAGACATTGAAGCCTATGTAAATACGTTTCAACACTCCATTATAAAAGCATATAAGGACTCCTGCCCTGCGAGAAAGGTGGAAGACTACGAGAACGCCACACCCTGGTGGTGCGGAGAACTCGACCATCTCAGAAGACCTGCGAGAAAATCCTTTAATAAAGCAAAGAAATCTAAACAACAGTCGGACTGGATGGTCTATAAAAACATCCAACAAGACTACAAAAAACTAATAAGGCAAAAACAAAGGGCAGCCTAGAGGTCTTTTTGTGAGGTTGAAACCACCTCGGCAGCTGCAAGGCTCAAAAAGATCCTCTCCAAGGATTCCTCACGACAACCAGGTTGCCTAAAAAGAGAGGATGGAAGTTACTCTTTTAACCTCTCGGAAGCAGCTGAGATTCTCATTAACACTAAGCTGACGTGGGAACCACATCTCAAAATAAAATGTAAAAAAGCATGCGTCTCCCTCTGGCAATGCCGAAGGGCTGTAGGGCAGACATGGGAGCTATCTCCCATCCCAAGATAGCACTTTGGCTGTACACAGCGATAGTAAGAACAATGCTAATCTATGAAGCACTGGTTTGGTGGCCCAGAGCCAGACAGAAAACCTCAGCAAAGCAGCTTACTCAGCTGCAAAGGATAGCATGCCTCAGCACGACCGGGGCAATGCGAACAACACCCACTGCAGCAATGGAAGCAATGCTCTGCCTCCCACCTCTCGACTTATACGTAGAGAATATGACCACGGCGGCACCAACTCAGTTGGACTCTGGTACAAAGGAGGCAGGGCTGGCAGACACTGTCACCTTTTAGAGGAGGCTGTCAAGAAGACACCCTTCCTTGGAAGGAAGACAGACCATTTGCCACCCTGCTACGTCTTCAATAGACCCTATAATGTATCGCTAAAAAGAGGAACCGGGTGTGTAGAGGGTGGGGAAACCCTCCGAATTTACACCGATGGTTCTAAAACCAAAAGAGGATCCGGGGCGGGAATTTACTCGCAACAAATGGACCTCTCATTAGCTATACCCCTAGAGAAGCATACAACTACCCTGCAAGTAGAGATAGTTGGCATCATCCAAGGGGCGAAAGAAATCCTACACCGTGACATCCGATAGGAACATCCAAATCCTTATAGTCAGTAGGGCAGCAATACTAGCAGTGAGTGGTCACAAGATCACCTCAAGACTAGTAAAAAAATGTCACAACACCCTTAACCAAGCAGCACAATTAAACACGGGTCTAGTGAGACCTATGTGCTCTGGTCAATGATTTGATCACACTGTTTGTTTGGCGTATGAAACATATTACAATTTTTATATTTATTATTCTTATTATTTATTTTGTTATGATTTATATTTTGTTCGTGAGATACTATATCATATTCTCTAATGGGTGTCACTATAAATAGATTTTTTTGAGTTACATCTCTATGTATATCTCTCTTATTAATCACAGTACAAAAGGCTTTCCCATTTTTAAGTGTTGTGATATATTCTGGTAATATAATATTAACAAGGTCTACTTCAGTGACTTCGGCTTCTTCGGCTTTTTATTATTTTTTCATTTTCCAATACCAAAACGAATCTCTAGTGATTCGGGTACTGATTTACCATAAGCAATATTTAATAAAACTAAATAAATTCAAATTAATATTTACTTCAAATAGAACAGTAGAAAAATTGCACACATTAAAAAGTTAAATTAATCATATGAAACATAATAAAAATGAAGAAACATTAAGTGAATCACAGTTAATTACAAATCATATAATTGAAATAAAAATATAGCTAATTAAATTTTTGATATAGTGAAAATAAACATTCAATCAAAAAATATAAAGCAAGATTTGAAAGGGATAAACAAATAAAATACAAATATATTTCTTGAGTTACGTGAAAATTATTATAGTAAAATTGTATTGAAACATTAACACTTCTTCAGAAATTGATGTTTATTTACTAGATGTATATTTCAAGTACAATGTACTCATTAGCAATAATTTAAATAAATAAAATACAATTTAAAACAAATTTAATGGTCCTGATATAATCAGTCTGATAATAAATCCTAATAAAGCCGAAATAGAACTAAATTTCAATATAATTTCAATTGTAATTTTCGTTAGAATAAAAACGGTAAATGTTGCAGAATAATTGTCGTTGGACAGGAAAATGATAACACCATTTAAACCACAAAGGCTATAATTTGCCAATGTGAAGTAATAATTAAAATCATTTGAAGGAACCTTAAAACCCCAAAATTAAATCAAAAATATGTCAAGCGAAGAAACCGTAAATCCATTTAAAATTGCATTTTCAACTGAAGTGACATTTTTAGATTCAATAATAATCATACAAATGAAAAATTATAAAAAAGAAATACAACTTGAAAATCAAATTCAAAAAGTTTCCTTAACAAATAAAAATGTTAATAATTTTTTAGGCAATTAATTTACGATGAAAACACATTTATAAAAATTAATACATACTTAAGGAACCAATCTTTTTATTGAATTAAATGACATTATCCCAGCTGATAAACCAAAACATTCATTTTAAAAATGATCTCATCTTTTCTACACTACACTACAACCATTTTCAAATAATAATTACCGCACATAATTACATTGCAAAAGTCATTACCCAATAACTATTTCTCAGACTAAGGCGAGAAATGCTTGAACGTTTTTATTGAAATTTTCAAAAAACGTGAATTCTCAAGTGATGATTAAAAAAATATATTCAGTAGCTTACTCTCTTTTTTTTTCTTTGGGCTGTCGATTTTTCAAATTTTTTGTTCACGATTTCCTTTTGAACTTGAGAACATTGTACGTCAACATCAACATTTTTTTTTATAATTGACTCATTTTGAAGATGGACGTATTATTGGCATGAGGGAGACAAGACTTTTGCTAAGATAAATTGTCGTCGTATAAACCAAAATGTTACAACGGTATTAATATATTGGTACAAATAGTCCGAGGAAGGGGTTAAATGTCGGCCTGGATCTGGATGTCGCCAGAGGACTGCGGATCGCGAAGAACGTCTTATAGCCACATGAGGCAGATTTTCAACAACTAGATCAATTGCAAATGATTGGATGAGAGCTATAAGACCCAGAATATCAATATCATCAGATTATCAACGGATAAGGTCTTATGGGCTGCATTCATATAGTTAATTTTTATTATTTATTTTTTTTTAGAGTAAGCCAACATTACCGTTCTTCCAAGGTCGGCTGATTTGTCGTCCATTGAACATGAACGGGATGCGATCGGTAGGTGAGTAATTTACTACACCCTCCAAATAACTGAATATCATGATTTAATACAAATAACTTAAGCCTTCAAAGTTCCAAAAATATTTATTTTCTTTGTATAAATTGATCGGTTTATTCGTTACTACTGAAATTTATTATTGATGATTATTATTATATTTCAGTTATTATTGATTGAGGTGAAGTATAAAAACATAATAACTAAAATATTTTTAATAAAATGAATTAATATCCAAAAGCACCGCCAGGTATGAATTACAAATTGTCAAATTGTAACGTGTGCTTTAATCGTTTTCGAATTCGCCACAAAAGTTATTACGCAATGGCTCTAGATTAGTTGTACTTGAAAAGCTAAGAATTATAAATTACAATGAAAAACTGACATAAATAATGGACCAGATAATTTACATAATATTTACACATACCTAGGAAAAATGGTCTACACTGATTATAATGTTTAAAATATGCAATTTAGACAGCGTTCATCCAAAAATTATTTATGAAAAAATAATAATTTTGAACACTTTTTTGATGTATAACCTGCATATTCTGCATCATAATTATTTTTGTCATGAAACTGAGGGTGTGATTGTCAGAGAATGCCATTTTTTTAGAACAAGGATGACGTTTTTTGTTTTCCTGGATGTTAAGATTGGTATTAAACTCGATATAATTGATTTCCTGTTCCAGTCAAGAACAATGTCTTGTATTCCAGTTGTTATTACTTTGCAATCAAAAACGGAACACTGTTATTCGTTGCAGTTTCAATAGTGAACTTTAAAAAATGTTTAAGATGTTATCAAGTTGTTAGGACGGGATTGATGTTATACTATGTAGTGGAGGAGGGAATTCATTACTACTTCTGCAATTATAGGGAAAAGAAAAGTATCGCATCAATTAATGTATTTAAGAGAAATTGAGAAGTATTTTATTGGAAAAATTATTTTATAATTTATATGATGTTATCATGTAATACTATAAGTTTGTGTATTGACGCTTCCAATACTATAAATGTATATTGTGTACACTATGTGGTCTACGGAATAATAATAATGATTATTATTATTACTAGAAATGATTCCATACGAGTTTCTGTTTTTTTGTAAATAAAATCGATTTTGGAAAAACAAATGAGGGTTGTTAAAAATAAAAGTTATTAGGCGGAGAAGAATATTTTTTGAAATAGGAGTGTAAGCTTTTATTAGATTCCAATTATTCGATATAATATCTAGAATTAATTCTAAAGAGATGTTCGTTAAAAGAGATATTACATTTAATAGTACTATCACATAATCGGGGGGAGGACGGTATTTTTTTATATTTTTGGCAAACTCAAAAGAATAAAATTAATTTTTTCGCTGCTACATTCTTTAAATGAAAGTCTTGTTTTGTTCTATAATTACCTTCGTCGCACTAGACTGTTATGAAGTAAATAACATATCACTTTTGAGGTACGTTAAGCTATTCATATCTCCCTGCCAACGAAAATGCGGGCTGTTATGGGCTCTTAACAGCCCGCATTTTTCTTAACGACCCGCTCTCAATCAACAAATTTTTAATACAATATTATCAAGTTATTTAACTACAGGAAGTTAAACGAAATAACAATTCAAATTATAAAAAGTCTATCTTTTAAATACATTTTCTTCGTTTTGGTACCTGTCCTGTTATCGTCTGCTTGCTTAACTCGGGCCAATATTTTCGCTGGAAGTAAAGACTTTTTCTTAATTTTCTGCACTTTGACTTCTCGCCTGTAAATTTCCGTATAACGGTCTTGCAATGTAAATAACTATATCAGTTTCCTGAAATATTTTTTTGACAATTACTTGTTATTTTCAAGTGTGTATATATAATCTATGGTAATTAAATAATTATGTTAATTAAGACAATCCGTTAAAATGATGCTTTGTTTTGAAATGGCTTCTTGTTGGTTGTTTACTATAATTTTGACCCTAATTGCCTGCTTAATCTCTAATCTTTTTAAAATATTAAGACTTAATTTCTTTGGGCAATTATGCACTGGTTTAATGTCGCCAATAACATGTTGTTGTTGTTTTATATCACTTTCATGTTCATTTAATCTAATTCGAAATTTTTTTCCCATCAGTAGTAGAGGGAGATAGCCGATTCTAGAACCTCCTCTGACCTTGACCCCAACCTTGACCCCTTTCGAGGTCAAGGTCAGAGTGAAGGTCAGAGGAGGTCCCAGAATCGACTGGAGGTGAAGGTCGGAGTCAAGGTCAGAGGAGGTTCCAGAATTGAGTGTACCTCCCTTGACCTTGGCCTCAGTAAGGGGGTCCTTTATTGGTGTCGGAGGTCTGGAACTGCGACCTTGATCCCAATAAAGGGCTACCTTATTAGACAGTCATAGTATGGTTCCATAATTTAAGGTTATGTTAGAAGATCAGGTAGGAGCGATGCGTGATGTTACCCCTACGACGGTCCAATGGTTAATGACCTTAAATGAGTAAATAGCTTCTAATATAGACAATAAACTTGATAGGGGAGCATACCTATGGACGGCATTACCTTATTTGGGTAATTTATTAAATGTAACTCATTTATATTACTATTAATTGTTAATAATTTTATATTAATAATTATTTATTAATAATAATTTATTAATAACAATTAATTATTAATAACAAATATTTATTAATAACAAATATTTTTATAAACAAAATGTATTTCGCGAATGGGATAACATACGGTGACACGAAGTTTTAGAGACGGGCAAACTTGCCTCCTCATTATGTTTGCCGTTGTTTTTTTTCTCTGATGCGAGAAAACGAGTTGGGTCATTGAACACCGGTGAGAGTTATATTGAACACCGGTGAGGAGTGATTTGAATATGTATTAGATTATTTTTATCTTGACATTAACATGCGTTCGGTGGAGGTCATGGTGTATTATTGTTTTTTATTTTCCGAGTCGGATTGTAGGTATAAAAGTAAGGATATTTTGAAAATACTTCGCAGTGCATCATTTAAGTTTTCATAGTCAATATCAAAAGTAGCAAGTAAGTAGTACATGACTTAATATTAAAAAGTAACTAGCACTAATATTTAATTATGTAATTTACACCTAGTGCAACGCTACCAGCCGTATTCTATGGGAACTTGGACTAATAAAGATGCAAATCGTAATCGAAGTAATGAAAATAAATTGTCGAGTCAACAACCATTTGACAGTCTTCATGGACTAGAAGGTGGAGAAGAGGAAGGGTTTTTTGAACAATTTTTACAAGAACCAGAATTGGAGTTACCAAATTTGAATATCTGTTCGTTTCATGATTTTGGCGAAGAAGAACGCGAACCACTAATTGCAAGTAACAATCAAGAATGTGCAAATGGAGATCAGTGTACTAATAATACACCAGAAAGAAAAAAAGAAAATGTTTTGAAACCTCTCCTAGCTCCAGTAACATATTTTTTGAATAAAAGTAAAACAAAGTGGATATGTGTTGGTTTGGACAGTGATTTAAATTTTGAACCTGTTATCCGATTAATGGGAAATCGAGGTCAAGGCATAACACTAGATTCAGAAACATGGAGTGATTTTAATAAAGCTAAAGATTGTATTAACAGAACAATTAATACAAAAAATCTAGATAATTATAAACAAATTAAGTGTGTCTTTTATTTATGTTGATAATTATCGCAAAGTCTTGAAAGCAACAGTTGGAACTGACTCTGTGTATTTATCGTATGAAAGTCTTCATGAAGTTTGGAAATTATGTGATGTTGTAACATTCCGATTAGAGTTATTAAAAAATTTAGATTTCGGTGACTTTTATTACCGTTGCTTGGATTTATTACCAAATTTTGAAGGTGATTTGAGAAAACGCTTAGAAACTGTATTTAATGGGAGCTGTTCTGAGCAAGTGGCGATTTTTAAGGAAATGATGACTTCTGGAATTGATAAAATAATGTACGATTTAGATTTACATCAAGCCATAAATGCATCGTATAATGGAGAAAACAAAAAACGTAACATTTTGTGAAAGTAAGAACAAAACTCACGTCCTTTATGTCTGGTTGTACGCTTATAGAGAGGCAAGGAAAAGTGATTGGATAAATTGTGCGTTGGATAGATGTAGATTTAATAGACGTATTAAAAGATTTGAAATTGAATCAAAAAATGTTTTGAGTGAAAACCATAGAAATAAAATATATTGTAATAGATTTAAGAATAGTTAGTAGGTATATAAGGATACTGCGAGTTGTATTTTATGTAGTATAGAAAGGATAACGATGAAGTAAACATGTTTCTACTGCATTAATTAAGAAAATAAACTGTGTCAAATTTTAATTGCGTTTTGTTTATTGTGTGTTTGAACCCGTATAAAAAGTGATGCTTGGTCAAAACGTGGTTAGTTACAATCGTGAACTAAAGCGGAAAGGTAGTGGTTTGTTAAACAAATTAATAAATAAACTTCCCTTCGAAGTACATTTACCTGGATATAACTTTTGCGGTCCGGGAACTAAATTGCAAAAGAGGTTGGCAAAGGGCGACAGTGGTATAAACGTATTGGACGAAGCCTGTAAAGTGCACGATATTGCTTATAGTAAATCTGACAACTTAAAAGAACGACACGAGGCAGATAAAAAATTATACACAGTTGCAAAGAGTAGAATAACAAGTAGTGGTGCAAGTTTAGGTGAGAAAGCAGCTTCGCTAACAGTTGCTGGACTAATGAAGGTAAAAATTGCAATGGGTATGGGACATGGACGGAGAAAACTAAAAACTAAAAAGATAAAAAGAAAGAGAAAAATCAGTAGAGGTGGTGCATTATCATTTGCCAAAGCAATGAAGCTTGCAAAGAGAGCGAATAAACGTAGTCCCGACAAAAGTCTTCAGGGATCTGTAAAAATTGCGTATAATGTTTTAAAACGAAATAGAAGAGGTATTGGTAGACCTAGACGGAGGGTGATACCTATTCCTAAACAAGGAGGATTTCTACCGTTAATACCATTAACGCATTGGGCGCTTTGGGATCCTTGGGTGGCGGTGCTGCAGCTATTGCGAAGGCAGTAAATGATGCTAAGGCTGCTAATGAGCAACAAAAGGAAGAGGCAAGACATAACAGGGTAATGGAAGCTAAAGCAATTGGTTCAGGATTTTACATAAAACCGTATAAGAAGGGTTGTGGATTGTACTTGGGTTTGAATTAAAAAAACTAAGATCTGAGTTCCTTCGTAGACCATTAACTAATATTGATATTATTAAGTATGCAAAGAAACATCACATACCTTATTTCAGAGGTGTGTTTATGAGGAATGCATTACCGAAAAGAATTCGAAAGCTTGAAAGCGGCATCATCAATTTAGATAATGAGGAAGGTCAAGGAACTCATTGGGTAGCTTATAAAAAACGTGGAAAATCTGTCGAATATTTTGATAGTTATGGAGATCTTCGACCGCCTAAGGAGGTAGAAAAATATTTCTTATCAAATAATGGTAAAAATGAAATATCTTACAATTACATAAAGTATCAGAAAAATACTGAAACAAATTGTGGACAGCTTAGTCTGAAATTCTTGTTGAACCATTAATAAGGAAGTGTAACAAGTTATTGTATTTACTTATAGAACGAAAGCCATGGAGAAGACATCGCACGCTTATACGTTCACGTTAAGTGGTAAAAGTTCGGAATTGAGTTGTGATTTCAATCCGGCAATATATTTAAATGAAGATGAAGAATATGAGATGGCTTTAATGAATTTTGAATCATTTAATTCAATACCAAATGTGGACGAGACAAACAATTTATTTCATTTCAAGACGAGTGATAATAAATCGCACGTAATTACATTACCTATGGGAATTTACGATATAGAGGACATTAATGAGTACATAGAGAAAGAACTGTTAGATAACTATAAAAAATATAATGTACTCATCCGTATTCGAGGAAATAGTAATACGCAAAAAGTGAGTATAAAGACTTCGGTGCTGATTGATTTCCCAAAAAAGAATACTAGAATGCAAGGGGAACATCGTGAATCTGATAAGATTGTTGATATTAATAAAGTAAACGCAATTCAAATATATTGCAATGTGGTAAGTGGATCTTATAATAACGGAGAACCTGTTCACGTGTTGTACCATTTTTTCCCAAAAGTACCGGCAGGCTTCAAAATAATTGAATCTCCACAGGAACGTATATATTTACCGGTATCGGGAAAAATTATCAGTTCATTGAAAGTGCGAGTACTGGATCAGTCGAACAATTTAGTAAATTTTAGAAGTGAGGAAATAACGGTAAGCGTACATCTAAGGCGAGTGGAATATTTGGATTCGTTTTTCACTATGAAAATATACGGAAAATTGAAAAGAAAAAAAGAGTCTTCTGTATTAACGATGGATAGATTAGGAAAGTATAAATGGAAGGACAGTCGTAAGTTATCCTCCAGTGTAAGAAGAGAAGTGAAACCGTTAACACAACGAAATAGAAAATATCTTAGCAGTTTGGGATTTACTTTATTGAAGCAATAATAAATATAATGGATATATTAAATGTGACCGAGAAGATAAAAACAAATAACTCTATAGTAAGTTACGAATATCATACACATCAACCTTTTGGATCGTCAAGTTTTGATCATAATGACGAAATACGAATTAATGTTCCGGAAATAGACAATTATACTATACCTGGTGAAAGCTATTTATATGTAGAAGGGAGTGTTCGAAAAGTGGAGAAAAATGAAGCTAGTAAGACTGCAAAGTTAGTAAATAATCCAGTAGCGTTCATGTTTAGTGATATTCGATATTTAATGAACGGAGTTCAGATTGACTCTGTGAGGAATCTTGGCGTCACATCGACTATGAAGGGATACTTTTCGTTTACAAAAAATGAAATAACAAAATTGGAAAATGCTGGTTGGGCAGAAAATGCAGAGACATGCGATGCATTAGATGAAAACGGCCACTTTAGTCTTAGTGTACCGTTACGAACACTATTAGGATTTGCAGAAGATTATAAAAAAGTTGTTTTGAATGTGAGGCAAGAGCTAATATTAATAAGGAATAACGACGATAATGATGTAATTCTTCAACCTGAGGCATCTAAAGGTGAGAAAGTGAAGCTTATTATAGATAAAGTGATATGGAGGGTTCCTCATGTTACCGTGGGCCTTCGTGAGCAATTATCATTAACAAAGCTAACAGAGAAGAATGTCGACATCCACATACCATTCAAAAGTTGGGAAATTCATGAGTATCCTTCACTACCGGAAACAACGAAACACACCTGGGCAGTAAAAACTTTATCACAACTGGAAACACCAAGATTTATAATAATTGGATTTCAAAAGGCGCGCAAGGGAAACGTATCAAAGAGTATGTCAAAGTTTGATAATATAAAATTAAATAATTTGAATGTATACTTAAACGGAATTCGTTACCCTTATGATAATCTTAATGTTGATTATACAAAAAATCAGTATGCCATATTATACGACATGTATGCAAGGTTTCAACAATCTTACTATGTACAGGAAAGTGAACCAATGTTTTCTCCTAAGGAATATTTAGCAGTTGCACCGCTAGTAGGAATTGACTGCATGTATCAAGCGGACACTATTCATAAAAGTGCCGTAGAAATCAAAGTGGAATTTAATACGAAAGAGGCTGTACCAGCGGGTACATTAGCTTATTGCCTAATTTTACACGATAAAGCGTGTTACTACACTCCTCTTACAAAAGTTGTCAAGGAGTTATTGTAAGAATACTACTGTATTTATATTTACGTAATAATCAGTTTAGTGCAGATCATCATCGAAGGCAGTGTCTAGTAAGTGAAGTGCAAGTGGCTTGCAATGGAAGTAAAAAAATATATTATTATTGATATACAAGGATTTCAAGTAAGAAAGAATCATTTTATACCCAAAGAAGTAGCAAGTTATGATAGTAAAGGATGCATAAGCCACTTCATATTCAAACCTCCCTATGAATATACGTTTTTAAGTAGAAGAGATAAAAGGACTGTCGATTGGTTGACAAGAAATCATCACTGTTTAAAATGGAGTGACGGATTTGTACCATTGGAAAATTTTGATGAAATTTTGTAAAGTTTGACTCGTAATATAGGTACTATATATGTTAAGGGTCACGAAAAAGCAATGCATATCAGCAAAGTAATTGATAAACCAGTAATTGAAGTGAGTGATAACATATCCAACATACAAAAATCTCTACCGTATTGTACATTTCATACATCAAGTGATTGTGTGTGTGCACTTACCAATGTATACAAATTGACTCCATTTATACGTAATTATTGAAATCGACTGATATGGACGAGAAGGAGGAGTCAGCATGTAAAGGTGTACATATATAAACCGTGAACTTGTAGAATTTTGGTATTGCATTCGTGTTGTTCATGATGACAAGTCTGGGTTATTGGATAATTCGTTCAACATATGGACAATGGATTATAAACAAAGTTTGGGAAGGTATAGAAAAGTACGAAAAGGATTTCAGTACTGCAAGTCTTAGTGATGAAGATCTTGAGTTTCTGCCCCTGAACTACATACTGAAAAGGATGACCGCTCAAAACGTCGCCATGTTGTGGCATCAATTGCCAACACATTATGGAACAAATCAAGATTTAAAGGAGAAGCTCCCTTGTTTGCAGCATTATAACCAAGACAACATTCGAACTCATATCGATGGTCCTGCCACTTCAAGAAAAGATTGTCACGGATGTATTTTTAAACATTTAGAAATTAATCAAAAAGTGTAAATTAACTAACGCTTTTTAATAAAGATATTGTAGTATATTATTAATGTTTTCTTTGTATTCCTGTAACCCAAGTTTAAAGAAGTGTTATTTTTTTTGTTAATATTTCTTTCAATCAATTTATTTATTAACTAATGATTAAACTTTAACAATTATTGTTAATTGAATGACCAATGAGGTTTTTTTCCAATTGGAGCAAAGAAAGGAGGAAAAAAGGAGAGGAGAAGAATATTTCTTTTTACAGACCACTCCTCCTTACCAACGTATCCTCCTTTTAACACGCCTTCAATGCAGAGGGGATCGGAGTGGGAAAAAAGGAGTGGGGATACAAAATCCCCCCCCCCCCACAGGGTCGCGACTTTTTGACCTCAAAAATAATTTCCCCCACCAAGACACGCCCCCTACGCCCATTTCCACGCCCCTTTTTGCTATATAAATGAGGAAAACCGCATAGAAAAGCCACAGTGCAGCACGCAGCAGCAACAACAACAACAAACCGAAAATTGGGTAAATGTTACAAACGTTGAACCTACTTTACATAACTACTATTTTATGCCGTTAACATATTCATATATTCCATTCTAAATCGTTTGAAATGTATTTTTTATTTAAAATGTCTTTAATATATTCACTACGTGATTTAGACAAATGTAAATTTGATGTTAATTACTAAACAGACAAGAAATACGATATGCTAGACGATAGCATGGAGAAATGGTATTTGGGTTCTTTCCGCACGCCGCCGCCAGCAGAAATTCCAGCCGCTGAAAATTTTACCTTGGACGGAACGCGGAGACGAACCGTTACCGTTACAAGCCCGGCCCGCGGAAATCTGGTACCAGACGGAGCGTGCAGACCGACCGCAACCATTTCTGCCGCTGAAGGTGAAACAGCAGCGAGTGAGTATTTTTTTTATAAAATATTTAATTTTTCATAAATTGGAACTGAAATAAATGAAAAAGTATAATTATGTATTTTTCTTTCTTTTTTTTACAGATTCCGGAATGACAGATATTTTGAATCTTGTTACTCCTGGCGCTAGGTGGCTGACTGCAACTCATAGACGAGAATGCACATCACCCCGTAATGATGTACTGAATCAAGCCATGGTTGACGCTGACATTCTCAGTATAAGTAAAGATACAAGTGATACTGAGAATGTTGCGAGTACATCAATGCGGGGAAATGTAAGTTCCTTGGCAAGCGGGCAGCAATTTTACATGTCGTCGTCTAATTCTAATCGAAACAGATGGCGGTATGGAAATTACTTGCCAAAACAAGAGTACAGGCAGCGTCGTCGTGCCGAGAGGGACATGATGAGAAACAGGAGAAGAACAGTAAACGTTGACAGAAGTGACGTACAGCAAGGATCTGTACTTCGAAGACTGTTGGCGGTTCCTGAATCGATGTCGAGTATATCGATTACCCACCCCCAACAAACTGCACCGTCAACCAGTACTCAATCCCATCCTAAAATGTCATTAATGAATGTATCATCCATTCCAGAACCCGAAATCGAACCCGAAATCGAACCCGAAATCGAACCCGAAATCGAACCCAAAATAATTACAATCCTTTCCCAGACATCGGTAACTTCTGTGAATGTGCAAAAAGTTACAGTTCTGGAAAATATAACAGTTAAACCACCCACTAACGTAACTAACGAAATCCTTTGTAACTCACTCCCTTCCAACGAAATCCCTTCAAATGTAATTGTTCCAAGCTCGTCCCGGCCCATGTCACCTGTCATCAATTCTTACAGTCAATCGATTGCTCGACAAGTCGGTAATAGGAGTCGCCAAGTAAGAAATTCTCTTACATTTTATCAAAAGTTGTATGATACTTTGTGTGAAAGCGAAACACGTGTAAATAACATGATTGAATCGTTTACTTTCGTTGCCGCTAATATGTCTAATTGTAATACTGGTTTGTTGCCCGACCTAAAAGAGCAATTGAGACAAATTAGAGGCGAAAAGGAATCCATGCAAAGGATCAGCAACAATAAGAGATTATCCTGTTACCACGGATATTCGCTGCTGATTTAGACCTATAAATAAATGTCACACGGCTAGAAAAAGAAAAACCAAAGCTATCATAAAATCAAACGCCTAGAAAGAGAGAAAAAACCAAAGTTATAAAAAAAGCTAGAATAACCAAATATGTGTTCATAAATTAATAAATAAATGTTTAAGAATAAACGTGTAAATAGTTTCCTCCATCCTAAAATAAAATCTTATTATCACAATATGTAGGTGAAGTCTATAATTTATAAAACGCAGAATTAATTTTTACCGCTGCTTCGGGTGAACAACTTAATTATGTATTTATATATTCAAACATGTTCATTAATATGTATGCTTAAATATACAATAAGGAATTGAAAGTGTTTTTTTTTTCTTAATAATGAACAGCTACATTCCACAATAAAAATATCTAGGTGAGGTCATAAATTGTCCAGTTTATTGTATTCCATATTTAGTTCAGTAAAAACCTTCTTGGTGAGATGACATGCATCCCGTAAGTGTAACTTCACATGAATTATCATTACCGATACAAAATTTTGATAATGCATTATTACAACATCCGAGATTTAAAAAACACAGTGACCTTTTCGGAGGTGAATGTAAGAGAGGCTTAATTATAAGACCGAGTGCATGCGGAAAAACCAACATACTTCTTACACTACTTATTGCAAGGCATGGGTTAAGATATTTAAATATTTATTTAGGCTCAAATTCATTGTACCAAGAGAAATATACATTTCTACGTGAATTAATGAAAACGATTCCAGAATGTGGTTATTATGAATATTCGGATATCGCAAGCCTAGAAGTTCCGACATGCATAAATGAATATTCCATTGTAATATTTGATGATGTGCCACCCACAGGTCACAATACAATAAAAGACTATTTTTCATACGGTCGACATAAAAATATTGACTGTTTCTACTTATGCCAGAGTTACAGTGCAATTCCAAAGCAGTTGATTAGAGATAATAGCAATTTGTTAATACTTTTTCGACAAGATGCAATGCATTTGAAACATATATATGATGATCACCTTACGGGGGACATGACTTTTGAAGAATTTAAGGACATTTGTCAAACGTGTTGGGTCAATCCTCATGATGTATTGGTAATTGATTTAGACTGTGGTAAAGAGGAAGGGAGATACCGCAAGGGTTTCGACAAATTTATAATTGTATACATTTGGGTACAACTTTCTTTACCCTTTCAGTATAGCTGTGTACTTCGATAACACAATGGACAAAAATGTCGCTAGACAACTTGCAGAAGCTCGCACTTCTCTACGTGATAAAATTAGAACCTTGAAATCAAACATAGCTGAGTCTAAACAACATCTTGAAGCTACGTTCTCACCCCTCAGTGAGCCACTCAAAGAAATAGCAAGTAAACTCGAGGCTAATCGACTAGAACCCAGTGAATTTCTAGAAGATGATAATGACTTCGATGTATCACAAATTAAACCAGCCTACGCACCATCTCCAAAACAGTCTTTTAACATTAAAAGGAGAAGAAAACTTTCGAAAATATACCACGAACCGAAAAAAGAATTACTCGACGATACCTTAATGACACCTACTGCAGAAAACATTCAACGGAAAGGAGATGTTAGTTTTTTAGATGATGAGGAAGTGATACAAAGTGCCCCATTTAATTCAACTCAAATAGTAGAAAAGCATGATGATTCAAAGACGGATTTTGAACAACAAGAAGAAGAAGAACATGCGTATAGTGATGACGATGATGAAGGAGAAGTAACACTTCCTATGTATCATGCCCAGCAAAGTTTTAGAGAACAATTGAATAGCCCAGAAGTGCAAAGTATATTACAACAATTTGATGAATTACCAAGACAATTTCTCATATATTTCAAAACACATACAAAAGCTGACCGCGACGAAAAATATGGCGTACATGAAGTTGACGGAAATTTATATGTTGGAAATTCTGAAATACAATTCGAAGGACGAGACATAAAGATAAATAATCAGATATATACGGGAACAAAAGGACTGTATGAACTCTTATTTAAGAAAAAACCTTCAAAATTTACTTTAATGGATAGCCGAAACTACAGAGATATATTGCAACGAACTAATGCCGCGCGTGTACAATATAATCCAAATAAAGCGATTGCAGCCAACAGAGGGTACAAGTATGTGTCAATAGTAAAACCAATTTTAATGGGTGAGAGACCCCAGGTTTGGTGGGCAAAATTATGGAAGAGTGGAGGATCTCTGGAGAAAAACACAATGAAAAGGCAATTAATTCCAGGATCCACTATCGAGTACAAACATTGGGATGACCCCAATGAACTTGTAGGTAGGTTACTTTTATTAATAGCTTCACAGCATGCAGGAAATTCATCACACAACAATGAAATTGTTTCAATAATCGAAGAATTAAAAGAGGCAAAAATTATTGTATAAAAACATATTTTTTGAATCTACTCGTCATTCAGTGTGCAACCAGGATACAGTTAGTTTACTTATATGACTCTTAATAAGTTTGGTGAACATCTTACCGGTGCTACCATGTCTGTAGACAAATTTGGTAAACATCTTTACGGACACAGCATTTCAAAACATAGACATTTTCAAAAGTTGAAAGATGATGTAAAGCAGCAGACAACGCGAAAATCAATACAAGTCATCGGATTGTGGACTACTGGCCACGAAGCAGAACCTGGGATTTATCAAATTACAAATAAAGCAGCAACCTCAACGTTTGTTAATGAGGTGTACAGTGGTAAAGTAGTGAAGGTAGTTATGTATGGAGACAACGTTTGGGTCAGAATTAATGGTCAACCCTACAGGACCGAACTAAAAAAAAATTTTATAACATTGAAACTCAATGATAAAATTCAAATAACTAGACGATTTGTAGACAGACCAGCATCAGCATCGGCCGTTGATATAGTAATTGAATCTGATAATGTCTAAAATTAAGCAAGACGTAGTGAAGGAACTGCATGCACCGGCTAGAAGAAACTTTAAAAGGCGTCGTGTTATTCCGAAGGGACTAAAAGATTTATATCAAGCAGATTTAGTTGAAATGATTCCGTATTCAAAGGAGAACAAGGGATTTAAGTATATATTAATGGTTATAAATGCTTTCTCTAAATTTGGATGGGCAGTACCTTTAAAGACTAAGACTGGGAAGGAAGTGACGCGAGCAATGCAAACAATACTGGACAAAAAGAAACTCATACCGAAAAACATTCAAACATATCATGGCAAAGAATTTTACAACGCAGATTTCAAAGCATTTCTTAAACAGTACAATATCAATCATTACAGTACTTATTCAACATTAAAGAGTTCCATTGTGGAAAGATTTAATAGAACCATCAAGGAAAGGATGTGGAAAGCGTTTTCATTGCAAGGTACATATAAATGGTTGGACTTACTACCAATTATTATAAACAACTACAATAATAGCGTACATAGAACAATTGGAATGAAGCCGAAAGACGTTAATAATCGCAATGAAAAGCATCTTTTGAATACAGTGTATAGTTCATTAAAAGTGATTGATACACTACCTCGGAAATTCAATGTAGGTGATCATGTAAGAATAAGTAAACACCGGCAAGCTTTCTCCAAAAACTATACATCTAATTGGTCAAACGAAATATTTAAAATCTCTAAAGTGCAAAATACAACCCCGCGAACCTATCTACTGCAGGATGCACAAGGTGAAAATATTATTGGAGGATTCTATGAAGTGGAACTGAAGAAAGTCGCACACCCTGATGTTTATTTGGTAGAGAAAGTAATAAGACGTAAGGGAAATAAAGTTCTCGTCAAGTGGTTAGGATGGGATAGCTCACACAATTCCTGGATATCGAAGAAAAATGTGTTGTAATTATGTTATATAACTTTATTGCCTGTGTATTCGTTTTAAGTAAATAAAACAACTTTTTTTAAAAATATATACCATTTATTTACAACCTATACAATACATTAACAAATTATATATACAAAAATATGTACTTTAATATAAATACGTAATGAACAATTTATACAATCTTATTTACTACAAACAAGTATAAGGTAACAATTTATACAAAACTTAAAAACATGAAATTAATTATATAACCTATCGTATTCTTCATTTAATATCTGATTTATACATTCATCTTCTTGAATTTGTTTAATTTGTTTATGACCCCAAGCCAATGTGCCAATTTTATCTGGTAAAATGTAACGTTTATCGTCAGTAGCAGACAAAGCAATTTTATTTTTTAGTTCTGTAAAAACTACATGGTAATCAGAACGGAATGTATACATTTTCTTGAAAATTTCTCCCCCCTCTTCCACTATACGTTTATAATCACACAGAGTCAATTCTTTTTTAATTACATATTTTTTTACACCTTTTGCTTTCTTAACGCAATCTGAAAGTGTATTGATGCAGTATGCTTTAGCTCCTGTACCAAAAAACGATGTAATAATATTACCGGCAAATTCATCCTTCATTTTACCTATAACTGACTTGTTTTGAGGTATGTTATGAACATTATTTTCAGGATAATTGGAAGTATCAAAATGCTCAATATTATTTTTGATATCATCGTAAATATTTTCAGTAAATACTTCAATTATTAATGAATCCGTGTCTGTGTACAGCAAACGAACATTATCACCATACTCACGTTTTAAAAAATCATAATAGAATTTATAAACTACAGTTTTAGCTAACTCTAATATACTAAAACCTACGTACAATGGTTTATTGTAATGTATTTTTACAATAAACATTTCCACAGCTATTAAATTTTCACAAAATATTTTGGTAGATTTAAAATTTGGTTTCGCGATAAATACTTCCGCCCCTGGTTTTCTATAACGCGTCTCCCAATGACTCAATAAACGAATGTCAACTCTATTTTCTACATTTTCCATGGTTTTTCCAAATACAATGTTATTCATGGCTTTGTAATGATTCCTTTCAAACGCGTTACTTGACTGTCTTCGCTTTTCCGTATTAAAATCAATATATGACTGCATCCAATTGCTCTGTTCAAATTCGAGAATTCTATGGGTGCGTTTCAATATTAATCCATGATTTAAACATTGCTTTAAATTCATGTAGTGTATAATGTACTTCTCCTTATCGTACAATGTTGGTACTAATTTCTCATGTTTAGAATTTTCAGGGTTACGCAATTCAGGACAAAATGGCAAATCGTTATGTGTATCATGTAAACATTGAGGATAATCCAAGTCAACTTCCAAAACGTAACCGGTACTCGAATTACCATCAATCTGTAAAACATCAAAATTTTCTAATTCCCGAGCATTCAACCAGCGAAATTTACCTGTAGGCAGTTTTGATTGCATTGCAAAACCGTACAGGTTGGTAGCATCTAAATATGCAATATAAGATATTGGTTGCGTATCATTGAACTCACTTAAAAATTTATTATTTGCTTCGGATTTACGATGAGAACACATACTAAGCCCCCCGCGAATCCCCCCTTTTAAAAAAGAAAAACATATCGACGTCTGTAAGGAGTTCCAGTTGAACCCCAGTCATTTTTAATAAAGCGCCCCACCCGAACCCTGGTGCCGTAAAGTAATGTGCCGGATCTAATGTTTAATATTGTAATGAAACACTGCGATAATTTTCAAATATGTCAGCCAAAAGTAACACGTCTGAAGTTAAATAAACTAAGGAATAATCTCCCAATGTTTCACAATTAAACACTTGCCAGACAGTCCGTGCCCTGTTATAATTATCATGTGATACATCAGAATCTGTTAATGAATCATAAAACGCTTCACGTTCTGGTAACTTCGAATAATTTATTTTATCAAAGGAATCCATAAAATCATAGGGAAATATTCCTTTCTGCCTTACTAAATTGAACTGAATGTTGTCAGGAAAATATTTTCGTACTTGTTCACATTGGTTGTCATCTAAATAACTACCAAGTTTTGCAAGGGAGCAAGATAAAAATCGAAAAGAATCTACAAACCTTAAGTTTATAAATACTCGCCTCATTCTACCTTTTATATCTTGTGAATCTGCGACGTGAACTTTTTACTAAAGGAAATATACTTTTTTTTTATTTTGTGCAATTACGTCAACATCTTCACCATTCATCGCAATGTTCTTTATAAACATATGAGAATTATAATTTGATAAATTGTGAAAAAACACCGGAATAAATTTTGGAATTTTATAGTTGACATTACATACCGAGTGAGCAGGACCTCGAAACAAGCCAGTTAAATGGTCATGATCATGAACTTTATCTTTTACATTACTAATTATTTTCTTACAAATATGACAAATATTTTTTTCAAACTCTATCTGATCAGCACTTGTCAAGGGAAGTGATTATTATAAATGTTCTTTATATCCTCTTCTAACTGCTTTACAAACTCAATAGCAGCATCTTTCCCGATATATTTTTTAAAAATGGATAATGAATCATCGTAACTACATTTTATATAATATGCGAAAGCATATGGTTCGTGCCGAAAGCACTTCATAGTGTATGATTCATTATCCATTATATTATTTTTAACTTGATCCACTGGACACAATAATGCTTCAAAATCAGCATAGACAACAAACGGAACTTTCAGCTGCCTTTCGTAATGTTCAAATTGTAAAATATTAGACAGTACTTCTTCACCCAGACTATTTATGCGATAATTTGTGTCAGGTAAAACAGCTTTTACTTTACCGCAATCTTCTTCCCTTTGCCTAGTAACTTTTTCTATAGAACTAAAGTATAATAAACATCCGTCACAAATAAATTTTTCGTGTCCATGTAACGATAACTGATTTCCTACTAAACGTGACAAATTTAGAATCCAACAGTAGTGACTATTACCACCATCATCATTCGTTATATACAATAAGTTTACTGTAACGTTCCACAATCCCGTTGAAATTTGTAATGGTACTACTTCGTAACTAACCTTATTATCCCGAATCTCTTTATTGAGACCGTACATGTTCACGCAAATATTGTTCTTATTTTCAAACTTGTTGATGTCCGAAAAGTCACACGCTGTAGAGTAGTGGGGGTATGATGATGTCCGGTTAGATAATCCAGTCGGAGATCGTAAAGCAGAAGTTATTGCCCAAGCAAAACATGCCTGATCGTTGTTTTGCACATTTATTACGGCCTTCTTCGATTGTATGGATGCCCTCAATGGATTGTACTTATTTATGGTCACCTCCATATACAAAATTTCAAATAATGTCCACCCTATAGAAACAATTCATCATTACTTTCTAAATTAAATCAAATAATAAAAAATCTTTACATATTACATTCAACACGTATTTGTAGGAAATAAATAAAATTAATTCAAATTATACATACATACCTGAATCACGTTCTTGAAATTCGGACATTTTATTTAATATTTCATCTATAAACTCGTAATATTTTCCGCAAACATCACTGCCCACTGTTAACACTTTATTTTTGGTATTAAATGTCTTCATCTCCACATTTTTCTTATTGGATAAAAAGTACAATGCTCCACATTCCAAATTATATATTTAGCTTCTATTAATGTAAGAACTTTTTCTCTTATTAAATGTGCAAACTCGAGCATATCAACATGATGTCCACGTTCAGACACTCTAAATGTTTCGCTTTTCTGCCCAAATTCAGATGCCAACTTTTCTACATCATCATCAACTATTATGAATCCATTATTATTATGAGCAGCACTTTTTAGGTGACCAGACATACATTTCTTCTTCACTGGTACGTTGCAAATTTCACATGTTACGACGTCGGACAATAATCGCTTCTTAGCATTTGAGGTACTAGGATTTTCTTGAACTACTTTTGCACTTCCTACACAAGAATTTATCTTGTGACGCCTTACATTGTCTTTCCTTGAAAAAGTCTTACCACAATCTAGGCAGGGAAACATGGTGCTATTGGGTAGTAAATAAACAAATTTTACTTAAACACTATATGATGAAGAACGATGAAGTCGAACTGAGTGCTTACAATGAACTGAGAGACGAAAAGGGGTCCACTCTATAAAACAGCAGGTTAACCTTGAGTGATATTACTCCACTCAAGGTTAACCTCTATTACAAGTAAACTTGAGGAAAGCAATTTGATTTATAATTTAATCTTCGTCAGTATCGGCCATGTCCGTATCTGACTCAGATATACTGGATAATTCATAATAAAACGGCTCATCTTCAATGTCTGACAAATCCGAGTTAGACATACTCGGAAATAAATCTCTAGCGTCAAGCTCAAATAGTGGCATGGCAAAACAGAAATCACAATATCTTTTTTCCTGTCTAATGAATTCTATTACCTCACCACCACTCATTAGAACCGTTTTACAGTACCTAGTCCTAAACAACTTCATACGCTCTGGCTGATGGTAATTGAGCCCCCTACAATGCACACAATACCTCTCTCCATTTGTATCAATCCAGAATTTTTTTTTCACCACTACAATATATCTTTGTATCCAAGATATCTGCATGAGTCTTCCAAAATTTTCAACAAATAGGGCGACTGCTATATATCTTTGCAATCTAACCCCACAACTGAAAGGTAGCTGACGTTTGTATTGTGGGTAAAACTTTTCCGGTCTCTCGTCATTATACACCCAGTTCACGTGTTTCCACCAAAATTCCATTATACTTCCCAAAGGCTTCGGGATCTCATGCACTACTAATTCTTTTATTTTAAATCTATTGTCCAAAATCCGCACACATATTACTTTTAAAACAATATAGAGCAGGCTGAGAGGCTCTCTTCTTCCTACTCTTCGCACCGCCAGTGGATTCATTTTTTTTTGCAGATTGTAAAATACGAGTAACACAATTTACAAAACTAATTTCGAATATCTATTACAATTCAATTTATTTAATTCCAGCGTTCCCTCTCTCCTAATTTAAAAGGATAACACGTATTTTAAAGGTCGAGGTTACTTGAAGGTCAAGGCCACTTGAAGGTCATTTGAATGTCAAGGTCAAGGTTAAATGTCAAGGTCATTTGAATGTCAAGGTCGTTTAAAGGTCAAGGTAATTTGAATGTCAAGGTCGTTTGAAGGTCAAGGTCATTTGAATGTCAAGGTCGTTTGAAGGTCAAGGTCATTTGACTATCAAGGTCGTTTAAAAGTCAAAGTCACTTGAAGGTCAGGGTCAAGGGCATCCTCTGACCTTGAACTAGCCGATTCTAGAACCTCCTCACGACCCTCAAGGTCAGAGGAGGTTCTAGAATCGGCTAGTTCCCCCTACTCCCATCTCTCTTATATAAATAGCATCACAGTCTTGGCCATTGATAAATGAACATGAAAGAGATATAAACAACAGGAAACCAAAACCATTCTAAATTTGTTGTATGGGATAAATGTTTTTTTTTTAAATTGTTTAAATTGGATTATCTGTGTTAGACATAATAATAAACCACTTACTAACTGCAACTATCGAGAATTAAATTACTGCACAAACTACTAAATTTCTGAAATATAACAACTCAGTCACTCCCAAATTCTATTGACTCGCTAAACTCCATAATGATAACACTCCTCTCAGATCCATTATTTCAATTATTTACTGCCTTACTGTAAAAATGTCAATATTCATTAATATTCAAAATATTAACTTTTGTTCCAAGTCAATTACACACTGTTTTAACCATAACGTACAGTACAATGTTGTAAATCATTAAGTATCCACATTATTTTCTTCCTTTTAAGTGTATTATCATCTTTGCAAAGCAATGTAAAATTATTTTTAAAAAAACAACTAGCTACAGACGCTAAAAGTTTTATTATTTGTGAAACAAACCTAAGTGATACTGAATACGAATAGACTATTACGAATTCGAATAGGATACTGATAATTTTTCATTTAAAAAAAGGAAGTTAATAAAACATTACATAAGGAATATTCTGATTAACATTTTTCCCTCAGAAAATAGCAAATGGTGAGGACTGATACTGTCTTATAAATTGAAAATGTACTGCGCTCGACTTGGCCATACTTCACACGGACTCGCTTGGCATTTTTAATTCTAATAAATTTTATATTTAATCTATTATTCATATTTAATATTTTTTACCTTTTTTTCTAAAATATTTAGTCACGTATACTAATGTGTTATAAACAATTGTGTATTAATATATAATATTGATAGTACACCTACAATCCATGTAATAAATTATTTAACCTTGCGAGACAAATTGCGTAAAATTGAAGTTTTCTAAAACGATCAATTATAAGCGTTGATTTTGAATTATATAGGGGGTTAAAAATATAAATATACAAGATCCAAAAGGTTTCATCCATCATTAATGCATGTTTTATTGAGTGGATTTGATTTATTTTATTTATTTTATTTATCTACCTTTGGTCTTCTTTTTTAAAATAATACATATTAACAAATTAACATTAATAAAAAAAAAATACATAAAATTTAGGAAGATCCTGTGAGTTCGGGTCAGTAGTTGGATAGGTGACCAGTACCATTCAGCATTGGGATACAATTAATGGTGCTTTAGAGTGACGGGGGCGATCCTTTAAAGTAACAAGCTCATTTACACACACACCATTACACAAATCACACGGTGGAAGGACCACGTGGTCGATAGCCAAACACTATTACTACTACTATTAGTTATTTGTACAAGCGTGGAAATGTTACGCTTTTCCGCTCGTAGGATTTTGGTGTACGAACGAGCGAAGCTTGAGTGTGGAAAAGCGCCTTTCCCACGTGTTGTACACACTATTTTTTCACATACTGCATATAAAATGAATTATAAATGTGTTTGATATTTCATTTTTGACACTGACATACAAAAAATAGGTAATTAATTAAAAACACTTGGTTTGTTTCACAATAGTATATTGTATAATGAGCATACAATGTACTCATTGCCCACGAGTATGAAATTTGCTGCATGAGCCGAAGGCGAGTGCAGCAATTCATACGAGTGGGCAATGGTCATTGTATGCGAATTGTACACTATACTTTTTCTACGATTATACATATGAATTAAAAAATACAAATATAGATTTCAATTTATTGACATTGAATAAATTTGTATTTATTAAAAATGTTCGTAATATTAATACAGTTATGAAATGTTGTTCTTGGAGATCATGTATATGATGAAACATCAAATCGGTTTGAATTTTTTAACAAAACTATTATTACTATTACTACTTACCATTATTTGACATAAATTTCAACACATTCAAAATTTTAGTTTGCAGTGTAATTTCTAATGTCAGTAGCTAAGGCTATATGTCTTTTTGAGTAAAGTCAATTCAAAAGTCAAATGTGTGTAAATTTAATAATGTTCGTATAATATTTGCGTGTAATTGAAAAACTATTTTTTGAAATTAAGGAAATTCACATGTTTTTATTATAAAAGTCATTTAGTCTGATTCAATATTATTAATACTATGCTATTGTGATATCCATCGCCTGTTTACATATTGTAGCACTAGTGCTACAATGGGTTCTATGACAACGACTCTATAGTGCATACATAACATACAATGTACTGCATTTCCTAATAAAAAACGAACCTACAATTATGATATTTCATTATAGGAGTAGAAAAAAATTTATATTCACTCGACTAGTTTCGCTTTTTACAGCATTTTCAAGAGACTCTTGTCTGTTTGTGAAACAAACCAAGTGTTTTTAATTAATTACCTATTATTCCACAATGTTTCACCACGAGGTAAATGAGAAAATCATTTGATTGAAATATAAAAAATAGGTTAGAATTACCGATAGTACTTGTGTTGTAAATATTACAGAATGTATTTAACTGACATTGACATTGATTAATAGTAAATTAAAGTAGTGCGGAAAAGTTTATCCATGCGGAATAGTATATTGTATAATGAGTATACAATGATACTCATTGCCCACGAGTATGAGCCGAAGGCGAGTGCAGCAATTCATACGAGTCGGCAATGGTCATTGTATGCGAATTGTACACTATACTTTTTCTACGATTATACATATGAATTAAAAAATTTAAATATAGATTTCTACTAATTGACATTGAACGAATTTTTATTTATTAAAAATATACGTGATATTGATACAGTTATGAAATGTTCTTGGAGATTATGTATATGATGGAACATTTACCGTAGGGTTTAATTTTGTAACATAATTACTCTCACTATTATTACTTACCATTATTTTGCGTAAATTTCAACACACTCGCAATTTTATTTTGACGTTTAATTTCACGTCCGAAAAGTCAACTCAAAAATCAAATTTTATAATGTTCGTATAATATTTGCGTGTAATTTAAAAACTTTATTTTTTAAATTTAAGGAAGTTCACATGTATTAATTTTAAAAAACGTTTAGTCTGATTCAATATTAATATTATTAATACTATGTTATTGTAATATCCCTCTCCTGTTTAACTATTGTAGCACTAGTGCGCCAATAGTAATATTGTAACACTAGTGCTACAATGGTTGCTATGACAATGAATATATAATATATACATAACATACAATGTACTACATTGTATAATCAAAAAGTAACCCACAATTATGTTATTTCAGTCTAGGAGTAGAAAATAGTATATTATATAATAAGCATACAATGATACTCATTGCCCACGAGTATGAGCAATTCATACGAGTGGGCAATGGTCATTTTATGCGATACGATTATACATATGAATTAAAAAATACAAATATAGATTTCTACTTATTAACCTTGAACTAATTTTTATTTATTAAAAAATATACGTGATATTGATACAGTTATGAAATGTTCTTGGAGATCATGTATACGATGGAACATTTACCGCACGGTTTGATTTTTTTAACAAAACTACTCTCACTATTACTACTTACCATTATTTTGCGTAAATTTCAACACACTCGCAATTTTATTTTGTCGTGTAATTTCACGTCACAAAAGTCAACTCAAAAATCAAATGAATGTTTTAAATTTTATAATGTTCGTAACATTTGCGTGTTAAGGAAGTTCACATGTATTCATTATAAAAATCGTTTAGTCTGATTCAATATTAATATTATTAATGCTATGTTATTGTAATATCCCTCGGCTCTTTAACTATTGTAGCACTAGGGCTACAATGATTGCTATGATAATGTATATATGATATCTACATAACATATAATGTACTACATTTCATAATCGAAAAGTAACCTATAATTATTATATATTATAATTCATTATAGCAGTAGAAAAAAATGGTGATGTGGCCATCATAGTACTTTCCCTATATTTTACTCGAAAACTATGCGGTTTATGCAAAAAGGTTATTCTTAATAATTTATTCAATTTTGAATTCTCTACAATTATTTGTTATATAACTTTCATGTTGCTTTAATAGTTTATTAGCAATTGGCAAAACATGTCAAAAATTTCAATTTTTTTTTTCGAAAGTCAAGAATTTTGTGAAAAATATATTTTAAGAAAATTTGTTCAGTTTCTCATTCTCTTTAACTTTTGTTTGAAAAGTTTTGTAATATTTTTCATATTAATAAAAATATCGGAAAAAACGAAAAACGCCTTTAGTAAACACCCACTTTCGGTTTATGAATGTTTACCAAAAGCTTTTCAGTTCCATTTTTTAACGATAAAACCTTACGTTTAAAGTTTCATCTCAATCGGATCAGTCGGTTTTGAGATACAGCACCCACGGACAGACAGACACACACACACAGACACATTTTTTTTTTCCAGAAATTAGTTTAATGGACTTTTTTAAACGGAGATTTCCGCAAAAAAAAAATTTCAAAAAAAAATCGCAATCACAATACTTCCCCTATATATACTTCGTATATAGGGAAAGTAAAAAGTGTATCCATGCGGAATAGTGTTACTATACAACAAAACTCCACTTTTCTCAATGGTTTTGGATGCGGAAATGTGAAGTATGTGAAAAAAAAATTATAAGATGATTTATAATACATCTCAACCTACATTGCCCTTTGTTTCCTAATATATAAAAACTAAATTATAAAAATGGATATAAAAACCAAAAAATTTTGATACATTGAAAATTATTAAAATATTAAATTATAACGAATAATGAATAATGACAAAATGACAAAAGCCGAAGATATAAAGTAATATTTGGAACATAACAATATAAAAAATACTTACTGTGAACAATTGGTTTCAAAATATCCCGATGAATACAGCTCGTTAAAAATATCGGCTCCTATTCAGTTACTGGAAAGATTAAAGGATGCCTCTTTAAGGCCCACAGGAGCTTGCATTAATATTTTTTTTCCGTGGCTACTCAAAAAGAAAGTTACAACTTGAGGCCGGAGATTCACGGTGTTAAAATTACGAAAACGAAGAAACAAAACAAGGAATATGAACTAGATAGTCACATCAACATATTTTATATAAATATTCAATCACTTAGCAATAAATCTGGCGAATTGGTTACATTTCTAGCCACAGAAAATTATAAAAAGTTCCATATTCTTTGTTTAACCGAACACTGGTTGCGTGAATACAATATTATTAATTTACACATTGAGTATTATAAACTTGTATCATATTTTTGTAGGTCAGTTAAAATACATGGTGGGACCGCTATTTATGCTCACAAGACGATGCGTTGCAAAAACAGGGATGATATTGTCAGTATGTCCATAGAACACAACTGTGAATTATCGGCCATCGAAATTGAGATTCATAAATTGATAATAATATCAGTGTATAGAGCGGCCCTGTCAGATTTCAACATTTTTTTTATCTGTAATAAAAACGTTTCTTACTTCTAATATGCAAAAGGTTATTATAACGGGAGACTTCAATATTAATTTCAAATCTAATGACACAATTCATTCCAGTTTTGCGGATATCTATATATCTAATGGCTTAAGAGCACTTGTTACCGAATTCACTCGCGGTCATAAATGCATAGATAATGTTTTGACAAATATGCATCTAGTTACTATCAAACATTCTGTATTCGAGCCCCATCTTTCTGACCACTATGCAATCGCTGTAGAAGTCACACTAAGTTCAATGGACACTCGTCCAATTAAAACCCTGTGCCGCCCTATAACAGCTTACGGTTTGTTTCATTTACATAATATAATATCTACGTACTCATGGGACTTCTCTTCAATATTTGATTTAAATGAAAAATGCCAACATCTTATTATTTGCAATACCATATAAATACAAACATATTAAAAATAGCAATAACTTTATACCTACTTGGTATGATAATGAATTGCGGTATATGAGAGAACACCTTCACTTCTTAAATGATTGGTACAATATGCACCCTAGTCCCAATAATAAACTAGTTTTAATCAATTTAAAAGTAATTACAAACAAACAATTAACTTTAAAAAAACACAGAACAATGATACATACATTGCAAATTCATGTAATCGCCCGAAAGCTATGTGGGATATACTCAATCATGGTAAAAATTCCGTTGATAATTCCATAACTTCTACTAACCTGACTCTAGACGATCTTAATTATTATTTTGCCAAAATACCAGAAAGACTGGTACATCAATTAAAGTCTTTAAAAAATACAGGAAGTCCTTACGATTACCTGAAAAATAAAACTTACGAACACTTACATTTTGAATTTAATGATATTAGTTAAAATTATGTGAGAGATATAATTAAAAATCTGAAAAATAAAAAAAGTAAAGATATTTATGGAATGAACAAACAAATAATAGTAAGCATATTAAACATAATCATAGTTCCTTTAACAAATATGATAAACGAATGCATTCGAGAGGGGGTATTTCCAACTCCATTAAAAATCTCAAAAGTAGTGCCTCTGTATAAAAAGGGCGATCCCAGCAATCCCGGCAATTTTAGACCAATCTCCATTATCCCAATAATTGGTAAAATTTTTGAAGTTATTCTCAAAAACCAATTACAAGAATATTTTGAAAATTCGCACATTCTCATCGATTGTCAGTTTGGCTTTCGGACCCGTAAATCAACAAGTGATGCAATTATTGATCTAACGCAGTATATTGTCAATGCATTCGAAACAAATAACTACTCAGCGTGTATATTTTACGACCTGTCAAAAGCTTTCGACTGCGTATCGCACGAAATACTGTTGGATAAATTAGCTTATTACAGTCTCGGTTATCATTCAATAAAACTGCTTAGATCATATTTAATGAACCGAGAGCAAATAACTGTTTTTAACAGATCTACATCTCAGCGAGAATATACAACAAGTGATGTCCCGCAAGGATCAGTACTAGGCCCTTTGTTATTCTTGATATTCATCAATGATTTAGTGGAATGTGATAATACATGTAAATTTACGCTTTATGCCGATGACACTACTTGTCATTCAAGCCGCTATTTGACGCATCTAATTAATTGCCTTGAATGTACGCAAACAAAAACAAAAGAATGGTTTGCATCCAACTTGTTAACGCTAAATGAAGACAAAACAGCAGTCATGTTCTTTTCATTAAAAGATCTTTCAGCAGTTCAGAATTCAAAAAAAAGTTTTTAAATCTAATGCCTTTTCACGTAGATTTTTTTTGATTTTATTGGATGCACCAATAAAAAAATATTTTAGTTTTTAAGTGGTGGTACTACTGTTTTTTATACTTCCTGACAATCACTAATGGCCACAATAACTGAAATGATGTATGATTTTATGGTACTTATTAATAATAAATTTCATTTAAATCAAATAAAGCGTTCAATTGTTATAAACAAAAGAAATAAAAAAATTTGAAACTTTGAAGCCAAATTCCGGCTTAACCGTAAATTTTTGGATATAGATAAGTTGCGTTAAATCGTCATATTTTGACCCCAGGAATCTATGGTCCAGCCATTTCCCCGCATTAACGGGACACCCTGTATATTATTATATAATAATGATAAACACATTATGTTATTCTATAGTTAAATATGTAATTAATCTATTAGAACAAGTTAAATGTTATTTTTTCCACAGTAGTATAGATTCAAACTTAGCTAACAGATTACGTTTACTATGTTTATTAATACTGATTAAATATAGTACCTTCAATATGACAAAATAATGCAACGATGTATTTACATAAATTATTATTTGTAATGCACGACTATGTTGGGCATGCAATCATATAAATATATTTACCACGCCACCAAGTATATAATTCATCACATCTGCAAAAATCACCGATATTCTCATAAATTTAGCAATTTACCTATGTAATTTAATGCCAAATTTAGATTATAATTATTTACACTGCAAATAGTCACGCGTTTATATAATCTAATTTTCAATGTAGTTGTCATGAGACATTTTATTATACCATTTTACGAGTTAATGGGTAAGTTTAAAAATTATACTACTTTAGTTTACAAATCCTTGTATAAATTTACATCTAAAGAGACTAATTAAAACCATCTTCTATTATCTTACTCTAAACGTTATGCAATTTGAATTAAATATCTATAAAGTAAATTTATATTGTATTTAAATTCCGTTCAATAGCTTAATTCCTTATCGTCATAATACTAACACCTGCTATATACAGTGTGTCTGCTTAAGTTCGCACCATATGAAACACTTTTTTATTATTAATTTTACGAAAAATAGTTATTCTTTATAAAAAAAGTTCTGCTTTGTCCAAAACTTAAAATACAATCATCATATATCAATTTTTTTAAGCCGTATACGAGCAATGTCAAAAAATATGAATTCTTCTCAAGAGTAAAGTACCTTTATTTGTGACAATATCAAAAATTATAATTTTGAAAAGTTACTCGGAATGAAAAACAATATGTTTTAATATGCAATTATATCCAATTACATGGAAAAATTTTTTTTTATCTACAATAACAATGTAAATATAAGTGTAGTTACGTGAAATGTAGGATGCACTGATAAACAAATTATTTCTTAACTGCAAGAATTGTTTGACAGTGAACGTCAAATAAAATTTGTTAACATGCCAGTAATATTGAGTGTGGAAGAAAAAGTAGAAAAGTAGCAATTGTTTTACTCGTTGATACATAACAAAATTATTTTATTTTACAATAATTATTATTTACATATTAGAATACATCAATTAACTATTGCTTCAACGTATTCGCCATCTCTCACAATACAGGTTTATATGTATGTTATATGATTTACGTTATATTGGGCAATGTTAAAAGTGTATATATATATGTATATTCCGATATTATTAATATAATTAATATTAAAAACAATTCAAACTAAGAACGAATCTAATGTAAGATCAATTTCGCCCAACAATATTTAAACCAATTAAATAATAGTAAAATTATTACTAAAGATTACAAAATATGTTTTCCTGTTCAAAATCCTGCTTCTTTTTTCAAAATAATTTATTTCTATGTATAAATTTTAAATGTGTTCAACAGATTGAAAAAAATAAATCAATCGCTTATATAATTCAAGGTCGCTCTTTGTTATTAGTCTGTGTTCTACAACATTTGATTGTTCCGATTTTTTTTTCAACGCACACTACATTTATAGGAAAATATCATAAATAAAATTTATTTTTGTTCTGACATAAATATTAAATCAAAATCAACATATTGGACAGCATTATATTCAGAAAAATAATGTCTAATATAATAAGAAAACTGTATGCAACCATTTAAAAATTTTAAGTTGGCTATCATTTTTCAATGAGGTTAATTTTGAAGAAGACACAGTGTGTCGAAACAATTTAATTTTGAAAAAATATATTATTAACGCCATTTCATAGTATTTAAACGGCCATTCAATTTGTTCTTGAGTTGATTCAAATCGGTTAATAAATAAGGGAGTTATGGCGTTGGGCATTTTTTATCGAACACCTGCTATATACAGTGTGTCTGCTTAAGTTCGCACCATATGAAAAACTTTTTTATTATTAATTTTACGAAAAATAGTTATTCTTTTTTTTCAACGCACACTACATTTATAGGAAAATATCATAAATAAAATTTATTTTTGTTCTGACATAAATATTAAATCAAAATCAACATATTGGACAGCATTATATTCAGAAAAATAATGTCTAATATAATAAGAAAACTGTATACAACCATTTAAAAATTTTAAGTTGGCTATCATTTTTCAATGAGGTTAATTTTGAAGAAGACACAGTGTGTCGAAACAATTTAATTTTGAAAAAATATATTATTAACGCCATTTCATAGTATTTAAACGGCCATTCAATTTGTTCTTGAGTTGATTCAAATCGGTTAATAAATAAGGGAGTTATGGCGTTGGGCATTTTTTATCGAACACCTGCTATATACAGTGTGTCTGCTTAAGTTCGCACCATATGAAAAACTTTTTTATTATAAATTTTACGAAAAATAGTTATTCTTTATAAAAAGTTCTGCTTTGTCCAAAACTTAAAATACAATCATCATATATCAATTTTTTTAAGCCGTATACGAGCAATGTTAAAAATATGAATTCTTCTCAAGAGTTAAGTACCTTTATTTGTGACAATATCAAAAATTATAATTTTGAAAAGTTACTCGGAATGAAAAACTATATGTTTTAATATGCAATTATATCCAATTACAAAGAAAAAAAATATTTTTTTTAAATCTACAATAACAATGTAAATGTAAGTGTAGTTACGTGAAATGTAGGATGCACTGATAAACAAATTATTTCTTGACTGCAAGAATGGTTTGACAGTGAACGTCAAATAAAATTTGTTAACATGCCAGTAATATTGAGTGTGGAAGAAAAAGTAGAAAAGTAGCAATTGTTTTACCCGTTGATACATAACAAAATTATTTTATTTTACAATAATTATCATTTACATATTAGAATACATCAATTAACTATTGCTTCAACATATTCGCCTTCTCTCACAATACAGGTTTCCGTTCTAGAAGAAAATTCCCTTAAAACATTTCTAATTATATTCACAAGTAATACCATAAGTGATGGCAATTTACTCGAATAATAGTTATTTAAGGTACAAGTGTAAAAAGTGATGCTTTATTGCACGAACTGGCGTTTAAAAAGACGAGCGAGGAACGAGCGAGTTTTTTTAAAGCCAGGAGTGCAATAAAGAAACTTTTTACACGTGTGCCTTACAAAATTTTATCTTCGATCGTAAAGGATTTCAAAGAATATATTCTTATGAGTAATATTTTAATGTCATTTTAATAATTCAATTAATGAAAACATATTTTACCCGCAGTGCACTAATGAAAGCGTTACTTAGCAACCAGTAAACAAGTTGCACAAATGTCGGACGCCATTATTATTTATGGAAAAAATGTTCGCTTTATTGTAATCGCTTCGACTTGCATTAAATAAAATATTCAGAGTTCTTAAATCTGCCATTTCGTTTGTATTATATATTTTATTTATAGTTTATTAGTTATTTGTATCAATTAATAAAAAATTAAGTTTTTCGTCGAAAATTTGTGCTATTCATTCATCTGTCAAATTTGACATATCTGTGCAATAAAAACAGTTTGACATTACCGTGCAATAAAAACGTAAAAAAGCACTAGTGCTTTAAAAAGCCACTTTTACAATGAAAAATGATGCAAAAAGCGACTACTTTCTGTCCGATCATAGATAAATTTTGTTTTTGCATGAAAGTTTGTTGCTTAGCGATTTTAATGAGAGCAACTGTCACGAAAAAATCACGAGCCGCCAGGCGAGTGATTTTTTCTATCAGTTGCTCGAATAAAAATCGCGAATAAGCAACAAACTTGAATGCGCTAAAAACGAAATTTATTCCGATTTAATTGTCATCACGAATGGTATTTGGAAAGACTATTCCACGACTTGAAACGAATATCGGTGAATGGTTTAATATTTATATTAAAATTTTTATGATATATCTCCTGCAGTATTTTGGTCGAAAAATTCGACATTGATTAAATAACACCTCCCTTATAATGATTTGCATTTACCTTTTTCATATTATACGCCCAGTCATCACAATCGCGGCAAGAGTTTTCATTGAAGTTTTGCTAACAACTGGTAGTTTTTATCGGCGCAGAATTCTTCAAATCGTTTCCAAACACACGATCTCGTTTTAGTTTTATTTTTTGGTACAGAACTTGCCACCATCGCATTTATTATGGATGATGAAGTTTTACCAAACCTTTTGATTTTATAACCTACTTGCAACTGACATACGCATAAACAACGTTTTTCGCTTTTTTATCAAGGCTAATTCAATTTATTTGTCGGGAAATAGCTAACTTCAGGTTATTCAGGTGAATAAACAGCAACTTGCTGTTTATTCACTTATAAATTGACGTGATTGGCTAAAAAGTATCACATGCCTCATTTTCATTGGCTACATGCAATAGGAGTGGAATAGTCGTAGTTATACCCGGAATTGTTTCCAAATGATCTACGTCTGCAAATGGCCTGTGTTGATATACCTTTTCTTTTAAGTAACCCCATAAGAAAAAAATCTAATTAGGTTAAATCTGGCAACCTAGCTGGCCAAGAAATATCGGAATATCTATGAATTAACCTTTCATAAAAGATATTTCCAAGATATTGCCTTACTTCCATCGTACTATGGCATGTTGCACCGTCCTGCTGGTACCATACCTGTTGCCGTTCATGTCTTGGAAGGTCACGAAGAAAATCATGCAACTGATTTTGTAACAAATTTAGATATCGTTGAGAAGTAATATATTGTCGAAAGAAAAAAAGGGCAAATTATTTTATGGTTTAATGGCGCACCAAACGTTAATTTAAACAAATATTGATTGCGAGTTTGAATCGTAAAGTGAGGATTGGAGTCAGACCACCATCGACAATTTTGTGAAGACACTGTTCCATTAGACGTAAATGTAGCTTCGTCAAAAAAAAAAAATTCCTAGCAAAAAAGGATCGTCTTCTAGCTTTCCTTTGAAAACAAAACAAAAATCTAGTCATCTGTCGCAGACACCAGGTTTTAAAGTATGGATATATTGTGGTTTATATGGATGTAACTTGTTTTCTTTAAAAAATTGTGATATTGTACCTTTACCAATTTTATCTAGAAGCGAAGATGCCCTTTCTTGCAGAGACAATTTTGGTTTTTCCACTGCAGATAATATTACATTTAACTTCATCTCCTCACTTGCAACAGGTTTTTGACGTTTGTGTGTGAATTTATTTTTAACATCTCCACATGATTTGAATTTTTCCATAATTCTCATTACTGATGTATAGTGAATATTTTTTCCTGGATGTCTGTTATTAAAAATTTCAGCTGCTTTACGATAAGTTTTATAATTTTCACCAACGATTAAAACAATTTCTACTTTTTCTTCCACACTCAATATTACTGGCATGTTAACAAATTTTATTTGACGTTCACTGTCAAATAATTCTTGCTATCAAGAAATCATTTGTTAATCAGTATATCCTAGATTTCACGTAACTACACTTACATTTCCATTGTTATTGTAGATAAAAAAAAAGAAATAAGTTTTTTTCATGTAATTGGATATAATTGCATATTAAAGCACAGTTTTCCATTCCGAACAACTTTTCATAATTATAATTTTCGATATTGTCACAAATAAAGGTACTTTACTCTTGAAAAGGATTCATATTTTTTGACATTACTCGTATACGGCTTTAAAATTTTGATATCTGATGAATAGAGAGCGGATAAAAAAGCTTAAAAAATGTGTATTATTATTATTATTATCATTATTATTATTATTATTATGTAAGTATTTAAAAATTAAATTGTAATTTTGTATACATTTCAAAATAACTAAAATCTATTAATGAAAACAGTAGATCATTAAATGTTGTTCTAGGGGTTTAATTGTAAAATTATTACTTCTGTCGCTCAATAAATTTTTGAAAGTGGAAAAGCTTCTCTTTATTTTAAATTATAGCTGGATCCATTTGAAAATTGCCATTTAAAATCAAGTTTAATTTATTTAATATTAAAAATCTTTCTTTTTCACCGAATACTTTTTTCGATATTATTTTGATTTCTTGGCCAATGCGTACAGGTATTTTCTAAATTGAATCTGCTTTTATAAAGATTTGATTGTGTTTCTCATTAAATTTAAACGCGATTTTGTGTAACTAAATTGTTTTGAAGGAAGCTCTTGTTTCTTAAGAACTGTTTGAGTCATTAATTGATTTGCTTGTCGTTTCGGGAAAGTTGTATATAACCTTATTAAATTCTTCAAAATTGTTTCCCATTTTGTTAGCACTGGTTTATGGGGCAGTGAGATATCAGGTAATGTCTCCTTGAATAATTGCACTCACAGAAGAATATAAGAACTATTTTTCCATATTTAATTAAATCTACAAATGGAAATTTCATTCTTATAGTTTCAGAAAATCGTTTCTATCCATGTGCTAAACTTGTAAAATTTTGCTATAATGTTATTATCAGTTTTCTTCAATTCTTTTGTATATATCAAAATACTGTTGGTCGGATGTATTCATGTTAAACTCCTATTATTAAATTAAACAAGCGTCTGTGGTTTGATCCACCCCAAACCACATATAATTATTGTTAATAATATCTTTAATATTTTTCTCGCGAATGCGCATTTTACAAAATTTTCCAAGAAAGATTTAAATGCATTATTTTGTAATTTTCTTAGTATTTTGCACAAATGTGAATTTAATTTCAATTGCCCATCATTTGTTGAAGGTGATGTTAAAGATTGTGAATTTGTCTGCTGTTTTTTTAGTTCAGCTTTGAACTTTTTCAAACGTTCTTGATGTAGTGTTGTTATAACATGTTTTACATACAAGTCTTGACTAGTTAGGATGCAGTTGGGAACTAAAATAAAACTTACTATTTTTAAACATGCCTTACAAAATAATGTATTATTTTCACTTGATAATTCTGGATAGTCTCTAATTAATTCTTGTATTGTGGTTTTCACCTTTTGCATTATGTGTTAAATATATATGTGAATTATATAATATAATTTATCTGTGATTCCCCACGTTAATACGATTCACGCATATAATAATTTTTGATAAATAAGCAAAGTTTTTGGAATGTCAATTCAATAGTACGGTTTTTGAATGCGAGTTTGAATATGAAAAAAACTAAAACGATAAATTTGCGCTAGTTGTCCCATCCGTATTTTTGCCGAGAGTAGAAAATTTATACGTTTGTAGAACACTTGATTATTAGCAATCACTTAAATTTGTTTACATTTAATACTTACTGGGGCCTCTGTTTGGGCCTAGTTTAACGTTTACATCCGGAATATCATAGGTGTGATTCCTATGAAGCGTTCGTCTGTATTATCTGAATAATGAGACGGTCTATTATATCTACTTATTTATAAACGGATCCATTTTAAAATGGTAATTTATACTAATATTTATTAATAATAAAATTCATTATAATTATTGTATCATATTATGAAGATTGTAAACAATTATGTTGTCAAAAGACACGAAGAAAATATGAAATACAAATATAATCTATAAATGATGGGATACAGATTTTTACGAAAATTCTCACATTCATTTAATATCGGCGTGAAATTTTTATTAAATATTTTTTAAATATTTAAGAAAATGCTCTAAATAAGCATCAGAATCTAAAAAAAGCATGAAAATAAGCACAAAAAATCAAAATAAGCACAAAAAATCAAAATAAGCAAAAAAAATTAGCGCTAAGTAATCACATTCTTCAAGATTCGTATAGATATTTAGAAATTTTTTCGATGCTATTAATATTATGGATAAGCATAATGCCTGAAATCCGCTCTCTACTCATGAATGTATTTTAAGTTTTGGACCAAGCAGCATTTTTATAAAGAATCACTTTTTTTCGTAAAATTAATAATAAAAAAGTTTTCCATATGGTGCGAACTTAAGCAGACACACTGTATATATATAAGGTGGAAAAGCCAAATGGAATAAATTTATTATTTCGGTTACTCTACACATTTATAGAAAATCGCGAAACACGTTAAAGTTTAATTATAAATTTAAATTATTCAATGTGAAAATGTGATCCCTTCATTCCACCCCTATCCGGTGACTGTTACAATCCCAATTTTTTAAATGGGAAGTATGGGCTTGTGATATATCATTTGAAAGGTATCTTCATTCTTTATTAGAAAATGCTATTGTTTTCAATTTTGTTATAAACATTAATATTAAAAATTTAAATAATCTGATTATTGAAATTCGTTCCTGTACAATCAATATTGTTCATAACATAAAAAGAATCAAAGAAAAATGAATGTCAGTGCACTAGATGTTCAAAGTACTCAACGCGAACTTCTTGAGAACATCCTAACCATAAATAAAAGTTTTTTCTAACTTCATTTAACATATCCCAAGCATTTTAAGTCATCTAAATCACATGGTATAGAAGACCAATGTTGTAAGATCAGGTGATTTTGTTGGCCATTCTACCGATCCAAGCCTCTCTAGTCAGTGATTTAGAAATATATTTGTTTAATTTTAATTTTTGCATATACATGGTTATTCACGCTATACGGCACGGAATATTGTGGCCAAAATACGTGACTTTCAAAAAATTTCACTTTGGGGATATTAGGGCTACTTTTTAAAATTACTTTCATAATATACAGGGTGTCCCAAAAACCTTAAAAGTACCAAAGTTGGTTTTTTTTTAAAGAAACACCCTGTATTTTATTGCATTTTTGGATCCTTCGATCAAAATAAGTGTGTTTTTAATAAGGTTTTTATTACTTAAACCTTAAGGTTTTTGAATTAATTTGAATTTTGTAAAAATTTAACCTAATTTTCATGTTTCAAATACTTAAAAAAGTAATTAAGTTATGCATACCAAATTAACACTGAAATGTAACAATAGATCATATTTTATTTTCCAAGTATAATAAATTTGACATCTTAAACCGGGTGTAAAAAAATTGGAATTAAACAAATGAGAACTTTAAATGGCTATAACTTCATTTATTTAAATGGAACGCTATATTTATTAATTTATCAGCAAATGCACGGTTTAATTACCTATCGAATGGTATTTATATCTTAAATGTTAAGTCTTCTCGTTTTTACAGAAAACGCCAAAATATTGTTTATTGCACCGTTTTAGTACTTTTTAAGTAAAAATTTTAATGTATCTAGTTTTCCATCGCATTTAAAAACGTAAGATAATTAATTTAGTCTGTTACTTTAGTTTAAAAAGCCTGTCTTTTGTTATAGTTGTGTTATTTTGCGTTTTTGTGTTAGATCGTTAATAATCGTTATTGTTTGAACGTCGTTGTTGTATTTAATAGTAAAAAATGAAAATTTACACAGATTTTCTTATACTGGGGTTTTTATAACTGACACTTCCAATTTCTTTAAATTGGTTTAATAGTCTCTCAAAAATGGCTGGCTTAGGGTGATTTCTTTCGGGAAACCTTTAAGTATAAACTCGACAAGCCAATAAACAATTTTGATGACATTCTCCAAGCATAAAGATAATGCCAATACCCCCTTCTTTTGAGTAAATCTTAATTTTTTAACAAAAACACCGATGTTCAAACAATAACTATTACTAACGATCTAACACAAAATTGCAAAATAAGACAACTTTAACAAAAGACAGGCTTTTTAAACTAAAGTGGCATACTAAATTAATTATCTGATGTTTTAAAATACCATAGAAAACTAGATACATTAAAATTTTTACTTAAAAAGTACTAAAACGGTGCAATAAACAATATTTTGGCGTTTTCTGTAAAAACGAGAAGACTTAACATTTAAGATATAAATACCATTCGATAGGTAATTAAAACGTGCATTTGCTGATAAATTAATAAATATAGCGTTCCATTTAAATAAATGAAGTTATAGCCATTTAAAGTTCTCATTTGTTTAATTCCAATTTTTTACACCCGGTATAAGATGTCAAATTTATTATACTTGGAAAATAAAATATGATATATTGTTACATTTTAGTGTAAATTTGGTATGCATAACTTAATTACTTTTTAATTATTTGAAACATGAAAATTAGGTTAAATTTTTACAAAATTCAAATTATTTCAAAAACCTTAAGGTTTAAGTAATAAAAACCTTATTAAAACACACACTTATTTTGATGGAAGGATCCAAAAATGCAATAAAATACAGGGTGTTTCATTAAAGAACAACACAACTTTGAAACTTTTAGGGTTTTTGGGACACCCTGTATATTATAAAAGTAATTTTTAAAAGTAGCCCTAATAGACCCCGATATATCCCCAAAGTGAAACTTTTTGAAAGTCACGTATTTTGGCCACAATATTCCGTGCCGCATAGCGTGAATAACCCTGTATATATATATGTCGGCGCATCGATATCGGGACTGGTAGATCCCCGAAATTGGTAAACGCGCACACGGGAATTAAGGGACTTCCCCGTGTGTGAGTAGAACAAAACCGGCGGAGCAGGGGAATGACGGGACAGTCGGGCGGAAGCTAGAGAGCGGTGAACCCTGTGAGACGCGGTTTTGGACTGCTAAGTTGGCCAAGTTATAAACAGTTAATAGTTATTAGTTAGTTAATCGAGTTTGTTTAGTTAATAGTGGTTTTTATAAGTTTAAGTTAGTGTTAATTTGTACGTTTGAGTTGAATAAAAAGAAACAATATAAAATCCGAGAAAATGAATAGTGATTCAGCATTCGCTCCGACATCAGAAGTGGGATTACCCGAATTGGAGGAAAACGACAACGCCCCGGGGTCACGGAACTCGGTCGCCGTCCTATCTACACGCAGTCAAGGTCGTGTCGAATTATTATTACAAAAATTAGTGGAACACCAGCTGCAACCTCAGGCCTCATCAACGACAACTTCAAATAACATGTTTACACCCTCTCAAGTGCAGTTACCACAATTCAATCCATCGTCGAGATTAGCGGACCCGGAAGGATGGTGTACATTAGCCACTGAATTCATCAAAATAAACAATTTGACAGGGATTCAACTTATTACATGTTTATCCAATTCCTTACAAGGCGAGGCAGGTGATTGGCTAATTAGAAGTCGACCATTGGGAAAAACTTGGGATGAAATTCGCGAAGAATTTCTGTCAGTTTTTACAAAGCCACTTGACGTTATGAATATGTTTGAAGAGGCCGTAAATGGACGTGAACAATGCCCTGACGACAGCACTTTATTGGACGAAGGACTGTATGTAATTAGACTTGCATTACATTTAATAAAATCAAGAGAAAGCGATGAAGCTTTAGCCACGTTGTTTGGGTGCCACATGATCGGAAAACGCAATGAAACTCTTAAACGCAAACTTCGGAAGGATGTTCCGAAAGATTTGAAAAGTTTTTGTGTAGCTATGCGCGGACATTTAGGCAAACGGCCGGCGTTATTTTGTAATGATCATCATATCAATCCGAAACGCCGTGCTACGTTTAATTCATCGGAGTTCGCCAGAAGATGTCACCAGTGTGGAAGAATTGGACACAAAGCTAACCAATGCTTCAGGAAGCAACAGCAAACTACCCGTCGTGAGCCGGAAAATCTCTCCAGGAGGAAAATGGATTCAGTGACCTGCTTTGCATGTGGAAAAGTGGGCCATATTGCAACAAAGTGCCCAAAGAAAGAAAATAAATTTATCTCTACCCAACCGATCGAACGGCTTGTTAACGTTTGCACTAGCGAAGCTCTCCCAAAGGGACAGCTGAAATTGAAAAATGGTAAGGTTATTCCTTTTATTTTTGACTCTGGCTCAGACTGCTCACTTGTAAAGACAAGCATTTCCGTAATTATAAACGGAAAAGAACAAGACTGCTTGGTATCTTTGAAAGGTATTGGGGGAAACGCCATTATGTGTACTAAACAGGTTCTGACTGTGGCTCAAATCGAAAATATAAATATTGAGTTGGTTTTGCACGTAGTACCAGATGACAGTATTATTAATGATATAATAATAGGACGTGATTTAATATCCCAAAATATTTCGGTACATTTTAGTACAAGTGGTTTGGCCATAACGCGTGAAAAATGTATTCAAATCTGCAATAGCAATGTAATTGATTTTGATGAAGTAAATACCGAGTTAGAATTGAATGATAAAATAAATTTAATTAAAATATTAACAAAATACAAGGGCAAGTTTATTAACGGTGTGCCAATGAATAGAGTTAAAACAGGGCTTTTGGACATTCGTTTAAAAGATAGTAATAAAATGGTGCAACGACGTCCGTATCGGTTGTCAGTTAATGAGAGAGAAATAGTACGCTCAAAAATTTCCGATTTATTAAAATCAAACATTATACGTCCTAGTTGTTCACCTTTTGCAAGTCCAATTATTTTAGTCAAAAAGAAGGACGGTTCAGATCGTTTGTGTGTGGATTTTCGAGAATTGAATAATAACACGGTAGCGGATAAGTACCCCCTACCTCTAATTAATGACCAAATTAATCGTCTACACGGAGCGTATTATTTCTCATCCCTCGATATGGCCTCAGGTTTTCACCAAATACCGATTCACCCTGATTCAATAGAAAAAACTGCATTTGTAACGCCTGACGGCCAATACGAATATTTGTCAATGCCGTTTGGTCTCAAAAATGCACCTTCTGTTTATCAAAGAGCTATTGATAAAGCACTAGGAAATTTACGCAACACAATTGCAGTTACATACGTGGATGACATTCTGATACCGTCATCGTCTATTTCAGAAGGACTTGAGAGACTCGAATTAGTAATAGAAACTTTAGTGAATGCCGGATTTTCATTTAATTTTAAAAAATGTAGTTTCCTAAAATTAAAAACAGAATATTTAGGTTATTTAATTCAAGCAGGAGAACTACGGCCAAACCCACAGAAAATTGACGCGTTAATACATTCACCAGTACCTAAAACAAGAACACAGGTACGTCAATTTTTGGGTTTGGCATCATATTTTAGACAATTTATACCGTCATTCTCCAAAATAGCTACACCATTATATCAATTAGCAGTTGGCCCAAAGAAAAAAATTGATTGGTTACCAAAACACGATGAGGCTAAAACTACTTTAATTAAATGTTTAACTACCGAACCCGTTTTAACCATTTTTGATCCTAATATGCCAAATGAATTACATACTGATGCTAGCTCTGAAGGTTATGGTGCCGTTTTACTTCAAAAAGAAATGTCAAAAAATCGCGTTGTTGCATATTACAGTAAACGTACAACAGATGTTGAATCTCGTTATCATTCATATGAACTTGAAACTCTTGCAGTTGTAAAGGCAATGCAACAATTTAGGCACTTTTTGTACGGCAAACATTTTACTGTTGTCACAGATTGTAATTCACTAAAATCCTCGAGAAATAAAATTGATTTAACTCCTAGAGTTCATAGATGGTGGGCATTTTTGCAAGCTTTTGATTTCGATATTCAGTACAGAGAAGGAGCCCGCATGAAACATGCTGATTTTTTATCTCGCAATGCGGTACCTTTAGTCGATATATCATCTACAAATATTCAAAGAAAAACGGTACAAATAATAAATTTAGAAAAGGATTGGTTGTGTGTTGAACAGCAAAGAGATCATGAAATTACCCAATTAATAACAAAATGGAAAGCTAATGAACTGCCCACTGATATTATAAATACGTATGATGTCAGAAACAGTATATTATTTCGTAAAATTCAAAGAAATAAAATATCCAAGTGGTTACCCGTAGTAACCCGCATAATGTCTTGGTCAGTAATCAATCAAGTTCACATTAATTTAAAACATTTAGGATGGGAAAAAACACTAGAAAAAATATACGAAATTTATTGGTTTCCAAATATGCGAAAGAATGTACGAAAATTTGTCGATAATTGTTTAATTTGTAAAGCTTCTAAAGGTAAATCTGGTCGACGACAAATTCAACTACACCAAATACCAAAAATTAATAAACCTTGGCATACCATTCATATAGATATTTCCAGAAAACTTAGTGGAAAAAGTGACAAAAAAGAGTATGTTTTGGTGATTATAGATGGTTTTTCGAAGTTTGTTTTATTATATCACATATGTTCACTAACTGCAAAACAGGCAGTTGAGTCCATTACTAGTTTTACTCATTTATTTGGCGCACCACAAACAAAAATATCTGATCAGGGAAAATGTTTCACAAGTTCAGAATTTAAACAGTTTTGTTCACAGAATAAAATTAATTTACATTTTATTGCTCACAATGCAAGCAGAGCAAATGGACAGGTTGAACGTGTGATGCAAACATTAAAAAACATGTTAACTGTTATCGAACAAGTAGGTACGAAAACATGGCAAGAAACATTAGGGGAAGTACAACTTACATTAAACAGCACAAAACATAAAACAACCGGATTTAGCCCGGCAGAAGTACTGTTTGGCACTGACATAAGATCCCTGGCATTAAATAAAATAGCTCATGAAAGTGTAATTAATAGCGAAACTCAGATTAGCTTAGAGGAAATAAGGGAAGAGGCTAGTGCAAACATTATTAAAAATACACAAAGAGAGAGTGAAAGGTTTAAAAAAGGGAAGGCACAAGTGAAACCATTCGCAATTGGTGATTTTGTATTTTCTAAATGCAACGAACGAATGATAACGAAATTAGATCGTAAATTTAGAGGTCCTTATAAGATAGTCAAAATTTTACCAAATGATAGGTACGAGGTAATAAAAGTTGGAGGAAAAGGGAAGAGTTTACCGTGCAAGTTTGCTCACGATCAATTGAAGGAGGTACCATGCAGTCCGGTTACCGAATTTAACAGTATTGATGAAATGAGAGTCCTGGATGAGCCAGTGTCGGCGATTAATAATTTAGGTAGGATTGTTTTTGTATGATGTGATTGTTTGTTTTGAGTGCTATGATAGACACTGTGGTGGTCTGGTCATGAGCCGTGAGCTGAAGGATCGCTGAGGCGATGTGATTGTTTTGTTTTGAGGGCTATGATAGACACTGTGGTGGTCTGGTCATGAGCCGTGAGCTGAAGGATCGCTGAAGCGATGTGATTGTTTGTTTTGAGGACTATGATAGACACTGTGGTGGTCTGGTCATGAGCCGTGAGCTGAAGGATCGCTGAGGCGATGTGATTATTTTGAGGGCTATGATAGACACTGTGGTGGTCTGGTCATGAGCCGTGAGCTGAAGGATCGCTGAGGCGATGTGATTGTTTGTTTTGAGGGCTATGATAGACACTGTGGTGGTTTGGTCATGAGCCGTGAGCTGAAGGATCGCTGAGGCGATGTGATTGTTTGTTTTGAGGGCTATGATAGACACTGTGGTGGTCTGGTCATGAGCCGTGAGCTGAAGGATCGCTGAGGCGATGTGATTGTTTGTTTTGAGGGCTATGATAGACTCTGTGGTAGTCTAGTCAGGAGCCGAGTTGGTAAATTTGCTGATGCAGTGCAACTATAGTCAGGATGAACGAGTGGCATAGTTTAGTCACATGATTAATTGAATTGTAATTTTGTAGTGGCAGACAGGAATGAAGACCAATAGAGAGTGGCGCACGAGGTCGTGCGACATGTCAGGAAGGCCGTGTCGGCGCATCGATATCGGGACTGGTAGATCCCCGAAATTGGTAAACGCGCACACGGGAATTCAGGGACTTCCCCGTGTGTGAGTAGAACAAAACCGGCGGAGCAGGGGAATGACGGGACAGTCGGGCGGAAGCTAGAGAGCGGTGAACCCTGTGAGACGCGGTTTTGGACTGCTAAGTTGGCCAAGTTATAAACAGTTAATAGTTATTAGTTAGTTAATCGAGTTTGTTTAGTTAATAGTGGTTTTTATAAGTTTAAGTTAGTGTTAATTTGTACGTTTGAGTTGAATAAAAAGAAACAATATAAAATCCGAGAAAATGAATAGTGATTCAGCATTCGCTCCGACATATATATATATATATATATATATATATATATATATATATATATATATATATATATATATATATATATAAGTTAAATTTCGTGGGTTCGCAATTGTGTTTTTTAAAAAGGTTTATTTCCGAAATTTACAATTAATTACATTACTTAATTATACGGAGAATAATTGATATGTGAAGCGTTACAGTACTAATATAATAATGAATCTAAATCTCAAATGCATGCGTCTAATCTATTTATATATAAACTAAAACTACGAACTAAGCATATTGACATCTGGCGGGTGATGTCATCCTAACTACGCATTAATTAATAAAATATATTTCTAAATAATAAAATTAATTATATTATAACAAAGAAATGTCTATTGTGGACGCCAGGTCACTTATATATATAATAGAATGGAGTAACGGGATTCAAGTCCAGACGAAATGTAGCAATAAAAGATGTAGTTTTTTGCTTAAGTCCTCTATATTGTTATGAACCTAGCTAACGTTTCGCACACGAATGTATGCATCTTCAGAGCCTAAAAATGTTTTTACATTAATATAATAAAAATAAACATTTTTAGCCTCTGAAGATGCACATATGTGTGTGGGAAACGTTAGCTAGGTTCATAACAATATAGAGGACTTAAGCAAAATACTACATCTTTTATTGCTACCTACATTTCGTCTGGACTTGAATCCCATTATGGAGATGGAAATCTCCACAACAACGCTACTACTTCTGAACGTATTTCTTTCTGTAAAATGAACTAAAAATGATTGAATGTACGTTAAATAATTTAACGTACATTCAATCATTTTTAGTTCATTTTACAGAAAGAAATACGTTCAAATTAGTGTTGCTTTGATAGCCTTGCTATTTTGTAACACGCAAATCATTTCTGTATTATTCAATGTCTGTCAAAGTATTAGCTAGAGAAGTAGTTGTTTCAAAAGTGGTTTGTTCTTGTAGTCTTAATAAGACTCATTTGTTGTAGATTTTACGAAATATTTTCGTGTTTTTTCTAATTATTAGTTAATTTTCTACAACGTAAAGGACTTATATATTTTATTATCAAATTATGCTCTTAGTGGGTATTTTCCTTAATCCCGAACGTAATTATGATTAATTAATTTCTCACTTAACCCGTGGTGAATCATTTTTGAATTAATTTGATAGTCGGAGAATAATAAATAAGAATAATAAACAACAAGTGAAATCATACCAAGTGTTTTAATTCATCTACCGAACGTAATTATTTCCGTAGAATTCAGTAATCCATCTGAGGTATAAATTCAGACCTTCAGTCGGTTATATTTTATTATTGTGTCAGTTGCCGTACATATCTGAGTAAGTTATTTATATTTCATTATATTTATTTTAGTAAACGTTTTTATTTATATTTGAAATCAATTTTATAATAAAGCTGTACTGAAGAGATCGAGAGATCGAAACACGTGTCTGCAGATGGTTATAAATTGAGTATTGAATTATTTAATTGCTTTTGCTAATTTATTTTAATTACATCAACCTAAATTAATTTCTTGGTCCAAATATAGTCACCCACAAATTATTTAACGTACATTCAATCATTTTTAGTTCATTTTGCAGAAAGAAATACGTTCAAACTAATGTTGCTTTGATAGCCTTGCTATTTTGTAACACGCAAATCACTTTTGTATTATTCAATGTCTGTCGAAGTATTAGCTAGAGAAGTAGTTGTTTCAAAAGTGGTTTGTTCTTGTAGTCTTAATAAGACTCATTTGTTGTAGATTTTACGAAATATTTTCGTGTTTTTTCTAATATATATACCGTGTGTCCCGTTTGAAGACGCACCATAGGGACTTCCCATGTAAAATTTTCAATTGCAGTTTGTATCTCTATTATTGAATAAAATTAGAATGATTCCTTTATCTACTAAAGATATTTTGGAGGTATTATTTTTGTTTCATCTTCATTTTTAGTGCAAATATTTGATAATAAGATCCTCAAAATAGTAGTTGCTGTGAAAAGTCAGTGCTTGTCATCTAAATTGTATAACCCACAAATAAATAACTAAATTCAAAATGAGTGCTTACAACACAGAAGGAAAAGTTCAGTGCTTTGAAAAGTCAGTGTATAACATTTAAAATTGCAGATGGCGAGTTCAAAGGCACAAATTAATTATTCTTGTTGAAACGATTTAACTGAAAGATACAATTGCCCGAAACATAATAAAACTTTTTAGTAATACTCATTTATTTTGTACAAAATTTCAAAACCGTATCCAGTTAAATTATTATACTATTCCAAATTCCAAAGAATGCTTATGTATAAAATAAAGATAAAGGAAAACCGATAAATACTTTCATTTGCTTTCAATAAAAATAAAACTAACAACGCTATTTTTAAAATTCATGCCCATACATTAAGTTTTTGTGGATATTCACTTCTTGACGTTACAATATGAAGAATGTTTTGAGACCATTGACGATTTTATTTTGTTCGTTATTTTCGGACACCAAATAGAAAGTACATTCATCTGTAAAACACATATTATTTGGAAATATCTTATTCTCGTTACACTTTTCCATAATAATTTAACAAAATTTAGATCTTGAATCGAGACCCACTGCTCAGTTCTTTATTATTTTGGCTTTTACAGGGTCGGTAACTATAAGCTTACACTTGATGTTAGATGTACTGTTATCCTTGAAACACATTTGTTACAGTTTCTTCAGATTTCCTCCATTTATTCCTAACAATATGTTCATCGTTTACACAACCAATATCCTCAAATTTCTAATAAATGCTAATAATTGACACGGTACTGGACAGGTTTCAAAATTTATACTAAATAAGTCGCAAATGTCCGCCAAAACTCAATTTGATGATCTTAACTTTTTCTTTTGTGGTGTAAGCACTTATTTTGAATTGAATTATTTGTTTGTGGCTTAATCAATTTAGATGACAATCACTGACATTTCATAGCAACTACTATTTTGAGGTTTTTATTATCGAATATTTTTTCACACTTTTTAAGCTATATTACAATTAAAACTAAAGATGAAACAAAAATTAAACCTCCAAAATAATCTTAATAGATAAAGGAATCATTCCAATTTTATTTTGATAATTTTCGATCAATAATAGAGATACAATCTGCAATTGAAAATTTTACATGGGAATTCCCTATGATGCGTCTTCAAACGGGACACACGGTATATATAATTAAAAAGCAAATACCCATAATAAACAATGCAGCAGAGTCTATTCCAAACTTCAGAAGTGACTACGTGAACTTTGAATATTTGGCAGTCTGACAAATTGTTAAAACAGTGTCAATCATTCATAAAATACATCAATGTTTTTAATAATTTTACCATTAAAACAAATAAAGTAAGGTATTGAGTATTGTTATTAATATAATAGTTACGTTTTAAAAATGTAAAAGTGAAATTGTGAAGCTCTGAATGTATTAGTTTAGTTTAATTTAGTTTATTTGCTTTACAAGATTTAATAATAAAAATACATAAAATGTTTAGCATAGATTAGATGTTGACGCATCTGAATCAGGAGCAACGAATTAATCGTGTTGGGCTGCTTGGAAATGTGAAACCTTCCCAAGAACAGTCTCTAACGATAATGAGACTAACCCTCGAGTACCTTGCCACCATCATTATCCACAGCATGTAGTGTAGAACTCTTCTTTATCTTAATATCACTCCGATGCTGTGTTAACCGAGATTTCAGCCGTTGACATGTCTGTCTGACATACTTTTTGTCACAATCCCTACAAGATATTTTGTAAATCACGCCACTGACTTGTGAGAGGGTGTGTTAATGGTTTTTAGATTTTACTTGGCAATATGAATGTTTTCTAAACCACGTATACCAACGAACTCATGTGTGAGCCCTGGAGTTAGTGGTAGCTTTTTCTATTTATTTTAAGAATAATAAGTTCTGATGGAGGCGCTTCGATGGTCTCACCTGGAGAATTGTATACTATTTTTTTGAATGATTGTAGCATTTTTAGATTAGTGGGCAGCAGGGACGGGTGGCAGATTTTTGAGACCCCAGTTTTAAGACTTTTTTTTAATTGCACTTAAAAATTGAACTTTGGCAATATTTTAGTTCTATTTGGAATTGATTCATTCTCGAGGCTCCTTTTACTAGAAAAGACGCACGTAAATAGTATAGCTACACTGAGGAACTGTGATATATTTCGCTGTCAGTAGATAGTCATTGCATAACACTATTCGTGACGCGGTTGAAGAACGATAACACCACAAAAATGTTCCATTGTGCTGAATTTGTTTTCATACAGTTATGTAATTCTATGCATGGCGGTGCATTAATAGGAAGAATAGCTGTTTTAACTGTTGGCTGGTAATATTTTACATTATTTGTAATGTAAAAATAGTGCAGACATGCTCAGAGAAATTAGTTTTTCATATTATTACTTTTATTATTATTAGCACTGCACTAGTAAATCAATATTTTATTTTATTTACTTCCCTTTATTGTTTTTCTTTATAACAATAAAGGTTGTATTGGATCAAGTTGAAATATGGTACAGTTGAGTATAAAATATACCATTTTTTTTTAAATTATTATTGGCATTATTGATACAAAAGGACTATAAAACAGAAGTACCATAATATAAAAACTAAATAATGTTTTATTGGTGCATCCAACAACAACTAAAAACACACCACTTGAGAAAACAGTTAATTTGAAAACATTTTTATCTCTTAATAATATTTGATACCTTGTACGGTTTCACCACAAAAGAGTCAAATATTAATATGGTAATTTTCTTGTGCACTCATTAATATGAGAATGAGCAATTTAATAGAATAAAAATTAAACACTATCAATTGATAAAATAAATGAAAACAGCACCTAACACTTTTCAAACAATTTTCTTCGCAAAATTCTAATACAAGCAAGATCTCTGTTTTCTCCTAATATGAATAATTATGAAATATAATAAAATTAACAGTTAGTTATGAGAAGACACTCGCAAACTATTATTATTCATAATTTACATTTTTTAGATAAAGACGGGGAAGAAAAAATTATATGAAATATGCGCGAATAAAAATATTTTAACTTATGAAAGACAATTCAATAAACAATTACAATATTTAAAAAAGTAGATAAAATTAATAACGATATGAGCCAAATTTGCACGGATCCACATGAAAGTGTAGAAACATTTACGCTACTATGGGAGCTGAAATAATTAAAATTATACAACATTCGAATAATAAAAAATCTGTTGGTTGAGATGGCATAGAAATTGAGACAACTATCTACACAAATAGCTGATCCAAAAGCAAGCCTTATCAATAATCTTTTAACCTGGTGTATGCCCAAAATCATTAAAAAACAATGTGCCAATTAATTAATTATTAATTATAGACCCATATCTTTAATTTTAAATTGAGCTAAAGTTTTCAAAAAGGTATTAAAAACAAATTGATTGGCTATTTGTGAAAACATAAATTAATATCAGACAAGCAATTTGGATTTCAAGAAGGAAAATCTACCCAAGATGCTATTTTTAAAATGTCTAATAGTATATACGATTCATTAGATAATAGAAATCCCTGCCTATGCCTTTTTATCGATCTCGATGGCAAACTATTTTTGTATAATTTATAAAACAAGTAATTTTCAAAGATATCTCTAAAACGGTTTAAGTTTAGCTTTATGATATGCTATACGAATTTTGTTTAGAATTTTGAGATGAATTGACATACGGAATAATATACAGGGTGTTCCATTAAAGAAAGATCAACTTATTTCGTCCTGACTTTTTTACTGATCCTGTATACTTAATTTATATTCATAGTTTTTTTTTTTAAACCATAAAATGTTTGTAACAATTTTTGCTAACTATCTTACTTATAGATATCCAACCGTTTTCATACATATCAGCGATCCTGTATATATATATATATATATGTTTATGTTTATGTTTATGTTTATTGTTATTTAGCTTACAATCCAAAATTAAAAAAATACATATCAATATCTACACAAAAATTATAGGAAACGTACAAAAATTTTATATATATATATATATATATATATAACATGTTTCAGAATTCAACAAAAAGATATACATGTATTTAAACTATGGTACGGCCACAAAAAATTAATATGAAGAAAGTACATTGCAAATAAATAAAAATAAATGCACTAAAATTACATTCGAATTAATTGTGATTACCCCTATTACTAGTTACAAATATTTAGGTATTTAGGTAAGATAAGGACTGCATTTATACTGGCCGTCATAAGTAATAACAACCAAGAATTCGTCGCTTCATTTTTATGAAAATTTCAGATAATACGTGAATAATCCACACTAAGAAATGATTAAAATTTCAAGAAAAAATCATGGTAACTTTTTAATCAATTTACCTTGGAGTATAACTGAGCAGTGACATTACAATTTCATTGTGCAGCTAATTGGTTCCCCATATAAATCAAAAGACGTCCGCCAGCGTGACGTATTTCAACAAATAACTGATTTTGAACGCGGTAGAGTAATCGGGCTCAGAGAAGAACGTTTATCAAATTGTGATATTACCCAACGAATTGGCAGAAGAGTCAGTACAATATCTCGATGTTGGCGCCCTAGAAATACTACAGAACGTGAAGCTCATCGGCTCTTCGGCTCATCTCTGTCCGGGATCGACTTTCAACAATAAGAGCTACTGGAGACATCTGAAGAGGTTCAACTAACCAATTTTTGGTCTCAAGTCGTACCGTTCTTTTTTTTGTTTGTCCTTAACTCCTCGCCATAATAGGTGCCGTCTGGAATGGTGCAATAAGAGACTACAATGGGCCAATCAATGAAGGCAGGTTATCTTAAGCGATGAATCGAGATTTTGTTTGTTTGCCCACAATGGTCATAAAAGGTTAGACGTCGCCGTGAAGGCTGAGGAAATTTACAGTTTTCAGTGAAAGCCATACAGCTCTTACACGCGGAGTGATGGTAAGGGGGGCAGCCGGTAATGGAAGTAAGTCTCCTCTTGTGTTCATTCCAGAAAAATTCAATGCAAATCGCTACATTAACACAGTTCTAGAACCAACATTAATGCCCTATCTGAGAAGGTTGGAAAACCCCATTTTCTAACAGTATAATGCAAAGCCGCATACAGCTAGTTTTACTATGGAATACCTCGAACTAGCTAATGTTAATTTACATTCATTGCCTTCTGTTCTCCAGACCTATCACCTACTGAACACGTGTAGGATACAATTGGCAGAGGACTGGGCCATCTTCAGAGACCCTTCATACTTTACTTGATATTAGGATGCAAGTTCAAGAAGCTTGGGATGCAATCCCTCAGAGTGAATTTGATTTCTAATATGCCTAGGCGAGTTGCTGAGTGCTCCATAAATCGTGAAAAAGCAACTCATTATTGAAATTAAAGAACAAGGTGCTATGATTTTTCGTTGAAATTTTAATCATTTCTTAGTGTGGATTACTTACGTATTATCTCAATTTTTCATAAAGATTGGCGGACAAATTCTTGGTGTTCTTTTACTTATGGTGGCCAGTATACTTTTAAATTTCTGAAAAATGTATTAGATATGTCATTTTTGAAAATACTATACCACGCTTTATTACAGTCCCATTTAATATATGGTATAATAGCATCACACCAATCAAAAAATAATCATAAAATTCTTATTTAACAATTCAAAAGTCGATCCATTTAAAGAAACAAAACTTAATGACAGAAAGCAAGCCTATTTTTCTACACTCGCTATTCTATCAATAAAAAAATCTTCTAAAATATAAAAATAATCGCTGAAACAACACAAATATATCACATAGGCTTATAATTTCAAAAATTAATACAACTTTTGGACAAATGAACTTTGCTTTTATGGGTTCGAGAATGTTTAATTTTGTTCCCATAAATATTATAATAATACATAATAATAATGTTAATGTTAACTTACTCCCATAGACTTATATTTGTATTTAGTGTTAAATGTGTTGCTAGGGTTAAATAGATTTAGTTATATTGTATAAGTATATTATTCGTAATATGACGCACAAATGCTCGCAGTGATTAATTGTTTATTATTTAAATATGTATTACTTTTGAGTTTAACAATAAATATTACATTACATTACATCATACTTTTAAAATGTTGGTAATGCTATTTATTATACTTCCTGTTAAACGCCAACGGCCATAATAACAGAAATGATATATTATATAATGATAGTTTTTAAACCAATTATCATAAATTTTACCCCAGGGTTATGTGGCCCAGCCATCTCCCCACATTAACGGGACGCCCTGTATACATATAAATATACACTCAGAAAATAAATATACACCCTGTATATACATATACACCATGTATATAAATATACACAGGATGTCCTGTAAATGTATGGCTGGACCATATATTTATGCACCCAAAATTTTATGATTTCTAAAAATTTACGGCTAAGCCAGAATTAGTTTCTAAGATTCTGTTAATATCAATTAAATGCTTTATTTAATAAAAATGAAATTTATCACTGATGATTAACATAATGTCAGTTATTATAGCTATTATTGGTTGACAAAAAGTATACAAAAAATAATAGTACCATCGCATAAAATCTAAAAAATGTTTTTATTTGTATGTATAATAAAAACTAAAAAATACTTCTTCTTTGATTAATATTTATATCTAATATAACTTATGGTTTTCTTGCAAAAAAGTGACTTGATTACTTCTTCAAATTTATTGTTAGTAAGTGCAAAGGAACCAATTAGAGAAAGCAACAAGCTACTGTGTAGATTTTATTCAAACTTTATTCATCAGTATGTTTTATTAAAATAGATGTTTTATAAAAATTCATTAAGTCGTTTAATCAATTCTAGGTGTTGCATTTTGCATGGAAGTCAGAATATATATTTATACCGAATATTAAAATATGGGTTTTATTTTTAGTTACATTCAGCAATGAAGAAAAAATATGAGCGCGTTGTTGTTACAATAATAATAGCTTCTATTCTGGTAAGTCTACTTTTATTATTTTTAGTTGTATCTTTATTATTAATAAAAATACATATACTTTTTTAGGCTACATCTCATTGTTTCGAGTTTCAAAAAAGCAAAACTGCAGAACTTGAAAATATTAAATTGGATACTTCGCTGTTAGAAAAAGTTCTTTTTGATGAAATGGCAAATATAAATAAGACGAAAGATGAAGCAAACAAAGAACTAGAATTTATATCTGAATTAGAAAATGAAGAAGAAGAAGAAGAAAAAGGTTTTTTGGGGCCATCGTGCATAAGTAACTGTAAAAATCAGTTTCAAAATATAGTGATGTTTGTGCACAAGGGTATTGTAAGAAGTGCTATATTGGCTACGGGAGCTTTCAAGATATGTTCTGTAATTATCACTACTGTGTTTTCAAATTTAAAACATGTTTTATGGTCATATCGACGTGTATTTTCCTCCTGCAATGAAATGGCATGTCATTCATATGGTGTCGTAAATATGTGTAGAGCATCGTATTCGGCTTGTGTTGGGCCACAAATTTTAGAAGGTGTCAAAAGAGCTATTGACGCATTTGCTCAAGTATTTATTAATATTATTCAAACAATTTTACTGACATTCATTCGTTTAAAAGCTGTAGCTTTGTTTACATCTAAATGTGGTATAAGTATAGTTAAGACCATTAAAATATTTTAACAATTTTTATAATCAAATTGACTTATATGTTAGATTAGTTCCTTAAAAATGGTGTGCAAATTATTGTATCATAAAAAATAAATTCTTTCGGAAATTAAGGTAGGTTCCTTTACTTAAACACTTATGATAATTGCTTTATAAGTAAACTTTTTTTATAAGATAATAATAACTAAATTCTCATGCATTGTTGTATATCATGTCAAAATCTATTCACGAGTCAATGTTTTTATATTATTACTTCTTAAAATGTTAATTTTGTTCGTAAAAGTAAGTAAATGTTTATCAAGATGATATACTTTTATAATATGTAAATATAGCATCTTGAAATATTCACGTCTTAGATTACTAATACGCAAGTAATGCTATTCTAAATACAACCTAAAAACATGCATAATGTAAAACAATTATTTGCTTTATGCAAGTGGTACATGCGAAAGTGATTCAAGAGATAAGTTTTTAGACTTCTGTGCCTATGAAAAGGTAATATTAAACTATGTATCGTGCAAATTTTCAAATTCGATGCCGCGTAACATAGTGATTAGTCAAAACATACTACTTGTACTAAGTTTATTATTTTCTAAAATTATTGTTATGCAAGTTAAATATAATTTTTTAGTGTTAATAATATTTAAAAATTAAGCTCCAAATTTGTAAAAAAAAGTAGTATCTCTAAAAGATAGATCAGTAAATGCTAATTTGAATAAAATTTGTAAAACTAAGTTTTAATGTTTTATTCGAGGCCGCATTTTGTTTTTTTTAAGGTATAAACGTGCAGGGTTATAAACGGGCTTTATAATAGTATAAATGGAACAAATCCAATCCCCTGCCATGATTTGGGTTTTATAATGGTAATATATAACTGGCACTGTACTATACTGTTAGCAAATGGTTTATAAGGGATGTTTAAAAGAAAAGGTACGAAACGACACAAGGATGACACGCAAAATCGTGAAGCGTTCCACATTTTTTATACTTGATATAAAGCTTCTGTGGTCATCACACATAAAATATATAGAAGGGAAATGTGAACAGGGTATTAACATAATTAGAACTCTGTGCAAAACTTGGTGGGGTGCAAGTCCGGTATCTGGTATTCGATTCTATCAGGCGTTTATTAGATCAATTGTGGACTATGGGAGCACACTCTATGGTACAGCATCAACAACTTTACTAAAACATCTAGATGTTATTCAACATAAAGCCCTACGGATTGCTATTCGGGCCATGATATCGTCCCCAACGTTTGCAATACTGGCTGAGTGTGGGGAACCTCAATTAGGCACAAGACGCAAACGGCTGGCTGCAAAACAAATGCTAAAATACTGGTCGATGCAGAATAATAAAACAGTATTAATGATCAGTAACTTAAATTCAGAAGTTTTGACAAACGGCTATTGGTCTAAGAAAAATGCCCCTCCTTTAACAGAAGCTTTTATAAATATAAGTGATATAAACTGTCTAAAACCTAATAACCCCTATTATTTTTCGTATAACACTGTAATTCACCCCATAGAACCCCTCTTCCCAAAATTCACTAACTTTTACTACTTAAACATAAATATTTTTAATTATGTTATAGAATCAAAATTTTCCGAACATCTCATTATATATACCGATGGATCCAAAAGAGAAAGTGAAGTAGGCTACTCCCTCCTTTTTTGTTCCAGAAATTGATTATTCATCTTCGGAACAAATTAATAATATATGCTCTGTGTTTACAGCTGAAGCAGTAGCTATTTATATAGCATTGGAATGGGCTTCCAAATATACTCATAGAGACATTTTGATCGTTTCTGATTCCCAGTCAGTTTTAAAAGCGATATCCTCCTATAACCCTAAGACCATATATTCAAATATCCATATTATCAAAATAAAGCATATTGTATCGTCTCTGGAGGATAGACAGTCAATCCAGTTTCTGTGGGTAAAGGGACACTCACAAATCCTAGGCAATAAGATCGCCGATAAATTAGCGAAACAAGGAACATCATTGAACAAGGTTGTTGAAGTTCCAACACAGGACATATTTAACAATATTGTCAATAAAACATTAAAGGACGAAAATATGGAGATGTATTTACAACAGCCGAAAACAAATTATAAGTTGATGCACCCAACATACCCCAACCCAACCCATATCTTTAAATTTGATTTTCCACGTCTGTTATTCACTGCAATTACAAGAATTAAAATGAACCATGAGCAATTCTCAAAACATCTTCGTTGGTTTAAAAGAAGACCCTCTCTGTGACTGTGGCCAGGAAGGAGATTTGAACCATATTTTCCTTGAATGCTGTTTAAATAGCAACCACACAAACGGACTACTAAAAATAATTGAGAAATATACAATGTTACCTATTAACATAACACATATTGTGTCTCTAGATAGATATCAAGTCTACTGTGCAATTTACAAATTTATTATTAACTCCAAAACCAAAATATAAATAACTTACTCAGGTAAGAATAATATTGAGAGCTCTTAGTGTTATCTCATGCTTTTATTAAAAATACAATCCATGTCGTGACTGAATGGCATAAGCCTATGTCAAAAAAAAATATATATATATATATTAGACAAAAGTTGTAAATAAAAAATAATAAAATTTGTAATTTATATTAGAACAGGCTGATATAAAGCTGTATAGTGTTTGTTTCAGTGAATGGACTTGATAGTTGGGTAAAGTTGATATAACGTAGGTGTTTTGCTGATATTTGTAGTAAAATATCACTCGTTCAGCTCGTAGTATTAGGTATTGTTTAAGTTCAGGAAAGTATGGTGATTTTAATTTGGGTTTGAATCCGAAATATATATTTTGATGACTCAACTCGCCCATTTGTTAAATATGTCTGTGTATGTGTACCTCTGCGTATGTATCTTTGAGCGATGTATTAATGAATGGATTTTCTTTTAGTAACAAAATTAAATAAAAGTATATAAAAGTTATAGACAATAAAAACTAAAGAACATTCATTTAAATCATTATTTCACAAATATTTTGTTTTTTTCTAGATAAAATGTTATTAGAAACTATAACAGATTTATTGTAGAGAATAATTAAATAAACGTATTATAAGTACCATGAATCAATTCATTCTCGTGGCGGCCTTCCACCAGGAAAGGCGCATGTAATTATGACATAGCTGCTGAGGAGCTGAGGAGCTGTGATACAACGAAACATGTGTGCGCAAATAGTCATTGCATAACATTTTTCGAAACACGTTTAAGAAACGATAACACCACAAAAATGTTACATTGCGCTGAATATGATTTCAGAAATGTAAAGATAGCTAACAGTTATAACATTCAATGCCCGGCGTTGCTTTAGTAGTTGTATTAACTGTTGGATATTTTACATTATAATGTAAAACATTAGTTCAGAAACGCTCATGGAGATTTATTTCTCTAATTATTAATTATCATTATTAATACTGCACTACAAATTTAAATATATAATTTGGATATAAAAATATATACTTTCACGTTGTATTATTTTTCAAGTAGTCTGTCGAAGACAACATTGAAAATCATCAAGTGAAAAACAATCGTAAATAGGCCGAAAATATCCGAAAAACGTGCATTTACGGTGCCACTGCTGAATCGGGTACGTAATGTGCTATTTGTAAAGTGCTGTTCCATGTAGGGTGTGTGACACGTGCAAAAATGTGTTGTGGTGTGATATTATGGAGCGTTAATGTGGGTGAGATACCACACGATTTTGAAAAAGAATCATATGATACACTAAAAGAAAGCTTGAACGACCCTATTACAAATATATTAATAGGCTCCAGCATGAAATCGTTGAAACTCCAGTCTTGTTGCGTTGTTAAATTTAGATAATTGTTCCTACGCGGAATATGATCCATATACAATAAATATTTGTGGTTAAAACATAGTGAATTTTTCAATTCAAACAAAGGCGAGAATAACAGGTTTGTTATATCGTTGATTATGTGGCTTGTACTTATGTTTGTGAATTTCGAGGAATTCAAGCACGTCCATTTTAAATCCTTTGTCAAAAGTATGCCGTTTTACAATCAGATAATTAGCGAAAATTAAATCTTTTTTTAAACGGAACGATGTTAAATAATGTCTTAATAGAATTACGACTAGTCCCCATTCTTTGCAAATATTTTTCATAATAAAATAATTCAAATTGCATGCAAGAATGCATTGCATACAATTTTCACATACATAATATTATTGAGGAAATTCAAGTAATCTTGTCATATTTCCTATGGAACCAAGCAATAAGACGAACAACGTATATGAACACGGCGCTTCATTAGTAGAACATGCCGACGTTCTGTAACTGTTAGTTGGATATTGATCGTGTAGATAGATATACATGCTATGCTTGTTGTTTCAATTTATTAAGAGCGATGCTTCCAATTCATGTCTCATTGCTGGGATTTGAATTCCCTTTAGACAAATCACGAAACTAGCTAATATCCTGAATAATATAATTGAAACTATGATGATGGTATAATAAGAGTTCAATATCTTGTATTGATTAATTCGCTTAGATTTAAATATTTTATTATTATCAAATATTGGCGAAGCTGCAAATTTAAAATATGTTATTATTTAATCCGGGATAACAAATTATTCCAAAACCTGCTATAAGGGACAGCAGCCCAATATTTTATTTCAATTTTGTCTCTATTTTTTAATAAAATTATAGTAGCAGAGCACTACTCACAATCTCATAAAACACTCACCTAAAAATATAAGCAATTGTAAAAACTTAGTGTCTTATTCTAATTGAATTCAAATAATACCATTTATTTCATTTCGTATTTTGAACTTATGTTTATATAACTAAATATAGTAGATAAAGTATCACTTTATGTCAACGACGACAGAGATGTAAAGTTATAATATAAGCTTGTGAATATTTTATTAATTGCTAATTTCTCTGATAGATTGATTGTTATATACAATTTTCCATTTTGTGTAAATGTGAATTTGAAGCGAATCCAACAGCAGCCATGAATCCGATCCACTATTGAATCGGTTTTCCAACCACCATGTTTCCTCAGCACATACCTGCTTGCAGGTATGTACGTAGATGTACGTCTAGAGCAGCGGTTCCCAACCTTTTTTAATTACTGTACTTCCTTTCAAGTCAGTCATCTAGCTTGTACCCCCACCCACCCCCCATGACCATATAAAATTGCTTAAATTTGGATATTTTGTATTATAGGTGTACATTGAAATTAAAAGGCTTATTATCTTTATTACAGACGAACAGAGTATATTTATGTTTACATCTTATAAAAATACGCAAATACAACAAAGTTAAACAACTAAAATCACAGAAATAATTTTATTAATAATTGTTAATTGGTCTTTTATTTCACATTCCTCTATATTAATGTGATCCTTGTCCTTGCTTTGTGGCACATAATTTTTTTATATCGGGTTCCACCGATGCTAAGTATAACCTTAAATCTAAATCAGTATTAAACTTATTGCGGTATTTATTTTTTATGAAAACGTACGAAGAGAAAGCTCTTTCTATTAGCTCTGTGCTGGTAAACGGCAACAAAAACGTAAGTGCTTTATCGGAAATGAGCCCAAATTCATTGTTAATGGCTGCCCAAAAGTTAAGAAGGCCTCTTGTTTTCAACTGGGATTTTAAAGTGGTGTCACTTGACAATTCAATTAACTCCTACTTTTCTTTTATTGACAACTTCAAAGTATTCATTTTCAAATGGATTTAAAATCCAATTATTCATGTTGTCAGGTTTGGGAAAATACTTCCGAAATGCTGATTTTAAACCTTCCAAATGTTCAACAATTTGTTGATGTATTATTGGGGAGAGTCGTAGTTTGTTCTCCGATAAAAAATTATACAAATTTTCAAATACTTCAGGCTGGCCCTTTTCAATACAAGATTAACAAAAATCATTTTTTTTCATTATAGATTCAATTCTATCCGAAGCACCGAAGATCGTTATCGAGTTATTTTGGAGTGTTAAATTTAATTTATTTATTTGTAGAAAAATATCTGATAAGTACGCAAGAGCCTGGAGCCATTGTTCGTCATGCAATTTAGATGACAACTGAAAAGGATGATCTTCAAAAAAAATTTGAACTTCGTGTCTAAGTTCAAACAGTCGGCTAAGGACTTTACCATGGGATAGCCACCTCACTTCTGTATGAAAGAGCAACGTAGAATGAACACTTTCTATCTCGTGGCACAGAACTTTAAAACATCTTGAGTTTGTAAGTCTTGATTTTAAGAAATTAACCACTTTTACAGCTTCATCAAGTACAACTTTTAAATCACCAGGAAGGTTTTTAGATTCTAAATTTTGTCTATGACATGACCTCGAAGGCCAGAGTAAATACCTGACATAGATTTAGCACCGTCGGTACATAATCCACAGCATTTAAACCAATTAATACCATTATCTTTGAAATAACTATTAATAGCATTAAATATATCCTCACATCTTGTGCGTTCTGTCAACATATGACAAAGTAACAAATTTTCCTCCGGTTTGTCATCGATCAAGTATCGTGCAATGACTAGCAAAATTGCCAAATTGGTGACATCTGTACTTTAGTCAACTTGAATAGCAAAAAATTTACTATTTTTAATTCTGCTCAACATTATCAGACATATTTTGAATTCTTCGAGATATTGTGTTGTTCGAAAGAGGAATGTTGTTTATTTTCTTTCCTTGTTCTTCCCCGAGCATACAACGAACAACATATTTTATACAGGGAAGAATCAAATTCTCGGTAATCGTGTGATTTTTGCCACATTTGGCAATACGGTAACTGACAAGGTAACTAGCTTCAACGGCGTTTTCCAGATCTTTATTTGATGCTAGTATGTATGACTTTAAATTGTTTGTATTCTTACTTTTCTCTAAGCGTTTTAAAAAGCTAGGATCCTTATTTTTATAATTATCATGTATATCTCCACATATTATACATTGTGGTTTAGGGCAGTTCTCATCTCCTACATATGAAAATCCATATTTAATGTATTCTTCGCAGTACTTGCTCCTTTTCTCTTTTTGTCCTGATAAAGACTGGTCATTTTCATTTAGTTGCTCCCGATTTTGGGAAGAACTTGCCAATTGAAAGTCTTCTACATTCGGTTGTAACTCTTTTCTTGTTCTGCTTGCCAACCACTTATCCATACCTAAGGATTAGGAAATTAACAAAAATATTATAATCTGTTAATTTTTGAAAGAAATTACCAAATCTGGTTACTTTAGTAACTATTTGGGTGTAATCCTGGCTTTTTAAATAAATATTGAAAATAATACCAAATGGTGGCAGGCGGGAACTGCCACGACCACTTTTTAAGTCTGGTTCGGGGTTCCGGCGACAGTATGTTGCTGTTGGCCGCAACGGCCCCCGTCTTTTATGGATTTCAATGTTACGGTTAGTTCGTCGTAAAGAAAACACAAAAATTATGTACCTGATCTAAGGCTCATTTCTTACAGTTAGAGCTTGTACTAATTTTTATTTAGTAAGACATATTTGGCCGCCATAACAACTTTTTTTTGGAGTACCCCTAAACAAGCTATGGCGTACCCCTAGGGGTACGCGTACCCTAGGTTGGGAACCGCTGGTCTAGAGGAATGGACGGTTTACAAGCGACTATCAGGAAGCTTTAAGAAATTAGCAATACATCTGGGTACATCTTCCAATTTATATATAAAATATATCAAAATACTCCTAAAGGTAATGAGATGCTGAACAAGTTTTATTAAAACATATTTATCATAAAAATTTTAACTTTCGAAAAAAGAAAATAAAAATTGAAAATTTTGACATTTTTTGCCAATTGCAAATTGGATTTAAATGAAATTTATTTAACAAATAATTGTAGAAAATTCAAAAGTGAACTAATTATTAAAAATAGCCTATGTGTGTAAGCCTCGTCGTTTTCGAGAAAACTATAGGGAAATTACTATGATGGCCACATCACCATTTTGTGTATTTGAATTTTTTATTTCATTCACAGTTGCACAGGTTGGTCAATATCCCCCTTATGATATAGATTAAGAAATTGAATTAAATACAATAAAACTACTAACAATGGCTATAATGAACACCTATAGTCCATCCGTTGGATCTTCCATCCTACGTCACAAACTATCGCTTCAAAAAACGACGAAAGTTTTACAGTGCGTTCTTTTTCTAGCGCATTTGGTTTACTTTATCAGACTGAATGTTTTTGTGTCGTTTCTCGAAGCGATATTTTGTGACGTAGGACGGAAGATCCAACGGATGGACTATAGTTGATCATAACATTAAAATTTAAAAAAAAAATGAAAACAGTTTCGAAAATAATTTTATAGTGCAAATAAAACTGAGAAGACAAATTGGAATACATAAAAAACCTCAAAATTAAAAACACATTAAAAAGTAGAGAATACAATATTATTAAGACCAATTCAATTCGATTCAAGAAAAGTGCCAATAAGTAACAAAATCAAAAAAGAGAACTTTATAATAAAGGGAAAATTCTAAACTACCGGGAAATATTTGAAATTAATAAAGCCAGAGCATCATCCAAAAAAGTGGTCAACGATAATGAAGATCTCTGGGTTTCAAACGAGTTTATTACCTGATCCGAAACTACTCATATATTAAAATAAAAAATAAAGTGGAACAAACCAGGTGAATTTTTAATCAACAACCTATTATTAACATAATATTTAACCAAGTGATTATTGAGAAACAAATACAAGATTGAGTATTTTTAATTCTATATAGACAAATATTATTATAAATACTATGATATACTAAATCAAAGTGTATAATATAGATGCTGAAGAGGATACACGACATATACGTCCAAAAGAAAATTATATTCCTCGCATCCAATGAGAAAACCTAGAGCCAAAATAAGTCAAACAAGGTGCTTTATCTAAATTAATAAAGCTAAACATACACCACCCTCCACATCTACTTTTATAATATAAACAGTTCGAAATCCTATCTCATTTCCCATTTCTTGGCTAAAAACATTATACTTGTAATATGATGGTAGAAACTAAAAGTCATCCAAATCCCTTCCTCCATGTTCATTTTAAATGGACGAGAAGGCTCACTAGTTGCAAAGACAGAAATTAAACTCAAAAACGCCAAACAGCCAAAAACTAATAATGAATCCATTGCACTATTGGCCTTCCATCATTTAAATTACACATTTTCCTAGTCTATATTCATCATTCCTCATCCGTTGAAGATACTATCCTTACTAATGCCTTCCTTTATAATCACGTTATTGTGATGGATAACTTAAATATTAAGAAAACAAATTAAAAACACGCTCCTTCTTTATAGCAAATTCAAACTTTGTTCTTATTTATACCCCAATCACCATCATTATGTCCTAAAATAAATTCTTTTGTACAAGTAACCTACAACATCTTATTGGTAATGTTACCCTAATCCCGACCTTTGGTCACATCATTTATTAATCCTTTCCTGAATAGAGCAAGACCCTTCATTACTAACTCTACTTAAAACATTTGTAACTTTAAAGACGTTGACTTTACGAAAGTGATAAAAGACATGACATATTTTATAACAATTATTTATTATTTATCAAATTTCCACTGAATTAAAACATGTTTTGAACGCTATTAACTTGATACAAAAAAAGAATTTATTAAATGTAATCATGCGTCTTCTGGATGTAGTTCTTACCTCGCCTGATATCATTTATAATACTGATAATCATACACATTTAGTAGAAGAAGGCCCCCATCACCCAGCGTTTAATATCTTCATCGAATTATTAACGGATACAGAACCATTTTTGAATGAAAATATTGTGAATCGTAAATTTGACTTTCTTAAAACAAATTTTATGTCTTTGTACAATTAGTTCAATATGTGTAGTTGAAACCACATTATAAGTTTTACAGAAGTTAATCTAGCTACTACTATATATAGTATTATTAATGTTTGTGTACCTTTCCATCATGTTAGAAATAGACAGTTTATTGTTTGGTTCAGTTGTAATGTTCGTCAATTAATAAAAATAAAATATCGCTACCGCAAACTCTAGGTTAAAATTAAAACAACATTAAACTTTTATACGATGAAAATTTTGCAATTAAGAATTGAAATCCGAAGAATGCTAGAACTTCATTACGAAAATATTATAAGTAACCGAAAGAAAGTTTGATAATATGTCAATGATAAAAAGGGCCAGTCTAGATTGCGTGCAATAATGCAATTATATAATATAAAATACTTAACTCCTCTGGAAATTTCTGTATGAATATTTGAGTACCTAAAGAGTAGAGTAATAATTAGTAGTAGTAAAAAATATCCTTTTCTTCACCGTTTTTTATTATACTAAAATGTGAACTAATAATTATTCCTCTTGAAATGGTAAATGGCCTGGATAGTTATTTTAATTTTGTATATAGGACACTTATACTTACCGGATTCAGATCCAAAAGTAATAAATAATAATGTGTTCATTTTACAAGTCATAACTGAAGATGATATTTTAACTGCTTTAAAAAACGAAGAAAACAAAATTTACCTCAGTTGCCGATAGCATCCCAGCATTTTTGGTCATTGTTTGTATATCCCGTTTTCTCACACCATTACGTCATATTTTTAACTTGTCTCTGTCAAACGCAACATTCCCTGATCTGTGGAAACTAGCAAGTATTACACCTGTTATTAAATCGGACAATAAAAATGATATTCCTATATGCATTATAAATAATTTTTGCAAAAATATTCGAATGTATATTATTTACAGAGATTTACGTCTACGTTCAAAATACGATTATAACAAGACAACATGGATTCTAAAAAGCAAATAGATCAACGTTTATTAGTTATCACGATCTTTTGTCTTTTTTATATTCTTACCATAGCAAAACGACGTGATATTTCGAAAAAGGTTTATTTATTATTTAAATTTTTAATTTTCAAATTGATTGTCCGACGTTATTATCTCTTTTAGATATTTATACCCGACGTATAACTTCTAGAAATGCGGCTCTGTTCCGTTACATTAAAAGTAACAGACAATTATATTTCAATTCACCACTTAATTCGACGATGTGCCTGTACAATTCAATTGATTTATTTGATTGCACTTTATCCTCATTTGTAACTGCTGTTAGTCATTTCTGTTAATTGATTAAATAATTTATCTTATGTAATCTAATTATAAATCTGTTTTAAGTTATTTTCATTCGTTATTATCGTTTTGTGCTAACATTAATATTTAGTTATTCTTAATTATATCATGTTTTTTTTATTTATATATTTTAGCGATATTGTTTATATATAAATTATCCCTGTAATAAGATGTAAAGATCTGTTGGGAAATAAATATACATATATTATTATTATTATTATTATTACTATTATTATTATTATTATTGTTATTATTATTATTAGACTAACGAAAACTCTATACATACTTTTTTTAGATAATCTAGCCCAGTGTGTAAAAAACATATCCCGAAATCCATTTAAATATCGTCTACCTAATTTTATACCATAACTTATTAAATATTAAAGACAATTTACAGAGACATCAGACAGACACTAAAGAAATCCATCCATAACCTCATTAAGTAATATAAAACAGATCCTTCGGTTACAGCATATGAAAGTATCAATCCAATGCAAGAAAAAAGTGCAATGAAATTAAAAAATAGTAATGCAAGGCACATTATTTAAATAAAATACGTGACCGAACTACAAATGAGACAGTGACAGACGATGAGCAGATTTCAAATATATTTGTCAACTATTGTAAGGTGACATATATAATAATACATATGACGATGACCTCTATTAAGGGTTGTTTATAGAAAGGCACTTGGTTGGTTTCACAATTTTTACGATTTATTCCGACTAGTTTCGATTTTTAGATAATTATCTAGGAATGATGTAAACATCGAAACTAGTCGGAATAAATCGTAAAAATTTTGAAACCAACCAAGTGCCTTTCTATAAACAACCCTAAATATTAAAAATATTTCACCACGTGATAAACGAGAACCAAATTCGAAGATGACCTCTTAAACGTGGTAAATTCCTGGTACAATTCTTTTAAAAATAATTCTCCACTTTTCATTCTGAACGATGTTATAACGGAGGAGGAATACATGAAGGGTAAAAGCACCGCCTCAGATCACAATAATATCATCAGATGCATACTAAAATCTTTTCCTAATAACATCCACCAATTTATAATAAAAATATTAACTCACATTTACTACACCAAAGCAATTCCCATGCAATGGAAACACATGATTATTACCTGTTTACCCAAACTTAACAATGATCCTTTAGCAATTGTAAATTTATTTATTTATTTATTTATTTCCAACATTACATTTTTGCTGCCATACTCAGGAACAAAAAATCACATTTTAAGACTGAGGCAGATGTGCGCGTCAAAATTAGAATAATTAAAGGTAAAATATTACAAATAACTTGTAGTGAGGTACCACATACTTGGTTTTCTTCTTAAACACATTAATGTTATCTAATTGCTTCATATCCAGAGGTAATTTATTGTATATTACTATACTACTGTATCTAATTGTTTTCTCATACATTGTTGTGTTATGTGCAACATTTCTAATTTCCGAGCCATGGCGTGTATTATATGAGTGCTTACTATTATTTTTTTCATACTTTTGTTCATTTTTATATATATATATATAAATCCACTGGAATATGTCGACACATATGCGTCCTACAAAAAAATGTTCCAAATAAAAGTTTGATGGTTTCGAAAGGACCATCTGATCCTATACAAATTTTTTCACCTTCACCCTCCAGGAGGCAGGGCAGGGGGTCAACTTTTATATCTTAAATGGGAACCCTTATTTTTTATTGCAGGTTCGGATTCTACATAAAAAAATATGAAGATTTCATTTGAACTTTTTTTTCGAATTCAGTCACCCGGTAGATACTGGGGACTGCTAATACTTCATTATTTATAAAAATAAGGTTAAATATAAGCCTTAGTATACGCTTCTGCCCACAGAACACCCTTGAGATATCAGATTTTCCGCACATTAAGATGCTATAGTTTATATGCGAATATACAATTACATAGTATATGTCAAGAAGTAATTTTTGATCCAATTTAGGTTTTAATTTTAAAGTCGCATAATACGCACTGTTTATTTTAGAAAGTATGTGATCAATTTGTTTTTCCTAACAGAAATTTTCTTCAATGTAAATTCCAAGGTATTTAACGGTTGTATTATTTGTAGGGGTTTTCTATTGTAGAATTGAATTGTGACTGTTGTATCAGAATTTATTATTATACTATTTTTATTACACCATTCGTGCACCGCTGCGTTAGTTTGTTTAATTAGGTCGATTAATTCAGTTTGTGTTTTGGATGATATAATAACTACTGTATCGTGAGCAAAATTAATCACATATCCCGTCCTAATATAATCACTTAAATCGTTTATGAATATTAGGAAAAGGAGAGGTCCTAAGGTTGATCCTTGAACAACGCCACTCGATAGGCTATGCACTTCGGATACAAATTCAACATTCTAGACATATAATTTTCTTTTTTTTAGAATCGATTCTATAAGGTTCAATACATTGTTTCGCATTCCTAAGCAATTCAATTTTTCACGAAGAAATTTGATATTAACAGTATCAAATGCTCGTGAGAAATCGTAAAAAAGTCCTGCTACACAATTTCCTGAGTCGATGTTTTTTCACAATTTTGTCCACTAGCTCAATATTCGCAGTTTCAGTCGAATGATTCACACGAAAACCGTGTTGCGTATCACTGAGTAGTCGGAATTTCTCTAATTAATTTTTATTTTAATCACCATCACCCCTTCAAGTATTTTCGAGATAGTGTTGAGGAGTGACACAGGTCTGTACTTGTTTATGTCTTCTTCTGAACCCTGTTTGTGCGGAGGTATGATTTTTGCTGTCTTCATCAATGATGGAAATACTCCTTTTTCGAACACCAGATTTATTAGGTAGTGTAAGGGATCTATAATTTCCTTTGCTATACTTTTAATAATTTTAGCACTGATTTCATCTTGCCCCGCACTCAAGTTACTTAGTTTATTAATGACGTTGAGTATTTCCATTTCTGATGCTGGCGAGAGAAACATTTATTGCGACTTTGGTTGTATTGCCATGCATTGCGTTGATATGTTGCCCTTGAAGTGGATCATTTTTTCGGCAATATTTGCAAAATGATCTGCGAGCTACTTCCTTCTTATTGTGTGTTATATTTCCTCCTGGTTCTTTGATACTTATAGGTTTTCTTTCTATCTTTTCCCCGCGTAGTTCCTTCTGCACCAAGCTCCATATTTTTTTGGATTTACATGAGCTATTTGTTATTAATTTATTTTCTATGAATTTTTTTAGCTTCGTTATATTTTGTCCTCATATTTTCACATGGATTTCGTGCAAGCAAGCTGTAAGTATCCTTTAGTTTTTGGCTAGATTTTCTTATTTCACTATTAGAATAGAATAGAATTTTATTGGTCTGTTCATTGAATGGTACAATATAAGACACGTCATATATAAAAAACGAAACTAAAAACTAGATACGAAATAAAAATCAAGTAATATATATATATATATATATATATATATATGTTGTAGTTGGTTTTCGGGTTATACTCCGAGTGGTTTGTAAATTATATTCACGACGTTTCGATGGTCTCTCTGCCATCTTTTTCAAGTGCTTACTCTTGTATGGTCAAGGTTAATACCATACAAGAGTAAGCACTTGAAAAAGATGGCAGAGAGACCATCGAAACGTCGTGAATATAATTTAAACCAACTACAACATACCATACCCGCGAAAACATCAAATTAAATAATATATATATATATATACAGGGTCCTGCAACAGTGCGTCAAGCTTTCCTAGCGCCTTTCTCGTAAGAGATAGAAAAAAATGTTTCATATAAAAATTTATTGAATTAAAAATCTCTATGCCGTAAAATTATTTTAAAATATACAGGGTGTCCCAAGTTTGCGTTATAACAAAAGCAAATATTTTTTTAAATGGAACACCCTGTATATTTTTTCATTTTATAATTTGGATAGTATTTTATAACTTAAACCTTTTTTTGGTTTTTAATTTCGATATGGCATTTCCGAGTTATTGACGTTTTTCTGAAAAAAATGTAAAAAGCGGAGGTTCACAAAAAAATTATTCTGATGTTGTATTTAAAATTTAAGAAATTTTCTTTTTCCTATGGTTGGTCATAAGTACTGTTTATGTACCAGTGTTAAAAATTTTCACTTTTGAGGAATGGAATCATATATTTTTTTAAATTTTATATTATTCTACATCTAATTTTCTACAAAAAATGTTAAGCATACCCTATACCTAAAAGTGATAATTTTCAAGATATAAAAGAATTTATATTTCAAACGGTCCTTGAATGCGAATTTGTTTTTGAATAGATAGCCATGACTGAAAAAAATGCATCTGTCAATTAAACAATTAGTTTGACATGTAAATGGGAGGTGTGAATTACAAAAAACAAAAGAAGAAAGCCTATCATCAACGAGGAACCAAAAAGACATTGGTGAAGGGACTGGCATAAGCGAGAGGTCAGTACAAAGCATTCTGAAGAAAAATCGATATCAAGCATATTTTTTTGGTTTTTAATTTCGATATGGCATTTCCGAGTTATTGACGTTTTTCTGAAAAAAATGTAAAAAGCGGAGGTTCACAAAAAAATTATTCTGATGTTGTATTTAAAATTTAAGAAATTTTCTTTTTCCTATGGTTGGTCATAAGTACTGTTTATGTACCAGTGTTAAAAATTTTCACTTTTGAGGAATGGAATCATATATTTTTTTAAATTTTATATTATTCTACATCTAATTTTCTACAAGACTTAATAATATTCGGACGAATTTTTCCTAATTCGATTCAATAAATATTGACAGAAGCCTACTATAGTGCCTGTGTAAATATAAGAAGAATTATTGAAATGTGAGAGGAAATAAATTTCAAAATAACTTAAAAACTACTGGCTCTAGATATAGTGATGTATAATACTTTTTTGTAGCAAATTGTCTTGCGAATAATTCTATGAGATAAAATATTTGTCATTCCATTTGAAAAAATTGAAATATGATGTTTTTAAGTAGGCGCTGAAATATTGATATTTTTGAAATACCAACTGTCAAAATTGACACATGTCAATTTTTTTCCTTTATAGAGGAATCCATTAGGTACAATACAAGATGCCGCTCGTGTGTCTATCTTGTATCTACTAGAAGTTATAGGCATTTTTCTAAACGCCTATTTGAGGTCAATATTTGACAAATAAATTTTTAAATCAAAAACTGTAAAAGTTAAGTGGACATAAACCCATATGGAGAGGTAGGCAATCGAACAAGGAATTTAAAAATAAAATAATATACAGTATGTTCCATTTAAAATAACAAAGTTGGTAGCCATTTCCGATACAACCGGAAGTGATAGAAAGTCAAAAATATTTTCCATGAGGAGATCGCAATCAACCGTACAATGTTGAATTTTTTCAGATTTTTCCTCTTGCAGGAACCCCGTAAACTTTTAATGGTCGTTATTCGTGGCCCACCCTGTATATAATAACATAATAATTATGGCAATTATACAAAAATAAATTAAATATTTCAACTAGATGTTTTTAATGAATTGACGAAATCAGCAACACTATAAAAGGCGTTTTGGTATAAATATGATTTTAACTTTTGTTTAAATTTATTTTGAGAAAGCATTGTCATTGAAGGATGTAGTTTATTGTATAAGTTTATTCCTGAATTATCGGGAGATTTATCAAAGTATACATGTTTGTGTTTAATTTGAATCATTTTATTGTTGTTTCGAGTTTCATAACCATGTATGTCACTATATTTGGCAAAGTTAGCCTTATTGCTGTGAATGTAACACAGTATTTTTAAAATATATATGCACGGCAAAGTTAATATTTTATGTTCAATAAATTTAGATTTACAAGATTCAGTGTAACTTAAGTTAAATATTAAACGTATTATGCGTTTCTATGTTACAAATAGTCTATTAGAATCAGTCGATAATCCCCATAATGTAATATTATAACATAAATACGAGTACACTACAGAATAATAAATATTTATAATTGAATCAAGGTTGAGCTGGTTTTTGAGCCTTGATATTAAATAATATGACTTATTTATTTTACTACTGGTGTATTCTATATGATTGCTCCATTGTAAATTTTGATCTAGTATAATGCCTAAATATTTAGTAGAATCTGTTGTCTTTATTAAATTATTTTCAAAAGTTAAACTAGTGGTTGGTGTCTTTTTATGAATATTTGAAATGTGTAGTATTTCAGTTTTGTCTACATTAATAATTAGTTTATTTAATTGACACCATGTATTAAATTCTGATATTACAGAATTCACTTTACTTTTAGCCACATCTAAGGTATCACCAGGTATTAAAACTGCAGTATCATCTGCGTACGTAAAGACTTCTCCGTTAGTTATATATTTGGGTAGATCATTGACAAAAAGCAGGAATATCAGAGGCCCCAAAATACTTCCTTGAGGTGTACCCATATCAATGGTGTATTCATGTGATAGTGACTCTTTGTATTTAACAAAATATTTTCTTCACTTTCACTTAATATATTAAATTTTTCAAGGAAAGAAAATATTCTATTACACATTACTTTTTCAATAGACTTAGAGAAAATTCTTAACAAACAAATTGGTCTATAGTTCGTTATATCCATAACATCTCCCTTCTTAAATACTGGAATTATTTATCCAACCTTTAGTAGTGCAGGATATTTACCTTGCGTTACTGAAATATTCATTATATTACACAAGAATGGTGCTATAATATCAGCATTTGCTTTAATTCATCTAACTGGAATCTCGTCAATTCCAGAAATTATTTCACTTTCACACACAGGAGCAAAGTAAATTGTATTTCCGAAATATTCGCTGTTACTGGTACCAGTATTATCGTAGGGAAAAGTTATGTCCGTAATAGATTTTTCAAAAAACGTAGCAAAATTATTTGAGATTTCTTGAGTGCTTTTGTGCCTTTCTAAATTGTATTTTGTTTTATTGCTATAATTAACTAAACTCCATAATACTTTGATTTTATTGTTTGCATTATTTATATAATTGGCTGCATGCTGTTTTTTTTTCAGAAATAACTAAATGATTAAGAATTTTCCTTTTAGTTCTGAGTATTGTTTTTAAATCCTCCCTACCAGTTTCTTTAACAATGAAATCTAAATTTTTAACATCATCATATAGATTTTGTAAATCTGATGAGAAACTAATTTTATATCGTTGGGAGTTGGGAGCAAATTGACGTCTTTTTCTTTTTGAGAAAAATATTTCAAAACTTGACCTAAATTGTTTGTAAAAATAATTAAATACAAAATCAACATCATTTTCATGCGACCAATTAATGTAAACACTGTATTTCATAATTTTTTTTCTAAATTTGATCATATTTTGCGGTGAGAAATCTCGACTAAGTACATAAATACAATTTTTTTCAATGGGTAATGTTATTCGTATTTCAGCTGTCTGTGCATAGTGATCGGATAAGCCAGGAATGAAATTACTCGTAGATTTTATAATATCTATATTATTTGTAGGTATGTAATCAATCGATGTCAGCGATATTTTGTCTGAACCTGGAAATTTCTGTATTCTAGTTATGTCATCTATACGAGAACAGAGATTATGAGCACATAAAAAGTAAATGATTAAATTGATTGAAGAATAATTTGTTCGTATCACTCGCATTATTAGGCGGTCTATACATAGAAATTATGCAAGTTTTATTACCTACCGATATTCCACAGCATTCAATGACATTCTCGATAGAAAGATTATTTATATTGTTTAATGGTTTGGTCTGTTGTAAAAGATTAGGCTTTATAAAAATTGCAGTTCCACCATGTATATCAGTTATTCTTGAATAGTGAGCTATCATTACATATCCGGGTATATTAAAAACATCAAGTTGAGTCTCTTTGAGCCAGGTTTCTATAAAACATAGAATATTATAATTACAATTATTACAAAACAATTCAATTATATTAGATTTATGAAAAATTGATGGTATATTTATATGAAATAAATTTATACTAAAACATTATTCATTTATAATATTTTCCCTCGCTGCGGTTGGAGATCTCGCTTTCCGCGATAGGTTGAATTCCATTTATGCCGATGGTTTGATCGAAATAACTGGACTTTTATCCCTTCGCACCAAAACTTTTCATCCAAAACAGCTTCGGCATCTTGTTTAGGTACAGAAATTTTAAAATTAGAGCAGTAATCAATACTTTTTAATTTATTAACATAAAATGATCGCAAAGGAAATTTTTTCTTTAGGTAATCGCGAACATTGTCTTCGTTAGTGCTTACATGTAGATTCGATACGTAAAGCAGTGTCATTGGAGTAGGAGAGATTATTTCATTTTCTTCCGGTTTCTTAACTCCAGTTATTGTAGTCGGCATCTTGGAGGCGGCCACTGTTAAACTCTAGTTATTGGAATGTTCAGCGGCATTAGATAGAATTTGTGTTGATAGTACTGCATTTTTGTCAATATTTATGGTTTTTGCTTTTACATTCTTACTCGGATTATCAGAAAGGCGTCCTTGTTTGTGATTAATCGACAAGGTGTCGTTAGTACGAGGCTGGTTTATATATTTTAAAGAAGATGTATCATTTTGGGAATTTAACCCATTTGTTATCCGATCGATTATATCTTATGGTTTTGATTGGACATGGTATATGGAAATAGTATAGGAGTTCGTTATAAAATAGTTGAAATGCAGCCTCAATGTCCCCTGTCTTAATAAATTGCCAAGTTGTTTAATTCAAGTATCGTTTTAATTCACTGCTCTGATTTATATTGCTCTGATTTATATTTCTAAATCTTGATTTGATTTTATTAGCTTGTTCTTTTTTAACGTCATCTAGTGTTACGTCCATTATTTGTGATGATCGGATAAATGTAGATTATTGTTTATGCACGTCCAATACTTGCAAGGAATATCCAATACCATGTAATCTATTTGTGTTCGTGAAACATTCCTATTTGATATATGTAGGATACGCAAATTTCTGCACTTTCAAAATCATTTTCTATGTTATAACCGGATGCCTTTGTTATCCTTGTATTTGTCATCAACAAAAATCATACAGCCTCCGTGATCCTGCTGTTTAAGATAAAATTTGTTTGTATCCTATTAAGTGCACTAATTCAATGTTATTTATGATGAACCAGGTTTCCGTAAGGCAAATATAATAATATTCGGTTTGTATCTTTCGAGTGCAATATTTATCTCTTCTGTTTTATTCAGCACCCTGCCAATATTTTGGTGGTCTATTTTTAAATGATCGTCGTTTCCCATATTGATATGCTTTTCGAAAAAAAATTAAATTAAAGACCAATCAAATTGCTGCCGGTCCTCTTTAAAATATTTGAAGGTATTATTAAATATAAACTTCTTAATCACTTTTTGCATTTAATCCCTTATTGCCAATTCGGAATTCTTGAGTATGCCAAACTTTCAATCAGCCCATCTTGATGGTAAAAAATATACAGAAAACCTTTGATTCGGTATGGCATCCGGGCCTATAACTCGATATAAATTACCTCTCATTATATCAACCTTCTTGACTTCCACCTCTCCTCTATAATATACAGGGTGACTGACGAAAAACCTTTGCTGCTGTATCTCGCTTTTTTTTTAACCGATTTTTATAAATAACAAAAGACGATCAACTTTTTGTTTTGCACTGTATATATACTTTTTATTGATCCGCAAGAATATTTTTTTGTGAATATAAAATTGTAAACAATTTTATCATCCATACATCAAACTAAAGTCGAAAAATTGAGGATTTAAAAATAAAAATAAAAAATCAAGTATGCATTGTAAACAATATACAGAGCCTATTTTAAATGTCAAAAGTGGCAGTGTCAGCCATTGATACAATACTGTAACGATTTTTAATAATTTCATAATTAAAATGTTGCAAGATTTCAAACACAGTACTACTACTGTACTAGAATTGTGCCTCTACAGAAATCGTTTTTCTGATAGAGTAATTTCATGTGGCGACAAATTTGGAAGACTGGTGTCTAATGATTGTTGTTTGGAAATTATTTTCCAAAAACTATTTAGTTTTTGGAAAATAATAAAAAAATTTTTTAGTGAACGAGTAGTGCGGTATATTAGGAAACAGAGAAGTGAACTCCATTTTACTAAATAAATAATTAATAAAAAATGTTATTATTACTTAACAAACGAAATAAATAATTTTCTGGATAGATTACCAATAGCAGTACTGAATACAATCTGGTTGCATCAGGACGGTGCTACACCATATATAGTTTGTTTTTTTAATATTTGTTTTAGTTCCTTCATCCCTTTTAAATTACATTTTTTATTGTTCTTTATGATTGCCTATTATGCAATTATTAAAAAGCATTGCAGCATTGTACCAATAACTGACATTGTCACTTTTGACATTTGGAATAGGCTTTGTATATTGTTTACTAAGGGCACTTGACTTTTAAATTTTTTTCAGAATATCGTCAAATTCTCGACTTTGGTTTGATGAATGAATAAAATCATTTATAATTTTGTATTTAGAAAAGAATCTTCCTACGGATCAATACCAAATATGTATAAAGTGCAAATTGAAAAAAACAAAGTTGATCGTCTTTTGTCAAAAACTGAATGCAAAAAAAATATCAGTTTAGTTCATATTAAAGTCCTTTAAAATGATAAAAAATAAGCGAGATATAGCACCAAACGTTTCTCGTCAGTCACCCTGTATACACGGTTATTCACGCTATACGATACGGAATATTGTGGCCCAAATACGTGACTTTCAAAAAGTTTCACTTTGGGGATATATTGGGGTCCCCTAGGGCTACTTTTAAAAATAGTTTCATAATATTCAGTGTGTCTCAAAAATTATAGAAGGTATCAAAGTTGTTTTTTTAATAGAATATCCTGTATTTTATTGCATTTTTGGATTCTCTAAATAAGGTTTCTAATACATAAAAAATTGAAATTAAACATATGGGAACTTTAAGTGGCTATAACTTCATTTATTTAAATGAAGCACCATACTTTTTATTTTTTCAGAATAACCAATTACAGGACAATTAAATTACATCAAAAAAAGTATTAATGCAACACAAAATACATATAAAACTACGGCTACAATTTTACATATATCTATAATGTAACAAAACAATTTTAAATACAAAATCAATTTATATAGAATATAAAATGACTAAATAAAAATGCCTTGAATACAAAAAAATTCTAAAGAACTAACTAAAAATGTCTAATTCATTCCAATAAAGATGGCGCCGAAAGTATTGTCGGTAGATGAAAACATCATGTGTAATCAGTGTTCGGTTAACGTTAAAAAGTATGTTCCCTGTAGTAATTGCCACCAGTACTATCATGCAAATTGTTTAATAAAAGTATGTGGAATGTATGTGGATCAAGACGGAAAGATATATTCAACGACGGACTTATAGTTGGTAAAAACAAGGATATAACAGACATTGTATATAAAGCCGAGAAACAAGTTTGGTTTAACGTCGGAAAGTTTAAATATGATTTTACGCAGAAGAATCTGAAGGAAATACTCAATAAATATCTGGCAAAAATACCATAATTATTGAAACAATAGAACGAGAAGGCCGGTCTGCATCCATAAAATACAAATGTTTTAAAGTCGGAGTAGCAGAAAAAGACCTTATTAATAATGCGAGTATATGGCCAGCGGGAACTCATATAAGTAAGTTTCTGTTTTCTCGGAAATCAAAAAATCAGTACCAACATGGAAAAAGAAAATTAGTCGAATAACAACATACAGCTGACAGTATTGAGTCATTATTAACAAAACTGAAGAAGTCGAAGTTATAGCTGAAGAAGTGGACCCAAATATTATTTGTGTTACCGAAACTTGGTGTAAACCTGACAATATTGATATTATCAATGTAAATGGATATAAACGAATAGATCATTTTACTAGAAGAAGCAAAGAACATGGAGGTTTTATGATTTTAGCTAAAAATGTAGAAAAATGCACTTCTCAAAATAAAATTAGCAGCTACAGCATAGTCATAATGATGGTTGCGACCGTTACTATGTGGTAATTCATAATGAACAATGAATAAAACACTTACTATGTTTTTAACCACTATAATTTATTATAATATATAAATATATTACAATTTGTACGACTTTAGTTTCGACTTTTGACAGTCATTATCAAGTGAACAAATTAACGAAAAAATTACATTTAAATAGATTTTGACAATTGAGTGAGGGGAGCAAAACGATTTACGGCGAACAGGTGCAAAAGATTAAGATTAAGATTATAAAATTTTGAAAAGCGGTGTGTGTACTAAATCGGTTTGCTCGTTTAACAGTTTAATGAGGGGATTACGATTACGTTTGAAAATTTCCGCGGATTCCAGGAGATTAAGCTTTGTACCTTTTGAACATTTATGTAAAATTTTAAGATTATGGATTTCGGGGAATGAATGTTTACATTCTAACGCGTGATTAGAAAAAGAACTGGAATTTTGATTTAGCCGGAATGCGCGGTAATGCTCAGCGTATCGTTTTTCAAAACTGCGGCCCGTTTGTCCTACATACACACTAACATTCCATGTTCCTAGTGCAATAGTGTGTATGTAGGACAAACGGGCCGCAGTTTTGAAAAACGATACGCTGAGCATTTTCGCGCATTCCGGCTAAATCAAAATTCCAGTTCTTTTTCTAATCTAATCACAAACATATGTTAGTGGACATATTTAATTCAAATGAATGTTTTATTACACAGAGAAAATTCTCTGTGTAATAAAACCTCAGAACCTACTAGATTTCAAAAGCTAGATATTGGATGGTCTGAAACGGAGATTGATTATATAGTAGCAAACTTCGATTTTAAATGCTTATATATTAATTTTAATATATCAGACCATCATGCTCAAGTTTTACAAGCAAACATAAACACAAACTGTAAAAGAAAGACAGTGACAGTGAAAACAATCAAATGTAGAAAAAATAATCTGGATGAACTCAGATACCGATTATAACAAATAAATTGGGATTTTATACATACAGACGATATAAATACGTCATTTAATCAATTTCATGAAAAATTAAGGTTCCATTTTACTGTCTCGTGTCCACTAAGGGACGTAAAAATGAAGACGACATACAAGTCATGGATATATTATCTAGTATTAACTTAAAAAATATGCACTACGTCATGGTAAATACCAACCTAGAGAATCGACGAACTGAATATAATCAGGATAAAAAGGCTCGCAAGTCGATAATAAAAGATACGCGGAAACGATATTTTTATTATACTTATCTGAAAACACTTTGATTCCATATGCCTCTAGAATAATGGAATCGTCACTTTTTCAGGCGACCGCACAGAAAATGTTTGTTTGTGCGGTCTTTCTGTGCGCTAACCAATGTTTCCATAGTAGCAGATAAGGTTTGAAGTTTATTTTTGTGTCAGTGAAAGCCAATTTAAAAAATGTACTCAGACTTAGATGAAAATCCTGATGTTCCAGACGACATATTAGCTCAAGCGGCTCAAGTAAGTGCAGATTTACTACCGACAAAATCAAAAACAAGATACGAAAAGGAATATGAAATATTTAATGAATGGCGGGCTCAGAAGAATATAAAAAATGTAAGTGACGATGTACTTTTAGTCTATTTTTCGGAAAAGGCTAAATCTATGAAATCATCAACTTTATGGAGTAGATTCTCCATGGTAAAAAGCTGTTTGGCTATTAAAGAAAATATTGACACGAACATTTTTCGAAAAACTGTAGCATTTTTGAAGCGTCAAGCGGTGGGTTACGTACCAAAAAAATCAAGAGTTCTTACAGCAGAACAAGTAACTAAATTTTTATGTGAAGCTTCAGATGAGCAATATCTATTAGCAAAAGTAATATTAGTGTTTGGAATATTCGGTGCGTGCCGTCGAGATGATTTAATACGTTTAAGTTTAGACGATATTAAAGATAATGGTAGTTTTCTTGTCGTGTTTTTGCGAGATGGAAAAAATCATAAATCGAGAAGTTTCACGATTTCAAATGACGGATGTACATTCGAGCCCTGCACACTTTACCGCAAATATGCAGATTTGCGGCCTAAACATATGGAGAGCAGAAGATTATTTGTAGCATACCGAAACCGTAAATGTTACGCTCAACATGTTGGATGCCATACTATCAGTGGTATCCCCAAACTTGTTGCGAAATACCTAAAACTAAATGATCACGAAAAATATACCGGACATGGCCTAAGGCGTTCTTCAGCAACCATGTTGGTCGAAAGCGGTGGTGACTTGCTTACTCTGAAAAGGCACGGAGGATGGCGTTCTTCCAGTGTAGCAGAAGGATATATAGAAGAATCTATACAAAGAAAAATAGAAGTTTCAAGGAAATTGTTTAACCCATCTCATGCGGAAAATACAACATCTGCAATTATAACTCAAGAAAATGAAATACTAAGGGGAATAAACTTTAACAATAATACTAATTGTACGATAAACCTTACTATTAATAATAACAGTTCCAATTAAATATGATTTTCGTTAATATTAACTCTACTTATATTTTCACTATTATAGATATTACAGTTTTGAAAAAAAAAATTATCAAAATATCTCTCTTAATATTGTTGTTTTCAAATAAGTATAATAAAAAATAGCGTTCATTACACGTCCAGAAATGGATTTTTCCGTGCTTGCATGACAACGGTCACGCGCGCACGGAAAAATCCTTTATTCTGGACTCCTAATGAAATATACTATTCAGTAATATTATAAGTAGTGCGGAAAATAAGCAAAAACGTATATGGAGGGTAGTCAACGAAGAACTCGGTAAAAATAGAGACAATCACAAACCTATTAACATAAAAAATATTAAATTTAAAAATACGAAAACATTTTGTGAATCTACAACAGTGAGTCTTATTAAGACTACAAAACAAATTAATTTGAAACAACTACTTCTCTGGCTAATACCTCGACAGATATTGAATAAAACAAAATTAATTTGCAGGTTACGAATAGTACAACTATCAAATCAACACTAATTTGAATGAAATTACATATTTCTCTTGAATAAACTAATAAATGATAAAATGTATTTTAGATTGTTTAAATATGACTATAACATGAAAAATTATGAACAAAATTGAATTTAAACTGATTTCATTAAATTAAATTAGCAAAAGCAATTAAAAATCTAGCATTCAAGTTTATAATCATCTGCAGACACGTGTTTCGAACATTTGCTCTCTTCAGTACAGCTTTATTATACAATTGATTATAAAAACAAATAAAAACACTTACTAAAATAAATATAATAAAATACAATAATAAATATAATGACATATAAATAACTTACTCAGGTATGTACGGCAACTGACACAAGAATGAAATATGATCGACTGAAGGTCTGAATTTATACCTGAGATGGATTAGTGAATTCTAGAGAAATCATTACGTTCGGGATTAAAGAAAAATACCCACTTGGATCATAATTAAATAATAAAATGTATTTAAAAATACGAAAACATTTCGTGAATCTACAACAGTGAGTCTTACAAAACAAATTAATTTGAAACAACTACTTCTCTGGCTAATACCTCGACAGACATTGAATAAAACAAAATTAATTTGTGTGTTACGAATAGTACAACTATCAAAGCAACACCAATTTGAATGAAATTATTTCTGTTGAATAAACTAATAAATGATAAAATGTATTTAAGATTGTTTAAATATGACTATAACATGAAAAATTATGATCAAAATTGAATTTAAACTGATTTCATTAAATTAAATCAGCAAAAGCAATTAAAAAATCTAGCTTTCAAGTTTATAATCATCTGCAGACACGTGTTTCGAACTTTCGCTCTCTTTAGTACAGCTTTATATAAAATTGATTTTAAATACAAATAAAACACTTACTAAAATAAATATAATGAAATACAATAATAAATATATTGAAATATAAATAACTTACTCAGGTATGTGCGGTAATTGACACTGTCAAAGACCCGCATTGGCAATTTTGTCACAAATATGTCACAAGTATGCATGCCAATAAATCTAAATTCAATATTTCTAGAACCCGTAACATCAGAAGAAGTACTTACAAGAAATTCATTAAACAATAAAATAGTGCTGGTACAGATAACATACTAGCGAAAGCTATCAAAGCCGTGGTAAATGAAATATGCTATCCATTGAGCTATTTAGTAATAACCTTGCCATAAAAACAGGATTCTTCCCAGAAATGTTAAAAATATCGAAAACCGTTCCATTATATATAAAAGAGGCCCTGTCGAAGATATAGACAACTACAGACCCGTTGCAATACTTGAAAAATGTTCGAAAAGTCAATTGCAAACCGCTTATGGAACTTTATTAACAAATATAAGAGTTTAGGAGAAACCATAATGGATTTCGAGCGAGGAAGCCAACAGAAACAGCATCAATGGCCCTGGTAGAAGAGATTAGCGGGAACATCGTCGCAGGAAAGTCCGTGGCCGGTTTGTTTTACGTTTTTTCTCGTGCATTCGACACCATAAGTGCTGAATTTGTCCATCATAAATGTACGCGCAGGGGATTCGAGGACAAGCGTTGAAATTAATTATATCGTTTATAACATATATATTTTATATTGTATAAAAATGACGTTCACATCCGCTATGTATCGAAGTGGCATTGTTGAATAAAATTGAATTGAATTGAATTTAATTCGCATTTATAGTCATTTGATGTATAGGTGACTTACATAAAGTAACGGACTTAGCAGTAGGAGTAAAAATGTATTAGCATACCGAGACGCAGTTCTTGGAACATGAAAATTAACTCTAGCTAAGAGAGCTGCGCTATCTGTGTGACTGAGAATTAATTTATGCATGAATGCACTATGTAATTATCTACGTAAAGAGAGAGAGATAAGCACATGTCTCATTAGCAGCTGCTCATAACCTATACCGCGTTCAGGATACACTCCATCCTCTTTAAAGCTCATAAATTTAAGGCAACGTCGATGTACCCTTTCAACAAGTAGTGACAGGTAAGCATAATGTGGGTACCATATTAAAGAAGCGTATTCTAGTTGACTGCGGACGTATGTTGAAAAGAGACATATATTTAAATCACAGTTGTTAAAGTATTTACATGTCCGCATGACGAAACCCAACATTTTAGATGCTGATGTACACAATGCTTTTATGTGTTTCTCAAAAGTGATTTGGGTATCAAAGAGTACACCTAAGTCTTTATATTCAAGAAGTTTTAAATGAGGATAACCCTAAATATTATAATAGTAGTTTACGTCTGACACACGACCAAAAGAGATGGTAGCACATTTGTTAACATTTAGTTTTAATCTATTAACATCACACCATCTAGAAATTAAATAAATATTATCTTGCAACTTATGAGAGTCAGTCAGACTTGAGATTAAAGAAAATTTTCAAGTCATCAGCATATGCCAAAACGGAACAGGTTAATGAATAAATAAGATCATTAATGAAAATTATGAATACAAATGGTCCCAGATTAGAACCCTATGGTATACCAAATGTGGAATTGAATTCAGAAGATTTAAAACCATTACATTGTACATAGTTTATTAGACAGTAAAGGTATGATTTTAAAAAGTTAACAGTATGACCCCTAAGCCCAAAGGATGAGAGTTTGTTTAGCAAAGTTTGTATAGATTACTTTTAATAGTGTGCGATTATCGTAAAACAAACCGGCCACGCACTTTCCTGCGTCGATGTTCCCGCTAATCTCTTCTACCAGGGCCATTGATGCTGTTTCTCTTGGCTTCCTCGCTCAAAATCCATTATGGTTTCTCCTAATATCTTATATTTGTTAATGAAGTTCCATAAGCAATTGCAATTGACTTTTCGAAGATTTTTCAAGTATTGCAACGGGTCTGTAGTTGTCTATATCTTCGACAGGGCCTCTTTTATATATAATGGAACGGTTTTCGATATTTTTAACATTTCTGGGAAAGATCCTGTTTTTATGGCAAGGTTTATTAAATAGCTTAATGGATAGCATATTTCATTTGCCACGGCTTTGATAACTTTCGCTAATATTTTATCTGTACAAGCACTATTTGATTGTTTAATGAATTTCTTATTTGTAGTACTTCTTCTGATGTTACGGGTTCTAGAAATATTGAATTTATATTTATTGGCATTGTCGTGCATACTTGTGACATATTTGTGCCAAAATTGTTTTTCAGTTTATTATTCGTTACTGATGAGAAATATACTCCAAATAATTCAGATATTTCATGGGGGTCTTTGACAGTGTCAGTTACCGTACATATCTAAGTAAGTTATTTATATTTCATTATATTTATTATTGTATTTCATTATATTTATTTTAGTAAGTGTTTTATTTGTATTTAAAATCAATTTTATATAAAGCTGTACTGAAGAGAGCAAAAGTTCGAATGATTATAAACTTGAAAGCAAGATTTTTTAATTGGTTTTGCTGATATAATTTAATGAAATCAGTTTAAATTCAATTTTGATCATAATTTTTCATGTTATAGTCATATTTAAACAATCTAAAATACATTTTATCATTAATTAGTTTATTCAACAGAAATAATTTCATTCAAATTGGTGTTGCTTTGATATTTGTACTATTCGTAACGCGCAAATTAATTTTGTTCTATTCAATGTCTGTCGAGGTGTTAGCCAGAGAAGTAGTTGTTTTAAATTAATTTGTTTTGTAGTCTTAGTAAGACTCACTGTTGTAGATTCACGAAATGTTTTCGTATTTTTAAATTTATTATTTAATTTTCTACAACGAACTAAAGGATTTTAATACATTTTATTATTCAATTATGATCCAAGTGGGCATTTTTCTTTAATCCCGAACGTAATGATTTCTCTAGAATTCACTAATCTATCTCAGATATTAATTCAGACTTTCAGTCGATTATATTTCATTCTTGTGTCAGTTGCCGTACATACCTGAGTAAGTTATTTATATGTCATTATATTTATTATTGTATTTCATTATATTTATTTTAGTAAGTGTTTTTATTTGTACTTAAAATCAATTTTAAAATAAAGCTGTAATGAAGAGAGCAAATGTTCGAAACACGTGTCTGCAGATGACTATAAACTTGAATGCTAGATTGTTTAATTGCTTTTGCTAATTTAATTTAATGAAATCAGTTTAAATTCAATTTTGTTTATAATTTTTCATGTTATAGTCATATTTAGACAATCTAAAATATATTTTATCATTTATTAGTTTATTTAACAGAAATATGTAATTTCATTCAAATTAGTGTTGATTGATAGTACTATTCGTAATACGCAAATTAATTTTGTTTTATTCAATGTCTGTCGAGGTATTAGCCAGAGAAGTAGTTGTTTCAAATTAATTTGTTTTGTAGTCTTAGTAAGACTCACTGTTGTAGATTCACAAAATGTTTTCGTATTTTTAAATTTAATATTTTTTATGTTAATAGGTTTGTGATTGTCTCTATTTGTACCTAGTTCTTCGTTGACTACCCTCCATATACGTGTTTGCTTATTTTCCGCACTACTTATAATATTACTGAAATATCGTTTCCGCGTATCTTTTATTATCGACTTGTGAGCCTTTTTAACCTGACTATATTATATATATATATATATATATATATATATATATATATATATATATATATATATATGTAGTAGAGTAGATTAGCCGGTTCTGGGACAGGAAGTGCTCCCGAGGTCACCGGATGTTGATAAGATATGCAGTTTCCGGTCACCGGATGTTGCGGTTTCCGGTTGATAAGATAGGGACTGTTTGTAACGAATCGACCGGATGTTGTGGTTGATAAGATAAGGGCCGGATGTTGTGGCTGATAAGATAAGGACTGTTTGTAACGAATGTTGTTGATAAGATAAGGGCCTGATAAGATAAGGACTGCAGGTCTGTGCACATTCTCCCATAAGAGGCAATGAGTGCGAGTGATCAACATCCGGTGTGAAAGAGTGAGATGGAGGTGGCAATGTTGCCAACTGAAACGTTATCAGTATTACCCTTTTTCCCAGCTCAGGTCGAGAGGGGCCCCTCGCGGGAGAATTTGAATGTAGTACCAACTGAATTCTTATAAGAGGCAATGAGTGCGAGTAGCTCTCTTCCGGTATTGAAAGAGTGAGATGTAGATAGTGGTGACAGTGGTACCAACTGAATTCTTATCTTGCCATAAGTGCGAGTAGCTCTATTGAAAGAGTGAGATGGAGATAGTAGTACCAACTGAATTCTTATCACACACACACATCTGTATATAAATTAGGAATTAATAATTTCGCATGCTGATGATAAGAAACAGCTCAAGATGTGGTTACGCACGTTCGCTATTTTTTTTTTCACGTAAAAATATTAAACACAGAAAAATTTAAATACATGGCGTGGAAATTAAATATGTGGTGCTAATCATAATAAATAATTATTTTCTATAACTTCTACACAAAACGCAAGCTGTAACGGATGTTGCGGTTGATAAGGCAATGCCGGTCGATAAGAGCAAAAGTAGATATGGTGTATCGCAGATAAGAAAATTATATAAAAATATTTCAGAGCTATATTATTCACCAGTTTAAATTGAGCCGTCAACACATAATAATCATCATGTTCTCGTGCACGTTCTGCAAATTAACCTTCACTCTTAATCGCAATCTAACAAAGCATGTTAAAAAGTACCACGCCCAAGGACCTACCAACGGTGTTAAGCGGGTTGCCGACCTTCCACCAGCCAGGGTGCCCCCAACGAAGAAGGCAAAGCCGGCCCCACCCACGTTGAGGTGTGATGCGTGCCAGGAGGAGTTCACAACCCCACAACTTCTCACAGGACACCTTAGGACCCAGCGGCATCTACAAATCATCGCCACAGATGAGGGTGAGGGCATCAAAAAGATTGACACAGCCTTCAGGGGGCTAATAGCAAGCTATGCCATCCTGACCACAGAAGAGGATTGCATAGACATTCCAACATTCCTTGAGCGGCAGGAGGCGAAGTTTGTTCAGCTGGTGGAGCGTCATAGGCACACAACATCAAAAGTTAATGTGGAGCTCTTCGGACTATACATCAAGCCCGGAGGAGAAGACGCTCCAGAATTAAAATCGTTTAACACCCGATTTGTGGTGGTAACCCCTACTGACGACCTGGTGGAGATCTACAAAAAGATGTGTAGTGTAGTTAAAACAAAGAGCGAAGAGTTTCAGGTAAGTTATTTCATTTTTTAAATCACATAATGTTTATAATAAATGCTATTATTCATTGTAGGAGCGGGACAGCGGGTGGGCTTTACTTAAGGTATCACACCTTGAGGTGAATATTAATAAATACACCCCCATCCGCGGCTCTTCTTATGTGGATCTTCCTCCATCAATAAAAAGCAAGCATGCTTGCATCAACGTCAAAAACGAAGATGAGGCCTGCTTCGCCTGGGCGGTGACGTCAGCACTCTACCCGGTTGATCATGGAAACGCACCCCATCGTCCCACGTCATACCCTCACTACGCAACCGTGTTGAATTTAACAGGTATGGAGTTGCCATTAAAACTTAAAGACATCCCCAAATTCGAATTATTAAATAATATTTCAATTAATGTTTACGGGCTAGAGTTTGATTCTGACAAGCATGTTCACGAAGTGGTAGGACCGATTTATTTCACGAAAACAAAGCGGGATAGGCATGTTAACCTCCTTTACATTGAGGATGGAATTAAAGGCCACTATGTCTGGATAAAGAATTTATCCCGCCTTGTTTCATCTCAAGTGTCGAAACATGAACATAAAAAATATTTATGTGATGGGTGTTTGACTTTCTTCTCCACGGAAATCGCCCTGCATAATCATTCCCAGCATGATTGTAATAAAGTGTATACAGTCATGCCCACCACCGATTTAATAAAAAATAAAAACGGCGATATGGTACCTGGAAACATTTTATCATTTAATAATTATTGTTCTAAAATGCGGGTGCCTTTTACTGTTTATGCCGATTTCGAATCACTTCTCGTCCCGATTCAAACATGCCAGCCGGATCCAAACAAATCTTATACTTATTCGACACATGTTCATACTCCGTATTCCTTCGCGTATTATATTAAATGTTCTTATAATTCAAATTTAGATAAATTTGTGACATATACTGGTTTGGACTGCCCCAGAGTATTTATGGAAAAATTGAGCGCTGAGGCTAAACTGATTTATGAAAATTATTTAAAACCAATAATTCCAATGATTAAATTAACTCCGGGTGAACAGTACTTATTTGATTCAGCTAAAGAGTGCCATATCTGTGAAAAATTATTAAACGCTTGTGATAAGGTGGCGGATCATTGTCATTTAACGGGGAAATTTGTCGGAGCCGCCCACTCCAAATGTAATTTAAATTATAAAATTCCTAAATTTTTACCGATTTTCTTTCATAATTTAAGCGGTTATGATTCCCATTTATTTATTAAAGAGTTTGGTTTAGATAATGATAAAATTGATGTAATTCCCCAAAACAAGGAGAAATACATATCATTTTCTAAATTAATAAAAGTTGATAAATATACAGACAAGCGAGGAATTGATTGCGATATTTATTTAAAATTAAGATTTTTAGATTCGTTTAGATTTATGGCCTCGAGTTTAGATAAATTAGCTAAAAATTTAAAAGTGGATCAACTAAATACTGTTAGAAAACATTTCCCAGACGATCAACAGTTCAATTTAGTCACAAAGAAAGGTGTCTTTCCATACCAGTACATGGATTCCTTTTCCAAATTAACCGAATCGAAATTACCGTCCAAAAAACAATTTTTCAATACGCTGACAAACACAGATATTACCGCTGCAGACTATGAGCATGCGCAAAACGTGTGGTCAAAATTCAATTGTCAAAATTTAAGCGAATATTCAGACCTGTACTTGAAAACAGATGTATTACTTTTGACTGACATTTTTGAAAATTTCCGCGATGTTTGTTTAAAGGCGTATAATTTGGATCCGGCTCATTATTATACGGCCCCCGGATTGTCGTGGGATGCTATGCTGAAACTGACAGACATTAAATTGGAATTACTGACAGACATTGACATGCACCACTTTATACGTAAAGGTATAAGAGGCGGTATAAGTCAATGTTCGTTACGACATGCAGTAGCCAACAACAAATACATGTTCGACTTTGACAAAACGAAACCCTCGACATATCTCACGTACTGGGACGCAAACAATTTGTATGGGTGGGCAATGTCACAATTATTACCGTATGCGGACTTTAAATGGTTAAGCGTGACAGAAATTGAAAATTTAAACGTATTAAATGTTCCCGATGATTCATCCACAGGATACATTTTAGAAGTGGATATTGGGTATCCAGAAAATGTTCACAATTTACACAACGATCTACCTTTTCTTGCAGAAAATATAGTACCACCAAATTCAAAATTCACGCAAACTAAACTTATTCCAAATTTAAACAATAAAACCAAATATATAATTCATTACCGTAATTTGAAACAAGCACTAAGAAACGGATTAAAATTAACAAAAATTCACCGCGTAATTTCTTTCAAGCAGTCTGACTGGTTAAAGAGGTACATTGATCTACATACTTCAATGAGGCAGGCTGCTAGAAACGATTTCGAAAAAGATTTCTTTAAATTAATGAATAATTCAGTGTTTGGCAAGACAATGGAAAACGTAGATAAACGTGTAGACGTCAAATTGGTGAATCATTGGGAGGATATCGGGAAACGTCGGGGCGCGGAAAGTTTAATAGCAAAATTAAATTTCAACTGTTGTTCAATTTTTACCGAAAACTTAGTCGCGATCCAATTGGATCGTTTGCGAGCTGTTTATAATAAACCGATTTACGTCGGGTTCTCAGTTTTAGATCTTAGTAAATTGTTAATGTATGATTTTTATTACGACCATTTAAAGTCCAAGTATGGTAATAGAGTAAGATTGTGCTACATGGACACGGACAGTTTAACGCTACAATTTGAAACGGACGACATATTTTTTGACATGAAAGAAGACTTGAATAAATTTGACACTAGTAATTTTGATTCTAATAATCAGTACGGCATCCCATTGCAAAACAAAGCCGTCTAATGAAGGATGAGAATGGTGGTAGGATTATGCGAGAATTTGTGGGGTTAAGGGCCAAAATGTATGCCAATAATGTTGAGGGTAAATGGTCCAAGAAGGCCAAGGGGGTTAAGAAAAATGTAGTTGCCAACGAAATTGCAGGTTTAGATTATAAAGACTGTTTACTTAATTCAAACATCATCATTCGAAGACAGAACTTATTCCGATCAATTAAACACACAATTTATTCGAATACACAAAATAAATTGGCTCTATCACCTTTTGACGATAAGAGACATATATGTGATAACGTCGTTGATACTCTAGCCTGGGGGCATAAAGACTTAGTGGTAGCTCCACCTAGCAGCAATACGTTGTAAAATGAAATTATATTATCAATTGCTTTTACGTTATTTATTTGTCTAAATAAAATGCGCAAAAAAAAACGTTTTGCGATAATCGAAGAGGAAGTAGCGATAAGCGAAGAGGAAGTTTGGCGGAAAGTATTCAGTGTGAAAACAATCGTGTACTTGTGAGCATCGAAATTCTTTCTCCAAAGCAATATAATGGATTTTGCAAAATTACAAAAAGCGTGCGCGTGTAAAGAAAGCAAGAAAATCTCCGAGTTGGAAACGGGCAAGATATACACGGTGTGCGGGGTACAAATGAAAACTACACGCTTCGGACCGGCTGTCTTAGCAGACCTAGAGGAGTTTTCCGTTTGGCTGCCCAAACGATTCAGCGATGTATTTATCGAGGATGCAGCAGTCGAGGATTTTAATACAAACTATGCCCTGAAGATGGGTATTTTATTGAAAGGCTACAAGCAGGTTGCGGGAAAAGTTGTACCTGATGTAGTGTTTGATTTATTGGAGAAATTATAAAGGTAAGTTATCTCTTATTAAGTATTTATATTATTACATCATTACTAGTGTTGGAGAAAAAATAGTTCAATAATTGTTATTGTTTCAGATTACGCAGTAGCGACTTTACCTCAAGATGGAGATCATCAGTACGCGTTTATATATTTTGTTTATATATTGTATATGGTTTTTTAATTCAATACATGCTTTTAATTGACTCTTTTTTCTATATTTACCTTTTTTCTCGTTTTCAGGAAAATAAAAACTCAATAAAATACTTGTAATATTTTTTTATTTTAAAAAAGTAAATTATTATTTTTTACATATTATTTTAATATTTTTACATTATTTAAACTACAAATACTATTGTTCTTACTATAAATCTTACAATTATTTAATGTTTTCTTAAAATTAGGGGCATTACTATCTAAACCTAAATCTATTACATTCCTATAAAAGTTTCTTAAATAATTAGTTTTTTGATTTCCTTTTACATAAACGATATCTGCAGGAAACATTTTAAAAATTGAATACAAGTCATTTGGGTTAGTATCACCATCACTGTATCTCAAACAATGATAATTATTTTCTAACCAAATAACTTGTTTTTTACAATCATTAGAAAGTTGCAAAAAGGGCTTAGACGGTTTAAGGTGAAACATCCATGTTTGGTCGTCGTCGTCGTCAACATATGCGAACACCAATTCTTTTGGGGAAAATTCAGGTAAGTTGAATCCTTGTATGTCAATAACCAATATTTTTTGAGGCTTAATCCTTTTCAATAGAACAACATTCAGGGGTTGTTCGACCTTCTTCACGCGATCGGTAAATCTAGCTCGGTCTGCTGCAACTTGCATCCAATTTACATCCACTTCTGTATCGGTATCATCTTCATAGATAAATGTAATCGGTGGTAAATTAAACACTACACTCTTTCTTTCTATTACATTCATGTTTTATCTAAACAATTTTTCGAACAATTCCTGATAAAGGAGTGTACTCGACAACTGCGTCGCAAAGAATGAGGCAGTAAGCGCGTGTGTTATCATTAAATGGATCATCCGCTTCCAATTCAATTTTTAAATCAACTGTTGAAGATTTCAACCTCTCATTTTGTTTAGAGAGATCAAACACGTACAGCATTCTATGTTTGAACTCGTTGAAATCTAAATATGGATCTAGACCTTGACCATCTTGATTCGATCCATAATAACTGTCTCGAAATCTTGTATACATCTGATATGCAAGTAAATAATCTCCACTTCTGATATCTAGATTCAAGTTATCGTAAGGGTATGATTGAGAATTTAAATGCACCTTAATGTTTCGAATTAGACAATGATCGAAATTGGTTGCATCTTTAAGATGGTTATTTTTTCTGTCCTGATGAAAAGCGATGATTACGTAGCGGGGTTTCTCTAGATTCGTTGACGTTTTAACGCTCCATATATCTTTAGTGGTTTGTCTTAGACCGGGCAATTCGTGAATTTCCCACTTGCGAAAAGGCATTACAATCGGTTTGTCGGCTTGTAAACGTTCCAGCATATTAAATCGTATTTCATCGTTTACATGAACGTGAGGCATTCGCCATTCCACTTTTAGGATTTTCAATTTGACGCTATCGGGTCCTACATAACAGTTTTTATCCGTACTGGATCGCAATAGAATTAACTCTTGTTTTGCATTCACAATTACTTTGTGATAATCTTCAGCGAATCCTAGGAGATATTTCAAGGGAATCGAAACGTAGAATTTATTGTTGCCATCGTAATAGATCTTATGTTTTCCAGTAGACGCCCATCCTGAGATTTCGAGTCCGTTAGTATAAGATTTTTGAAAGGACAGCAAACCCTTTATCGTGCTCGTAACTCCAACGTCGCGACACTTGTCAATTTCCACACCATTTAATTCATATCGGATTTCTTCAAACAAAAAACTGAATGCATTGGTTACAAATTCAAATTTTTTGTCATTCGGTTTTGCATCTGGCAAATCCACTTTGCCACAGATGTAAATGTAGCTATCACAAGGTGCCGTACAAATATCCTGATTCTGAATAACAACTCGAATTTCATCATTTTTCTCGAAATTCGTTGAAGATGGTTGATACGTGTGAAATTGATACTTGACTAACGTTTCGTCAAACACGATGTCACTAAATATATCTAATTTAACCATGATTTTTGTTGTTGTTGGGAGAAAGCTTATATCCCATAGACTGCAATCTTGCACGATTAGCCAATGTTATCTTGGGAGACGTCTTCACAGGACTGATGGATAATTTGTTTTGTAATGTCAATTTATATGAACTTTGATTCTCGGTGCTGCTTTTAAATTGAATGCCCATACTACTTAGGTACTCGTTTTAATTCTAAGCGAATGATAATTTTCTCTCCTCTAAAATTAACCAGATCACCGTCTTGATCAAGAATTCGAATTGTTATATTACTGATTGATTTTGTATTTATAGGTAAATAAAGAATATTTTTCGGTTGTATAATAATTGCATATCCCGGATCGACTGTCGGCGTAAATTCAAATAAAGTATGAGATAATTTGCTATTGTAATACGCACCCGTTACAATATTACATTCAACACGTATGCTAGTTACTTTTACAATTTCCACAGGTAAATCTGATATGTGAAGAATACCCGCTTTTAAAATTTCCTTACCTGAAAATCCCAATAATTTACCAATCGTGCCTTTTTCAGGTGAAAAATCTATATCGAATTTACTTTTAATTTCGCATTTTAATGTATTATTATTCGGTTTTAGCGATAAGAGTTTATCAACTTCCTCTTTTTTCTTATCACCCAACAGCTGCTTTTGCAAATACTTTTCAATGTTCGCGATTTCGTACGAACCGGATGGTATTATAATTTCTTTTTTATCGTAAATAAATTTATTGTTTACTCCCTCTTCAATATTCGGTATTGTATGATATGAATGAAAACCAATCAGTCCTAAACAATAAGATTCTTCAGAATCAAGTTCGATGGGTGGATAATAACTATCGGAGAGTACACTCGTCGAACTTTGCAGTGTAAATGTCTGAGACATGACTAAACTTATTTCCACATGACATTTCTATTTATCATGTAAGAAATGCAAACATAAATGGCCGCAATTGAAAGTATCAAATTTTTGATATCTATCATGATTGTATTTAATTACAAGACCGCGAAAGTATCGTCTCAACTCTAACGGTGGTGGTAAATTTCCGAAACTGTCAAAATAATGAACAACACTCCCACGCTTTTTATATGCCACCCAATGCGTGCCCATACCTCGTATCGAATCTAAATTGATTATTGCAGATTCATTACGATACGGTTTCGAAGGTAGATTATCTCGCATGAACACACCTCTAAATTCCTTGATATTTTTGGTGAATTTTCTTAAATCTACATCGGTAAGTGCACGCTTGGGTAGGTTGTTTATAAGTTTTTTGGATGTTGTTTCATGTACAAACCGAGACCGCGTTTATACGGTTTCAAGTAAAGACCCTGTCCACCTTTCTTGCCGAGCGCAATTGATTCCATCATTTTGTTGTGTCGTTGAGCTTCTTCCAGTTTTTGTCGAGCACTTTTCGCACTGTTTACTGCTTTTGCAATTCCTGCAGCGCCTCCGGCTAATGATCCAAGAGCACTTAATCCGGCAAATATCGGAATAAGTGGTAGTATTCCGCCTCGTTTTGGAACTGGTATAACTCGAGGTGTTCGAATTTTTCTTTTGCCCCCAATTTCTCGAACGGCTGCTTTAGCCACTGATAGTGCAACACTACTGCCCTCTTTAATACCTCCAGGTTTTTTGATTTTATTCTTAAACGATTTCAATCCTTTTCGAGCCTTTGCCACTACACCTTTGTGCATGGAAATTTTTCCATCATTTCTCTTTTTAATGCCCATTCCTAATTTCCTTTTCAATTTCATTGCTGTGGTCACTGCCCAAGCAGTAGCCTTTTCACTCAACTTGGAATCCTTTGCTTTCACCCGATTCCAGGCAGCTTCTTCAAGTTCTTTATCTGCTTTGTGGCGATCTTCCAAACGGTTACTGTTGGAATAAGCGATGTCGTGTTTTTTACACGCCGAGTCTAAAGGGTTAATACCGAGATCTCCGCGTTTTAATCGTTTTTCCAGTTTTGTGCCTGGACCGCAATACTGATAACCTGGCACGTGCGCCTCGAACGGGAGTTTATTGATCAGTGAATTGATAGCACCCTCTCCGCTGTAGGTAATCATTTAAAATATATATATGGTCCGGTGGTATTTATATACTGCTGCAGCGTATCAAGTTCAATCAGTACCATGAAGGTTGTTAAGCAGAAGCAAACTCTTTCTGTGTCCAACTTAGACCAGTGGGTTGGCGAGGGACTCGGAAAAAAACAAAATCGAAGGCATAGCAGCTTGTTACCAAATTCTGTTCGCTCGATAATCTGTGGACCGTCCAACTGTGGAAAATCTAATGTTATGTTATCACTTCTGTTCAACGATAATGGGCTGAAATTTCAAAATGTTTATGTGTTTTCCAAATCACTTTATCAACCGAAATATACTTTCTTGGAAACGGTCTTGAATGGTGTTCCGAGTGTAAAATATTATCCGTTTAAAGAAAACGATGAGATAATGAGTCCGAGTGAAGCGAATCGGAATTCAATATTCATATTTGATGATGTTGCGTGCGACAAGCAGGATAAGATCAGAGAGTTTTTCAGCTGGGCAGACACAAAGACGTTGACTCATTTTACCTCTGCCAAACTTATACGCGTATACCTAAACATCTAATTCGCGACAATGCGAATTTTATAATTTTGTTTAAACAAGATGAACTTAATCTTAGACATGTGTATAATGATCATGTTAGTAGTGATATGCAGTTTGATCAGTTCAGGAATCTATGTTCGGAATGTTGGAAAGAAAAATATGGTTTTCTAGTAATCGATAAAGATTCAGACATATCGAAAGGGAGATACAGAAGAGGGCTCGATGAGTATATAATACTAGAGTAATCAATATTTATATCAGTTTGAAAACAGGTGTGTAAAACATAACAGCTACCTGTATTGGAATAACAGCTACCTGTTTCTGTATAACTGTTACCTGTTTTTGAAATAACTGCTACCTGTTTTAAAATAACCGCTACCTGTTTTAAAATAACTGCTACCTGTTTCGGAATAACAGCTATCTGTATTGGAATAACAGCCACCTGTTTTAGGATAACTGCTACCTGTTTTTTAAATAACAGCTATCTGTTTCCGAATATCTGCTACTTGTATTGGAATAACTGCTGCTCGTACCGAATATGACTGATATCAAAAGAAGAATAATATCTGTTCAAAAAGCTATTAGAAAAAAATCGTTAGCTCTAAAATTAAATCGGCATGAAAAGGATGACATTTTGGAGAAATTATACAAGCCAATCACGGAACCATTGAAATCAATCATTAAAACTGAGGAGGCATCAGACATGCATATGGTAAAGTCGGAGTTTGTTCCGAAAAAACTATCTGCTTCTACGCCCAAGGTAAATTATACTGATGACAATAAGGAGACGATTACCAGAATAGAGCAGGTACCAAGACAATTGGATTTTTTGCAAGATGAAGATGTATTTGAAAGTAGTTTACCAAGATCCGATCCCTCCATTAATATTACACCCGTTCAAGAACCGGATCCTACTGTGATAGAAGAATATTTATCAAGATTTGCGCCTTATCCTAGACAATATATTGAAGAATTAATTCGAGCGGGTAGTGATGATTTTGATACGGTTTTTGGTGTAACATTCAATCCAGAAAATGATAAATTTCGAATTGGAAAGTCTGATATAGATTTGGATGGAAACGATTTAATAATTGAAAAAGTTCGTTATACAGGAACCGTGGGTTTATATGAATTACTATTCAGAAAGGATCCTATGGCATATACAGAAGCTGATACGAGAAATTATATCGATATTCTCAAGAGGACAAATACTTTACATCGCGATTGCGATCCTTCGAAACAGATAAGAGGAAATCCATCCTTTAAATACAGATCAATTATAAAACCTCTGCTAAAGCCGTTATCGGACGATTCACCTCAATCAGTAACAACGATTTCGCGCCCGGCGTCATCATCACGCCCCAATACTCATAAGAAATTTACCCGTGGGCAAGGATTCGATTCTAAGATGCGTGTTGAGGAAAAACCCTACAGAAACGTTTATTGGGACGATCCAAATGAACTGATTGATCGCTTGTGGCTACTTCACGCATCAAGAAAGGCTGGAAATAATTCTCATGAAAATGAGATTGCATCCATTGAAGAGGAATTAAAAGAAGCTGGTATTATTATTATGTAATCAGTTGCATAATGAGTGTCGACAAATTCGGACGATTTTCTTCAGGAGAGCGGATAAGTTTGCCAAGAGGACCTCCTGGAGTAGGATTTTCTTTAACACATGACGGACATTTCGATTTAGAGAATAAACGTTTAAAACGTGTTCTAGATCCACTAGATTCGAACGATGTTGCTACAAAAAAATTCGTTCAAAATGTCAATAAAGAAGCGAGTGATTCAAGGGTTCATCTCTTTAATATACTCAAGAATGAGATCACCAAAATACGAACAAAATTTGACGATGAATTTAAACAGACTGAAAATAAATTAGAGACAATTAAAACGAATTTCTCAGATGCGCAAAAAAAATTATCAGATATGGGAGAACTTATAAAAACAAATTCAGAGTCCATTGAAACTGTAGCAAAATCCACTGAATTAGTAGCAAAAAATCTTAGCGAGTATAAAAAGACAATATAATTACGCATTCCTCAAATGCTAGATAGTCGATTCTATCCATATAAGGATATGACAGATGTTATTAATAGTTTCCAGAAACAAATTGATTTTCTAAAACAGGATCGTGTGGAGACGAGTCCAAAACCTATAGCGGAACCATTAACAACGCATACGATTTTTACACCGAAACTACCAAAATTGGATTTTCCAGGTGCAATTGATTTTGTTAAAAGAGAATTAGGAGATAGATATTCAGTGGACGAAGAACCCCCGGCACAATGAGTAAATTTAAAGAGGATGTAGTTAAGGAATTACACAAGCCAGCTAGAGTAAATTTTCCCCGTAGGCGTACAATTATTAAAGGATTAGACGATTTATGGCAAGCTGATTTAGCCGAATTTGGTCTTTATGCTCGAGAAAATAAAGGTTATAAATTCATACTAGTAGTTATCGATTGCTTTTCCAAGTATCTATGGACGGTGCCGTTAAAAAATAAAAGCGGTGTTAACGTGAGTGCTGCATTCAAAGAGGTATTTCTAAAGGATGGTCGAATTCCCAAAAATTTGCAGACAGATCAAGGCAAAGAATTCTACAACAGCCATTGTAGTGCTTTAATGAAAAAACACGACGTAAACCATTATTCAACCTACACTGTTATTAAAGCATCTATGGCAGAACGTGTGATTAGAACATTAAAGGAAAAGATTTATCAGGGATTTAGTCTGCGTGGGAAGTATCGCTGGATAGATGTTCTGAAAGACATTACCGACGCCTACAATAAACGGAAACATAGCACAACTGGAATGCGACCTTGTGACGTCACCAAAGATAAAGAGCGTAATTTATTAAACACTGTTTACTCCCATATCAAAATCGCAGGAAAGAAGCTATTTAGCGTGGGCGATATTGTTCGCATTAGTAAACAAAAGACCATATTTGATAAGGGATATACAGCAAACTGGTCGACGGAGTTATTTAAAATAAAATCAATTAAAATAAGTAGCCCAACAGTGTATTTCTTAGAAGATACTGCAGGACAACCCATATCTGGAACATTTTATGCTGAGGAACTTCAGAAGGTTAAGCATCCCGATGTTTATCTAGTGGAGAAGATTTTAAGAAAAAAAGGAAACAAAGTTTATGTCAAGTGGCTTGGACTGGATAAATCACAAAATAGTTGGATAGAGAAATCAAATGTTTTGTAATATAAATATAATAAAATATGGTTATTAAAAAATATATTCTGTAGTTTAATTGACTCCCCGCAAGACTGTCGTTATGCTTATTATTTTTCCAGAACTCCTTTTGCTATCAGTGCTAACTGTAATTTTTTACTTTTTCTCAAATAAATATTTTACAATATAATTTTACCGATTTTCATTTTTTAACCTGAAAATGAATAAAACTTAGGAAAATAAAAATGTATAGCATAAAATTCATATTTTATTGGACAATATATATTATAATATCGTACAGCTGCTAAAATAATTACTAAACCTATTGTTACAAATATAAAAGTTAATAATAATGTATTAATAATTTTGTGAGTCCATAATTCATCATAGACATCAGGGAATATCCTTGCAGCGTTATCGTTGTACAAGATGGTCTTCCATTGCTCGGTGAACACTTTAACACCTGTGATCTCGGATATTGTTGTGCTGTATCGAATCTTGTATCGAAGAACATCCACATCGGTTGGTTTCTTTTCCAATACAATACTGCATGTATGCGGTCTTGATTGGTTGTTTGTCATCATACGGGACCATGATTCATCAAGGGTGTAGTCGAAATCAATTGCGATGTAACAGTGTTCTACATTTTTTGGGCGTGTCACGAACAACGTACCGTTGAAAATATTTGCGAGCACTAAAAAGTTTGCGATATTCATTTCTGCAGTTCAGTTTACCACTAAATAAAATATTGTCACTTGTTGGAATTTATACACTCGCGACACTTGTACTTTGGTCCGTCAATTTGAGTTCTTCCCGTATTATAATGCACGAAACATGGAAGTCTTTTTTGAAAGTCTTTATCGTTTTTCCATTTTGAGGATAATAAATGCCAAATTTTAAATAATTCCAATCCTTCAATCTTGCTCGTGTAATACTCTGGTAGATATTTTAAATGGTCACTTGTTAAACGTCCCTCGTAATAAGCATCGATTGCATTATTTATTTTTCCAAGTAATGGAACTTTTTCACCGTCACCAGTCATATTGTTGAATGTCTATTCCAACCAATTTTCTAGAGGATAATAAATCTTTTTTTATTTTATCTGTGTTATATATTAAGGCCTCCAGTAAACACTCGACGTTTTTAATGTTTTCTGCTTTATCACGTTCTGTACGCGCGAGAACTTTTAGTCTATTGATGTCATCATTTTCATTTTTCGAACGAGTCGCTTCTTCCAGACAATTATTGTAATATTTTAAAAACGAAAGATCTTCCATTCGTTTGATACGGCATTCTATTATATCCATCAACTCATATAGTCGTTCAAATAATTTTTTGTTGAGAATTATTTTTGTTTTGTTTTTATCAATACGAATTCGTTTCTTACCATTGCATGTTGTTGTGAAAAGAATTTCACAATCTGTGAAAACCTTTAAAATGGGCTTCTTTTCATCGTCGTAAGATAATTTTCGTTTTCGCGATGAGAAAAAATGTTGAATTTTTCCCATGTGTTTCACGAGTTGGTTCCATTCGATGTGTATAAATGAAACATTTGTATTTTTTGGTCCAGACAGCCTTATTGCAGGAAAAAATCCTCGAACAGGACTTAGCCCGACAGCAATATGTACACTTTTATTTAACTTATATATTATCTCATTGATAAATCTTTTCTCATTTCGCAGTTCGGTATCAAAATCCGACAACATACCGTCAAGAAATTGTGTGATGCTGTCATCGTCATCATCATCACTATCATCACACAAATCGATAATTTCCGTTTTCTGCTGCTTATCTTGTTTGATGTACTTTTGATACAGTTCTTCTTTTTCTTGATTGTTCTTCCATGCGTTGTAATTATACTCATACAAACACACCTTATCCAGTTCAAAACCGGCCTCAACAAATTCGCTGGCCTGTTGATCGGATAAATAATAATTGGTATCCGGATTTACGTAGTAATAACCCTCCTGATTCCACCGTGAAGACCAGTCCGAATCTATTGTTTGCTGCAAATTCAAAATTTATCTATGCTGTTCAAGATGAGAAAATAAATATATATCTTACCATATTGATAATGTTTCAAATTTTGCAATTAAATCTCGATATTCCTTTAATTTAGCACTCTTTACTTTTATTTCACTTTTTAATAGTTCCAATTTATTTAGCCACACTTTCAATTCCTTATCAAGTCGAACCTTTTTTTTACGTAACAAACTTAGTCTTAAATCACCAGACATCTCAGTACTAAATATTATTCTTAATAAATTTTCATTATATATTATCGGATCGATTTCTATCAACCAATCAGCATTGAGCACAATTATCATCTAACCACATCCTCATTTTATGATTTTAAAAATCAATTCGTTTAATATTTTTACGTGAAAAAATAGCGAACGTGCGTAACCACATCCGGTAGAACTTTACCTTGAGCTGTTTCTTATCATCAGCATGCGAAATTATTAATTCCTAATTTATATACATAAGAATTCAGTTGGTACTACTATCTTGAATTTTTCTAGAAAGAAGGTGGGGTATGGCTACCAGTCACTGTTATTATCTTGTTCCATCTTTTCCTCCTCAACTCGGCGCTTTTCCTCCTCATCTCGACGATCTGCATTAAGTACCAACTGATATTCCAACCGACACAGATCGTTATCAGTTATAGGAATCGCGAAATGGAATTTTTTATGGTCCCACATGATATAAATGTAAGAATCTTTTAACCTGTTACAAATATATCCAGAGCAGGGTTCCAGCACACACTCATGTGTCCAACCAAATTCCTCGTCTATAAAACTGATTTCTTCAATGCCAGTCAAAAGAATTTGCAATGCCTTAGAAGGATCTATTTCCATCAGTTCTTCCAGGATTGAATATGCACGATCACTAAAATATTGGTACAACTCATCACAGCCACCAACACACTCTCGCAGATTGTTGTAAATATGTTTAGGACTCCCTTGGCCTGAATTCGGGGTATAATCAATATTTATTTCTACGTTGTCCATAATTGTTTTTGCTGTAACGCGTGTTCTGAATAAACTGAATTATTTTTCAACTTAGAGCCTTTAATATTCAAGATTATGTGGATGTGGTAAAAATTAGTTTTTGATTATATAGAAAATAAATATTTATTATGATTAGCACCACGTTTAATATTTTTACGTGAAAAAAAGCGAACGTGCGTAACCACATCCGGTAGAACTTTACCTTGAGCTGTTTCTTATCATCAGCATGCGAAATTATTAATTCCTAATTTATATACAGATGTGTGTGTGTGTGTGATAAGAATTCAGTTGGTACTACTATCTCCATCTCACTCTTTCAATAGAGCTACTCGCACTTATGGCAAGATAAGAATTCAGTTGGTACCACTGTCACCACTATCTACATCTCACTCTTTCAATACCGGAAGAGTGCTACTCGCACTCATTGCCTCTTATAAGAATTCAGTTGGTACTACATTCAAATTCTCCCGCGAGGGGCCCCTCTCGACCTGAGCTGGGAAAAAGGGTAATACTGATAACGTTTCAGTTGGCAACATTGCCACCTCCATCTCACTCTTTCACACCGGATGTTGATCACTCGCACTCATTGCCTCTTATGGGAGAATGTGCACAGACCTGCAGTCCTTATCTTATCAGGCCCTTATCTTATCAACAACATTCGTTACAAACAGTCCTTATCTTATCAGCCACAACATCCGGCCCTTATCTTATCAACCACAACATCCGGTCGATTCGTTACAAACAGTCCCTATGTTATCAACCGGAAACCGCAACATCCGGTGACCGGAAACTGCATATCTTATCAACATCCGGTGACCTCGGGAGCACTTCCTGTCCCAGAACCGGCTATATATATATATATATATAAATATATATATATATATATATCATCTGTAAAACTGAACGCATTTTGGATGTTTCCTTTTTGTGTAGAGTAATTATCTCTGGGATTCATTTTGAACACCCTGGATATTATTTTTTCAAAAATAACGCATCATTGGATACCGTCAGGTGTAGCCAAAATTAAAATCCTTCAATTTTTGTTTAGTCGGAGATATGTATTTTTAGGTGTAACATTCAATCCAGAAAATGATAAATTTCGAATTGGAAAGTCTGATATAGATTTGGATGGAAACGATTTAATAATTGAAAAAGTTCGTTATACAGGAACCGTGGGTTTATATGAATTACTATTCAGAAAGGATCCTATGGCATATACAGAAGCTGATACGAGAAATTATATCGATATTCTCAAGAGGACAAATACTTTACATCGCGATTGCGATCCTTCGAAACAGATAAGAGGAAATCCATCCTTTAAATACAGATCAATTATAAAACCTCTGCTAAAGCCGTTATCGGACGATTCACCTCAATCAGTAACAACGATTTCGCGCCCGGCGTCATCATCACGCCCCAATACTCATAAGAAATTTACCCGTGGGCAAGGATTCGATTCTAAGATGCGTGTTGAGGAAAAACCCTACAGAAACGTTTATTGGGACGATCCAAATGAACTGATTGATCGCTTGTGGCTACTTCACGCATCAAGAAAGGCTGGAAATAATTCTCATGAAAATGAGATTGCATCCATTGAAGAGGAATTAAAAGAAGCTGGTATTATTATTATGTAATCAGTTGCATAATGAGTGTCGACAAATTCGGACGATTTTCTTCAGGAGAGCGGATAAGTTTGCCAAGAGGACCTCCTGGAGTAGGATTTTCTTTAACACATGACGGACATTTCGATTTAGAGAATAAACGTTTAAAACGTGTTCTAGATCCACTAGATTCGAACGATGTTGCTACAAAAAAATTCGTTCAAAATGTCAATAAAGAAGCGAGTGATTCAAGGGTTCATCTCTTTAATATACTCAAGAATGAGATCACCAAAATACGAACAAAATTTGACGATGAATTTAAACAGACTGAAAATAAATTAGAGACAATTAAAACGAATTTCTCAGATGCGCAAAAAAAATTATCAGATATGGGAGAACTTATAAAAACAAATTCAGAGTCCATTGAAACTGTAGCAAAATCCACTGAATTAGTAGCAAAAAATCTTAGCGAGTATAAAAAGACAATATAATTACGCATTCCTCAAATGCTAGATAGTCGATTCTATCCATATAAGGATATGACAGATGTTATTAATAGTTTCCAGAAACAAATTGATTTTCTAAAACAGGATCGTGTGGAGACGAGTCCAAAACCTATAGCGGAACCATTAACAACGCATACGATTTTTACACCGAAACTACCAAAATTGGATTTTCCAGGTGCAATTGATTTTGTTAAAAGAGAATTAGGAGATAGATATTCAGTGGACGAAGAACCCCCGGCACAATGAGTAAATTTAAAGAGGATGTAGTTAAGGAATTACACAAGCCAGCTAGAGTAAATTTTCCCCGTAGGCGTACAATTATTAAAGGATTAGACGATTTATGGCAAGCTGATTTAGCCGAATTTGGTCTTTATGCTCGAGAAAATAAAGGTTATAAATTCATACTAGTAGTTATCGATTGCTTTTCCAAGTATCTATGGACGGTGCCGTTAAAAAATAAAAGCGGTGTTAACGTGAGTGCTGCATTCAAAGAGGTATTTCTAAAGGATGGTCGAATTCCCAAAAATTTGCAGACAGATCAAGGCAAAGAATTCTACAACAGCCATTGTAGTGCTTTAATGAAAAAACACGACGTAAACCATTATTCAACCTACACTGTTATTAAAGCATCTATGGCAGAACGTGTGATTAGAACATTAAAGGAAAAGATTTATCAGGGATTTAGTCTGCGTGGGAAGTATCGCTGGATAGATGTTCTGAAAGACATTACCGACGCCTACAATAAACGGAAACATAGCACAACTGGAATGCGACCTTGTGACGTCACCAAAGATAAAGAGCGTAATTTATTAAACACTGTTTACTCCCATATCAAAATCGCAGGAAAGAAGCTATTTAGCGTGGGCGATATTGTTCGCATTAGTAAACAAAAGACCATATTTGATAAGGGATATACAGCAAACTGGTCGACGGAGTTATTTAAAATAAAATCAATTAAAATAAGTAGCCCAACAGTGTATTTCTTAGAAGATACTGCAGGACAACCCATATCTGGAACATTTTATGCTGAGGAACTTCAGAAGGTTAAGCATCCCGATGTTTATCTAGTGGAGAAGATTTTAAGAAAAAAAGGAAACAAAGTTTATGTCAAGTGGCTTGGACTGGATAAATCACAAAATAGTTGGATAGAGAAATCAAATGTTTTGTAATATAAATATAATAAAATATGGTTATTAAAAAATATATTCTGTAGTTTAATTGACTCCCCGCAAGACTGTCGTTATGCTTATTATTTTTCCAGAACTCCTTTTGCTATCAGTGCTAACTGTAATTTTTTACTTTTTCTCAAATAAATATTTTACAATATAATTTTACCGATTTTCATTTTTTAACCTGAAAATGAATAAAACTTAGGAAAATAAAAATGTATAGCATAAAATTCATATTTTATTGGACAATATATATTATAATATCGTACAGCTGCTAAAATAATTACTAAACCTATTGTTACAAATATAAAAGTTAATAATAATGTATTAATAATTTTGTGAGTCCATAATTCATCATAGACATCAGGGAATATCCTTGCAGCGTTATCGTTGTACAAGATGGTCTTCCATTGCTCGGTGAACACTTTAACACCTGTGATCTCGGATATTGTTGTGCTGTATCGAATCTTGTATCGAAGAACATCCACATCGGTTGGTTTCTTTTCCAATACAATACTGCATGTATGCGGTCTTGATTGGTTGTTTGTCATCATACGGGACCATGATTCATCAAGGGTGTAGTCGAAATCAATTGCGATGTAACAGTGTTCTACATTTTTTGGGCGTGTCACGAACAACGTACCGTTGAAAATATTTGCGAGCACTAAAAAGTTTGCGATATTCATTTCTGCAGTTCAGTTTACCACTAAATAAAATATTGTCACTTGTTGGAATTTATACACTCGCGACACTTGTACTTTGGTCCGTCAATTTGAGTTCTTCCCGTATTATAATGCACGAAACATGGAAGTCTTTTTTGAAAGTCTTTATCGTTTTTCCATTTTGAGGATAATAAATGCCAAATTTTAAATAATTCCAATCCTTCAATCTTGCTCGTGTAATACTCTGGTAGATATTTTAAATGGTCACTTGTTAAACGTCCCTCGTAATAAGCATCGATTGCATTATTTATTTTTCCAAGTAATGGAACTTTTTCACCGTCACCAGTCATATTGTTGAATGTCTATTCCAACCAATTTTCTAGAGGATAATAAATCTTTTTTTATTTTATCTGTGTTATATATTAAGGCCTCCAGTAAACACTCGACGTTTTTAATGTTTTCTGCTTTATCACGTTCTGTACGCGCGAGAACTTTTAGTCTATTGATGTCATCATTTTCATTTTTCGAACGAGTCGCTTCTTCCAGACAATTATTGTAATATTTTAAAAACGAAAGATCTTCCATTCGTTTGATACGGCATTCTATTATATCCATCAACTCATATAGTCGTTCAAATAATTTTTTGTTGAGAATTATTTTTGTTTTGTTTTTATCAATACGAATTCGTTTCTTACCATTGCATGTTGTTGTGAAAAGAATTTCACAATCTGTGAAAACCTTTAAAATGGGCTTCTTTTCATCGTCGTAAGATAATTTTCGTTTTCGCGATGAGAAAAAATGTTGAATTTTTCCCATGTGTTTCACGAGTTGGTTCCATTCGATGTGTATAAATGAAACATTTGTATTTTTTGGTCCAGACAGCCTTATTGCAGGAAAAAATCCTCGAACAGAACTTAGCCCGACAGCAATATGTACACTTTTATTTAACTTATATATTATCTCATTGATAAATCTTTTCTCATTTCGCAGTTCGGTATCAAAATCCGACAACATACCGTCAAGAAATTGTGTGATGCTGTCATCGTCATCATCATCACTATCATCACACAAATCGATAATTTCCGTTTTCTGCTGCTTATCTTGTTTGATGTACTTTTGATACAGTTCTTCTTTTTCTTGATTGTTCTTCCATGCGTTGTAATTATACTCATACAAACACACCTTATCCAGTTCAAAACCGGCCTCAACAAATTCGCTGGCCTGTTGATCGGATAAATAATAATTGGTATCCGGATTTACGTAGTAATAACCCTCCTGATTCCACCGTGAAGACCAGTCCGAATCTATTGTTTGCTGCAAATTCAAAATTTATCTATGCTGTTCAAGATGAGAAAATAAATATATATCTTACCATATTGATAATGTTTCAAATTTTGCAATTAAATCTCGATATTCCTTTAATTTAGCACTCTTTACTTTTATTTCACTTTTTAATAGTTCCAATTTATTTAGCCACACTTTCAATTCCTTATCAAGTCGAACCTTTTTTTTACGTAACAAACTTAGTCTTAAATCACCAGACATCTCAGTACTAAATATTATTCTTAATAAATTTTCATTATATATTATCGGATCGATTTCTATCAACCAATCAGCATTGAGCACAATTATCATCTAACCACATCCTCATTTTATGATTTTAAAAATCAATTCGTTTAATATTTTTACGTGAAAAAATAGCGAACGTGCGTAACCACATCCGGTAGAACTTTACCTTGAGCTGTTTCTTATCATCAGCATGCGAAATTATTAATTCCTAATTTATATACATAAGAATTCAGTTGGTACTACTATCTTGAATTTTTCTAGAAAGAAGGTGGGGTATGGCTACCAGTCACTGTTATTATCTTGTTCCATCTTTTCCTCCTCAACTCGGCGCTTTTCCTCCTCATCTCGACGATCTGCATTAAGTACCAACTGATATTCCAACCGACACAGATCGTTATCAGTTATAGGAATCGCGAAATGGAATTTTTTATGGTCCCACATGATATAAATGTAAGAATCTTTTAACCTGTTACAAATATATCCAGAGCAGGGTTCCAGCACACACTCATGTGTCCAACCAAATTCCTCGTCTATAAAACTGATTTCTTCAATGCCAGTCAAAAGAATTTGCAATGCCTTAGAAGGATCTATTTCCATCAGTTCTTCCAGGATTGAATATGCACGATCACTAAAATATTGGTACAACTCATCACAGCCACCAACACACTCTCGCAGATTGTTGTAAATATGTTTAGGACTCCCTTGGCCTGAATTCGGGGTATAATCAATATTTATTTCTACGTTGTCCATAATTGTTTTTGCTGTAACGCGTGTTCTGAATAAACTGAATTATTTTTCAACTTAGAGCCTTTAATATTCAAGATTATGTGGATGTGGTAAAAATTAGTTTTTGATTATATAGAAAATAAATATTTATTATGATTAGCACCACGTTTAATATTTTTACGTGAAAAAAAGCGAACGTGCGTAACCACATCCGGTAGAACTTTACCTTGAGCTGTTTCTTATCATCAGCATGCGAAATTATTAATTCCTAATTTATATACAGATGTGTGTGTGTGTGTGATAAGAATTCAGTTGGTACTACTATCTCCATCTCACTCTTTCAATAGAGCTACTCGCACTTATGGCAAGATAAGAATTCAGTTGGTACCACTGTCACCACTATCTACATCTCACTCTTTCAATACCGGAAGAGTGCTACTCGCACTCATTGCCTCTTATAAGAATTCAGATGGTACTACATTCAAATTCTCCCGCGAGGGGCCCCTCTCG
>OZ018392.1:38178268-38221299 GCA_963969525.1 Ontholestes murinus | reverse complement strand
CTGCTTTTTGTTATAGTTGTGTTATTTTGCGTTTTGTGTTATATTGTTAGTCATCGTTATTGTTTGAACGTCGTTGTTGTATTTCTAAATAAAAAATGAATATTTACTCAAAAGAAGAGCGAATTGATAAGATTTTTATGCTTTCAGAATGACATGAAAATTGTTTATTTTCTTCTCTTTTCGAGTTTATACTCAAAGGATTCCCGAAAGAAACCATCCTAAGCCAGCCGTTTTTGAGAGACCATACCAATTTAAAGAAACTGAAAGTGTTAGTTATAAAAATTATAAAAAAAAAAACAATATAAGAGAACCTGCCACTAAAGATGAAGAAACATTTTTACAGTAGCAAGTTTAGTTACCGAAAATCCCAGTATTAGTCAAAATCAGAGATCCGAAAATACTGATGTCATCCATAAAAAAATCCAGCATTGCCAAGAAATTTATGGTAATGATTTTGACAATCGAATTGAATTTTGTATGTGGGTGCTAGATAACGTGGCAGAAAACGAAGACTTTTTTAATGATGTGTTATGTAGTGATGAATGAACTTTTCATAACAATAGTCTCGTGAATAGACACAACTTCCATTATTATTCTGACACGAATCCAAGTAAATATAGAGTCATGAGAAATCAAAATAGGTGGTCTATTAATGTGTAGGGCGGAACACTGGGCATTCATTTAATAGGACCCTATTTTTTTAAAAGTCCTCTAAATGGTTTGCTGTTTCTCAATTTTCTTTTACATGAACCTCCATTGTTATTAGAAGAGGTCCCTTTGGACATCAGAAGAAACCTATGACTTCAATACGATGGAGCTCCGCCTCATAATCATCACGGGGTTCGGTAATTTTTAAACACCAACTTTCAAAATAGGTGGATTGAAAGGAACGGATCTCAAAATTGGCCTCCCAGATCCCCAAACCTAACTCTACCAGATGTCTTTATGGGGCTACATAAAAGAAATTGTGTACAATACGCCTTCGACAACACCACACGATATAAAAATTTGCATAAGATACGCTTTATAAACTGCAACCCCACAAATGTTATCCAAAGTTAGCAGTAATTAAAAAAATAAAAATATTTAAGTGTCTGAAATTGAACGGTCGACATTTCGAACATTTGTTGTAAATATTTTGGTTTGTTTTATGTCATTATTAGTATGATATTATTGTTACAATTATTGGTGTTCATTTTTTCTATTAAAATTCCAACTTGATTTAAAGCCCTCAGCTCACTCAAATAATTAAGCGCTCGCATCGAAATATGGAATATTTCAATTATCCCACACGAATCACAATTCGTAATCCCATTTCATCGACACAATACCTAGATTTACCTTTGCAATACATACCCAAATCAGAGTGAGGCATTTCAGAAGTCTTACTTTTAAACAGCAGGGAATTTCAATACATACCGCTGTGCACATATATAAATCTGCCGGCGTCTGATGGAATATGCTGCTATCCACTTCCACAATATATATATTAAATAGCGGAGTGTTCGGCTCTGAGAATACTCACTTTACCTAAAAAACTAATAATACTTTCACTGAATAAAAATTACTAGAGCTATCTCATAAATTCGCATCAAATTCCGTTATCCTAGTCCTTATCAACACTCTATTTATCTCTCGCAACACCAAAATTATCCCAAGAATTAATCTTCCCAGCACGATTAATAACATAACTATATAATGACCCTTCTTACGATACTGTCGACAAATGATATCATCATTTCATAACAACACTACTCAATGACTCTTCTGACGATACCGACAAAAAATGATAGCACATAACCCCGATAGAACAAAGTAATAGTTTTATTTGAAAAAAAGTTTTTTATATATAGTTTATTTTTCTCAAAAAAACAGACTGAAATATGATATATGGTCGATAGCCCTCCTATAGACCCATATTCTAACGTTTAGTTTGTATGTTCCTTGCTTTTGTATTATTTTCTGACTAGTGTAAAACATATGTACCTTGTTATTACAAGCAATAAACTAAACTAAAGTATATTCTTAAATGTAAAAACGGTGCATAAATCGAGATGTAATATACCCAACATATCCATATATAAAAATTTACGGTTAATAATTTCAAAATACAAAAACATTTTGTAAATCTACAACAATGAGTTTTACTGGGACTCCAAAACAAATCACTTATTGAAACAAATACTTATCTGGCTAATAACTCGAAAGATATTGAATTATACAAAGAAAAAATGAGAGAGCTATCAAAACAACACTAATTTGAATGTATTTATTTATGTAAAATAAACTAAAGAATGTAATTAAATGTACGTTAAACAGTTTCTGAATGAATATGGAGAGAAAAGTTATGAACAAGAAATGGATTCACTGTGATATGGAAAGTATAAAAAACTCTAGTACCACCACATAAAAAGTTGAATATTTATTTATATTTTTTTAACAATATCATGCTGGACAGATTTTTAATATGACTGCATAATATTAAGTTGTTCTTTATTACTTTATTGATTTAATACTATTAGCAAGCAACATAAGTTTCTAAAGTACGATTCCCATATTTCATTTTATCAAAATTTATACATGTCTAAAGAGAGTTAATAGTAATTTCTGTAACATATAATAGAAAATAATCTTTAATTAATAACATGGCTCATTATTAAAGAAATACAGTTTTGGTCCTCAATAAGCTCGGAATATATTTCTTTCAGCTATATAAAACATACTAATGAGAATAATTTACTTCTCCGGACATTACTGCATTATTGTCTAAAGCACCGCCACAGTAAATTAATATTAGACAGATAGACAGATTATTTTTCGATTGCGCTTTAACGTTACAAATACTATAATTTAATTTATAAAAGGAACAAACGCATTCTAGATATTCTATCGGATCCTTGTTACAACGATTAATTTATTTCACTCAGTTATCTAGACTAGAGAAAAATTGCCAACATAGTCTAAAGATAAGAAAACAAGGAGTAAATAAAGAATAAGTTAATAATATATATCATGAAAAAGAATGCTCCGTTGTATATTTACTGATACAACTTGCCAAACGACCCCAGCTATTTAACATAATTCAAAATTAACATAAAAAGAACTAATACTGAGAATGTATTACAATATTTTATTTTATATATGCTGCTGTTTTGTTCAATCTTATTGAGACAATTGTCAACATATTTAATTTTATTAAATTATTTAATTTGTATACACTACAGGTTTATTATTATTGTATTATTTGAATTTATTATGTACACGTTTAATATTCTTCCAATTGATTGCTATTTTTAGAGACTAGACGCCTATAAATAAAAAATAAATTACTAGCTATTTTTTTACCATATTTGCAATTTTTTATTTTTAGGATGAAATTGTGCTATAGCTATAGTTATGCGGTATATTATCCTTCCTATATATTAAATAATTGGATATTACTATACATTAAATATAATAGCAATTAAAAACAAAGTGGAGAGATATATGCAAATATATGTCAAGTAAAGAAAACCTAGAAAATATATAGTTTCTTCCAATGCATACATTATTTATATAAAGATAATTAATAAAACTTACCAGAAATAGCAGATTGCGTATCTGGTTCTTCTCCATCTGGCTCTAGTGTATTTAACCCACATCGACTTAAAAAAAGAAGACTGAGCAGACTGACAGAACACACCAACAACAATAGACGTGTTATTAGCCTCATTCCCTTTACTGATCGTTTCTTCCTAAAACAAATAATTATATTAGCAATTAGAAAACACCACTGACTTTTCTAACTTACAATGTTATCTTTTTAAAACATATATTATTAAATGTATAATACAAACAACTGAAAACTAGATTATCTATGGACAAAATGGAAGTTGAAGGTACATAATATTTTTTACATGATTTCAATTTTAATTTACATAGCTATTTAGTATAATAAGAACATATTTAAATAATAAATTACAAGTAATTTATATTAAGAACACAATATTAATTACTTTTACTTAGTACCTATTTCTGAAATCAATTGTGTGTAACTTTTGAATATGTTTTACATTGAAATAAATTTGTAAGTATTGCTTTAAGAAAAATCTTTACTTTTAATTATAGCGGCATATATGTTTTAATGGTATATACCAAGAGATGCTTAAAATTTTCAACAAAATAAATATTTGAAAGTGTTATCGTATTTCATTTTCGAAAAGTTACCAAAGAGAATGTTTTTATTTGGTGAATGCCATATTTTTAATAGATTTAATAAACCTATTTTGTTATATAAAATGATTGCAAAGTTTCTTGAAAAATTTTCTCACTTATCTCTCATTGAAACATTATGAAACACTATTGTTACCTATGTAACGAATTGCTAAACACTTGGGTTAAACCAAACCGATTGCAAAGTTTCTGTCTTCCATTGATTTTTCTACGTTAAATAATATTTTTTGGATTGCTTCCTTTTATTTCGTTTCAATATTTCATTTCTTGAATCTGTCGTTCTTGGTTATATTGTAAATTATTTAGGTCTCGGTTAAATTTGTTCTCGCTAAGCGGGATATTTACTAAACGATGACTGTATGAATTTAATGGTGAATATTTTACTTGTTATGATTGGAGTTACGTCGATGGAATGATTGGGTCTGAATATGATGTATATTTATATGCATGCCATTTTTTCTTCATATTATGGTGAGGAAATCTAGTATTCATAAAGAATGTGAGGTTTTATTTTCAAGTATTAAAGATAAAAATAGTTAAAAAAATATTTTATAATATATTTGTAGTAAATAATAAATTTAATAATTTATAAAGAATAGGAATATTGTTTCTCAAAAAGTATGGCGAAAATAATGTAGGGGTCACTCAATATTAATAAAATTCAACTGATAGTTATCTACAACGTTATGACGGTTTCCCTTTGCTCTGTGAATAAATTGTCTACAGTAGTTCCCAATGTATACTTAACTATAAGGGGGCATACATCAAGAAATACTTAAATACCTGAAATAAAATGCAATTTGAAGTTAACAATTGGTCAACAATTATTTATATTTCTAGAATGAGGAAAAACTTTATACGAATTCTTTAAATTTATGAAATTATATATTAATACATACATTTAATTAAAAAGAGGGAGTAATTCAAGTTACATATAAAAATAAAACAAAATCTACTCGTATAGATCGAAGAATTAAGGAAAAATACATTTCTCAGTCTTTTCTAAAAAATTATATATCCCAGCATACAAGAAAAATCTAACTAACCATAATTAAAAAGTAATATAAGCCCTTAAATTTGCCTATTGTGAGTCTTATCTCATATATGAAATCTTATCATGAACTGCAAAAAGAAGTAAACTTGCATCTACCAGTTTTAGAACGAAATGCATACATGATTTATTATCCTTACCCTACATTGATGCATTGAAGTGTTTTTAGAATGTTCACAAAAGTGTTAAGCTTATGTGTAATAACATTATTGCATCGTTGAGATACCATATCAGGTGATCTTATCATATTTGACTTAGAAAGGTTTTCTAAATCTTAAAATAGTATAAATTCCCACGGTACAAAAAAATCAAGCACATAACCAAAAAGTACTTATTGGTAGAAGTATAGTAGAACGAGACCTAGAACATCCTCCGAATGGAAAGAGGTGCCCCTTTGGAACATCCGAAGAATTATAATACCCCAATTTCCTCTTATTTGTTAAATCAGGAGATGTGGTTACTTTGTGATCATTTGTTCAAAGGATGCAATTTACTTTTAATAATTTGGAGGTAATTTCCTAAAAAAAGTTAAGATTAGGTACATAGAATCGTAAAAAAGTGGGTTGTCGCCCCTCGAGTACTAATGGCCAACGGTCTAATGTACTATCAAGCAATCATAAAAGCTAAATAATCTGTCAATCAATTCGGGATTTGGTTCTTTAGGCCTCCCAAGCAAGCCTGGATAAATTACACATGTGTAAATTATATCATTATAGACAGACAACGCGCTCCCGATATTTCCACCTCGACGGTTCAGGCACGGGTTAAGCATGTATAGAATCTGAAGAGCTGTGACCCTAGTAATAGAGGTAATTATTGAAAATGAAATATCCGTTTTAAGGGCCCCTGAGACATTCCACTAATTACTAGAAGAAAAAAATGTGTCTATGGGTGTCTCTATGTGTGTTTTGTTAAAGAGAGGTGTTTCGGATATTTGTATATTACGGCAGACAGAACGCCTGAAGCGATGTATAAAATTGTATGCAGTATTGAACAAAATAGCCTTAATAGTGGTACAAAATTAGTACCTCAAAGCTACGATGGAGCAGCTGTAATGGCACGACACTTAGGTGGAGTCCAAGCTAAAGTAAAAGAAACATTTAATACCGTCATTTTTGTACACTGTTTTGCTCTTAGACTGAATTTAGTGCTATCCAAGTCTGTTATATTACCAACATTAAAGAATGAAAGGTATTATTTTTAACCTTGGGTGGATTGGATTCCTTTTTTTTCGAAATCGACCAAGAGAACATACGCGTTAAATGAAATAAAAATAAAATAAAGATTTGCAAAGGTATGTTAAACACACTAAAATTATAATGGCAGACTGGTTGGTACAGTTTATGATTATCGAGAATCTTTAATACTAATATTTGAAAATATATTAAATAACAAAAGCGACTGGGATCTCGAGACTACAAATGGCGCAAGAGATTATTTAGAATTATTAAAGACTGATTTCAATTTTAATTTTTTACTCAACATGTTTTACGATATTTTTCCAAATACAGACGTTTTATGCGATATTTTACAAATAAAATCAAATCATATTTACTTTTGTATTACCAAAATTGCGGAGTTTAAACAAAATCTCCTTCCACATCGAGATAAATTTGAGTTGGCCTGGAATAGAACGAAGACTGAAAATTCGCAACCTCAAAATAAATGTCTTCGAATTGACAAAGTTAGCGGTCTTACAACTTCGTATCGGCGGCGTTTTGTAGAATTAATTGAAAATATATTTCAACAAATACGAGACAGATTTGAAAATTTTAGTGATATGAAATTTCTGGAATTGTGCAATTTTAATAAGTACAGAGATTCGCCTTTTCCTAAAGAAGCGCTACATTGGTTAGAAGTTAATTATAATATTTTGTTGATATACATGCTTTGCGATCTAAACTTTGCGTTTTATATACAACTCCTGAAGTAGCTACAAAAAATCTTCTAGGAATGTTACAATTTTTAAAAGAAACTAGACTAAATAAAGCAAATTTTGATGTGACTAGACTTTGTGTATTAATGTTAACTATTCCAGCTACCAGTGGTGCGGCAGGACGCACTTTTTCAGTTTTAAAATACATTAAAAATTTCATGAGAAACTCTAGAGGAGAAAAAAAAATGGCTCTGTTATCGATAGAAAAATATCTTGTCAAGAACCTATCTCAAAATGAAGACGTTATAAATGAATTTTCAAAAGAAAATAGAATACTAGAACTTCATTATAAATAGGTAAGTAAATTTAACTCACTTTCCTTGATTGCTTCAAAAATACTTTAAAATACCACCTCACGTCACTGATTGGATTCTGGCTACAATCTCTTCTTAAGTGATATAATGTTGCTGTTCAAAATTTACTTTTATTTTTAAACCAAAATTTGGCACATTCTTGGACATATATACCAATCAAAGTTAAACGTTTTTTTTTATTTGAATACACCTCTACATGAATTTTGTGACTGAATTTAATGATGATTCTCATGCACGATATGCATCAGGGGAAAGTCCCCAAAATATGATTCCGCATCTGAGAAGAGAACAAAAGTTTCTTTCCTCTTCAAAGGACTTTGGTAAATGATTGAAGAACTTCAAACTTGCATAACCAAATCCTTTTTGTGACAATTTTCAATGCTAAAAGTTTAGCATTGAAAATGGTCACATGGTGACCGAAGAAAGGAGATTCAATCTTTCATTTATAGTACAGTACATCTTCACGTAACTCAACAATCATTAAAGCAATGTTATAACAGTTGAAATTATTTCTGTTACTTGTAGAAGCACTCGTAAATTAAATACCTGTAACAGTGAGAATTCTCATAGACCAAAATCTTGTTATGCACGATTCTTTATGACTTATTTTTAATATAATCCGTAAAATATTAGGTAATTTCAAATTAAAACACTTGTTTAGTTTCATATTGTAATATTCAGTTTCTGACACGTGTTTCGGTCAATGACAACCATTCTCAAAGGAATTACAAAAATTACCGAAACACGTGTCAGGAAACTGAATATTATAATATGAAACTAAACAAGTGTTTTAATTTGAAATTACCTAATATTATATTTCCGTTTTATCAAGAGTGCAGTGAAGAAAGTATAATTCCGAATCTTAAAAGTGATTTGAAATTGGCGAAATAAATTATTTTCACACAGCTGTATAAATATTTGCAGCTAGGACTCGCAGCATATAACACGCATTACCAAGGCGTTTACATAAATCATGTATGTATTGTTTCCAGTTTAAATTCTGATCAATTGTAATACCAATAACTTTACATCGTCCGGATTTTTAATATTAAAAAACATGCATTGCGTTTTTGTTTTATTCAATAATAATTTATTTGCTGTAAACCAGTTTTCTAGATAAAGCTGTGACGTACTTCTTTCATTTATTTATAATCATCTTTAAACAGCGGTGAGATGTCGTGGGTTCTTTTTTTTATTATTTGATGTTATCTTTATTATTTGATGTTATCTAAATTCTGATAATATTACAAATTCAGAATAAGGCGCTTATTAATAAAACAATAATTAAATCAAATTCTATTTACTAATGTAACTTCTTCACATTAAGTAATTGACTCTGGCTAGGCATCACAAATCCACTTACAACAACTTATGTCTATACTATGCAACAAGGCCGATTCTAAATCTAAATTTCTAAATCAATATTCCTAATTTTTACACGCATATCATGAATAAGGACACACAAAAAAATACTAAATTATTCTAATTATTTACAATACGGTTATAAGTTATAAAGAAAGTAATAAGTTAACTTTCTGACTTTAAATCCACTACCAAATAAAAACTCATTAACAATATAAATAATACAAATACGTTGAACTTTCAACCGTTGTCAGTATTATCAATACTATTTACAACAAACTGCATTCATCAAATGCAACGAAACTAAATCCAACGGAATGTAACGTAAATCTCAGCTAAAAATATTATCAACTTAAAACATTTTCAAAAAAAGGTCTGCAGAAACCAACATTTTCCATAAAATTAAAAGTAACCTCTATCTAATAGAAACAATCGCGATATCTCTGACTAATAATTACCACGAGGTAACCGTCACACGTTATCAATATATTTAAATAACTTTCTCGTTTCAACTTTTCAACTTCTATCTATCTAACAAAAAAATCGCGATATCTCTGACTAATAATTGCCACTAGGTTATCAATATATATAAATAATCCTCCTCGTTTCAACTTGAAACTGTTAAATCTAATGAGTGAAATTCTTCATTCAGCAACCTCGATATAATGCACTAAATCTCAGTAAATTCCCTACTAATTTACCAATACCTGGCACTCAAGTGCCATAAAATTAACGAACGATAAATACTTGAAAATAAACAAAACTTCCCGTTTGATGCTTGCGACGCTATTAAGCCGATTCTTACGACAATAAAATCGTGTTAAACAAACTGTTTATTCTATAAAAACCTAGAATAACACTTCCAGCCGCCTTTTGTCACCACCGGACCTGCAGCGCTCCCAACCTCCTGCTACACGTGGTTTTTCCTAAACTTCACGAACACCGGCCGCGTTCCGCCAATGTGAACTGCAGGGACCGCGTAAATTTCTAATTCTTGTTCGGATCAGACGATGGTTACGTTGTAGGCAGTTATGGTTAATTATTGCACTTGAACATAGAGATCTATAAGTCGAAATATATTTTTTTTATTATATATTTTAGATTATGTTTACCTTTTCTGCACATGCTTGTCGCTATGTCGTTATTTTTTTTAATGTCTTAACTCCCGGTCGCGCACGAAATCGTGTGTATTTTATACAATTATTTGGATATTTGCTGTATGCAACTTAATTTATAAATTATTATTCAAAGTAAAAGTTACAATAACCCCCTCAAAAAAAAATAATTTTCAACTATTTTTTTATCGGTATTGAAGGATACCTAGTTGTGTTTCTTGGATTAGTTTCCTTATTTGATTTTGTTGTTTGTCAGGTTGTTTTTTTATTTTGAGTTTAAACGGAAATAATATCAGTGTTTCTATATGTGTTATAAGTTGTATTTGTGTATTATGTCTGTTGTCAGGTGTTGCGTGTATTTTCTGGTGATATATTTATTAATTCTGAGGTCTGATTTTCGTCTAGTTTTATAATTGTGTACTTGTTTGTTTGTTTTGCATTTAATTCGTGTTTTAATTAAGTTGTGTTGTATTTTATATGTTAGTAATATGTTGTTATACACTATTATTTTTTCTATATTTTGTGTGTGTTCGTATAGATATTTAGTTCTTGTCATTTGGTCGAGTATGTATAGTATTTTTAATATTTTATTTTGACGCCTTTGCAGTTTTCCTTTATTTTGTTTGGTAGTGTTTCCCCATATAGCAGATAAATAATTTATGTTGCTTGTAAATAATGCGTTGCAAACTGATTTTTTTCTGTTTTCTGGAATATAATTTATGGAAAAAAAATAATTTTTGATTGATCTTCGCATGTTGTCATTTTTTTCGAAAATTTCAAATGGCACCCCCCTAAAAAAAATACGGCGTTGTACAGCCAAAACTCTAAAGTGTTCATTGGTACAAAAAAAATACACATTGCATAACAAAATTTCGGAGAAAAAAGTAATTTCATCGCAAATATCGGGAAATGTTTTCCGTTCCCAAGTGTGCCATGAGAAAACAAAAACACACGGTCAACATAATAGTATGTACCTATTTATTCAACATTATATGAAAAATGCAGATAAAGAAAATTTAACAACTTAAACTAAATGTTCGAAATGACGACCTTCCTGCTGGAGGCATAACCGCAACTTCGACTCACAGGCTCTAGACACTGCCGTAAGGACTTCTGGAAAGCCGCGCGGATTCTCTCCCTCATATCCTCGACAGTAGTTGGTACCGTCCTGTAAACCTCGTCTTTGATATGGCCCCAAAGGAAGAAGTCAAGGGGAGTGAGATCTGGTGATCATGGCGGCCACCTCACAGGACCCCCACGACCAATCTAGGAGTCCGGAAAAGTTTCATCGAGAAATTCCCGAACGACACGGATATTATGTTCAGGAGCCCCATCGTGCTGGAAAACTATCTGTCGTAGAGCGGCTAGAGGGACATTTTCCAAGAGATCATCCAAGTCGTCGCGAAGGAACCTCAAATAACTGTTGCCGTTCAGGTGCCCCTCGATGAAATAAGGACCTAAAAGGTGTTCTCCAAGTATGCCTCCCCAAACATTCAGCGACCATCTTTGCTGGTGGTTTATCATTCGCATGGCGTGTGGGTTTTCATCGGCGTAATAATGGTAGTTGTGGCGATTGACATGCCCATTTCTATGGAACGTCGCTTCATCAGAAAATAATACGCGCATAAGAAATGATTCCTCCTGCCCAATTTTGTTGATGCATGTGGGCTGCAGAAATCTTGCCTCGCATGAAAATCTTTAGGTTGCAATTCTTGGTGCAATTGAATCTTAAATGGACGGAATTTGTACTTTTGAAGAACATGATGTACGGATCGCGTTGAAATATCGTGATTCCTACTAATATCACGGATACTGGTATGAGGATCTTCAATAACTGCCTCCAGAACCTGCAGTTCATTATTTTCGGTAAAAACTGCCTTCTTTTTAACTCTCCTTGGCCGTTTCACACTTCCCGTAGTAGTAAATCTCTCCAACACTTATTGAAACGCACGTTCATTTGGATATGCCCTGTGCGGATATCTCGCAGCGTACACTCGTGACGTCAAGAAACAATTCTTGTTACATTCTCCAAGAATAAATATCATGTCAACCATTTCCTCTTGAGTTCGGAATATTTTTAGAACGTTTATCAAAAATGACTTATGGCTGCTACTGGCGTCTAATAATTTACTTTGACAATTACCAATCTTTTGTTTTCTCAGGGCCACTTGGGAACGGAAAACGTTTCCCGACATATGCGATGAAATTCCTTTTTTCTTAAAAATTTTGTTATGCAATGTGTAATTTTTTTTGTACCAATGAAAAATTTAGAGTTTTGGCTGTACAACGCCGTAATTTTTTAGGGGGTGCCATTTGAAATTTTCGAAAAAAATGACAACATTTTTTTTTCCATAAATTACCCGGAAAAAAAATATGTGAAGGTATACGAGGTCTTAACCTGTACCTCAATTCAAAATTTTGGCGCCGGCGTCAAATAGTTTCTCTACAAAAAAATCTCAAAAATGGGGCGCAATTTTGAAAGAAGGGGTTAAACAGCGAAACCGCTAAAGTGAAGGGTATAACATGTTAGATAAAAAAATAAGTACTCTCCGAGCACTTTCCAAATCTGCAATAAAAAATATGGCATTTTATTTAAAAAAACATAAGTTTGGTACGCCACTGGAATACGGCACGCCACTGATGATTAGAAATATTTTTGAAACATAGCGACGGTAATTATGCACCACTTTGCTCTTAGATTTTTTTCGATAGCTTTTATCGTAAGGGAGCTATGATCCGAGGCGTCTTAAGTGCCACACCCGGTATATTTAAACATTTAAAAACCATTTAATTTACTTTATATTTTTAGAAGAAGAAAAAATAAATTTAATAACAAGTTACTAGTTCACATTTTTGGTATGCGGAAGGGATTTAGAGTAGTTATAGGGTTCCGGGGGTATACAGGGTTATTCAAGCTATACGTCACGGAATATTGTGGCCAAAATACATGACTTTCAAAAAGTTTCACTTTGAGGATATATGGGGGTCTATTAGGGCTACTTTCTAAAATTACTTTCATATTATACAGGGTGTTCCAAAAACCCTAAAAGTATCAAAGTTGTGTTTTTTTTTTTAATGAAACACCCTGTATTTTGTTGCATTTTTCTATCCTTCGATCAAAATAAGTGTGTGTTTTAATAAAATAAGGTTTTTATTACCTAAACCTTAAGGTTTTTAAAATAATTTGAATGTTGTAAAAATTTAACCTAATTTTCATGTTTCAAATACTTAAAAAGTAATTAAGTTATGCATACCAAATTTACACTGAAATGTAACAATAGATCATATTTTATTTTCCAAGTATAATAAACTTGACATCTTATGCCGGGTGTAAAAAAATTGGAATTAAACCAATGGGAACTTTAAATGGCTATAACTTCAATTATTTAAATGGAACGCCATATTTTTTAATTTGTCAGCAAATGCACTTTTTAATTACCTATCTTATGGTATTTATATCTTAAGTCTTAGGTCTTCTCGTTTTTACAGAAAACGCCAAAATATTGTTTATTGCACCGTTTTAGTACTTTTTAAGTAAAAATTTTAATCTTACGTTTAATTAATTTAGTCTGTTACGTTAGTTTAAAAAGCCTGACTTTTGTTATAGTTGTGTTATTTTGCGTTTTTGTGTTAGATCGTTAGTAATCGTTATTGTTTGAACATCGTTGTTGTATTTAATAGTAAAAAATGAAAATTTACCCAAATTTTCTTAAACTGGGGTTTTTATAGCTGACACTTTCAATTTCTTTAAACTGGTTTAATAGTCTCTCAAAAATGGGAATTTCTTTCGGGAAACCTTGATACAAAAGTAATTTGCGTCTTACAAAATAGCAAGGCCATCAAAGCAACACTAGTTTGAACGTATTTCTTTCTGTAAAATGAACTCATTCAATGTCTGTCGAAGTATTAGCTAGAGAAGTAGTTCTTTCAAAAGGGATTTGTTTCTTGTAGTCTTAATAAGACTCATTTGTTGTAGATTTTACGAAATATTTTCGTGTTTTTTCTAATTATTAGTGAATTTTTTACAACGTAAGGACATATATATTATAAATATATATATATATATATATTTTTAAATTATTTTCTTTACAGTAAAGCTCATACAAATCAAACATTTTTTATAGTCAGTTCAGGATGTAGACATTTTCTATTGGGATTATAATCCCTCGTATAATGGGATTCAAATTTTAGGAAACTGTTAATATGGTTTTGAACAACCATATTTGCTTCATCGCATATTTTTCGTTTAAGTATCACTTCTGTTTTCTCTGAATCCTTCTCTGAAGCTGTTGTTTTGTAAATTCTCATTCTCAATTACTTCCTTTTCCTCTATTGAAGTTCTAAAATTCTCTCTCCTTTTCTATATTTGTTGTATGATTTTAATTCTTCTTCACTTTCAGAATCAAGAAATCTTGTGATTTTATCCTTTCCCATGGGTTTAATAATTTCTTTAAAATTTAATTCAATATTATAATGTAATTTAAATTACCTACATCACTGCTATCAAGATTTTGAGCCGCACTTTTTGACATTATCAATAAAGAATGGACTTAAGTCACTTCAAATGTATTAAATATATTTAAATGCTCATTTATTTTTTAACAGTTCTCCATAAATTATAAATGTCACCACAGTTAACTTGAAAAAAGATAAAAATGGACTTGGGCCACTTTCAAAATAAATGGCTCATATACACGTTGTCCCCAGAAATTTTGAATACGGGCAATTGAATGCATTACATGTTGCTTAGCTACCACGCTTGTAATAAAATAAGGAATTAAAATGAAACATATTTACATGATATTTTAATATTACTATTCTTACAATCACAATTCTGACGTAACGAATAACAAATAACTACAATGTTCATCTTATTAAATGTTCGAAAACATCTCCTTGTTGAGCCAATTTGATATCCCAAACGATCATAAAATTCCCATTTTGAAGCTATATAAGTCAAATTGACATTCATTTGCAGCAACAACCATGGCAACCAATAATAATAATCAAGATGCAATACAAACACATTACTCATATTCAAAATTTCTGGGGACAACGTGTATACTATATAGGGAAAGTAATAACAATGCAACTATAGTTACGTGAAATCTAATATTTTCTAGAATTTCGATATTGTCGCAAATAAAGGTACTTTTCTCTTGAACAGAATTAATATTTTTGAAATTACTCGTATAAGGCTTAAAAAGAAGGTGATGGTGATGGTGATGGTGATGGTGATGGTGATGGTGATGGTGATGGTGATGGCGATGGTGATGGTGATGGTGATGGTGATGGTGATGGTGATGGCGATGGCGATGGTGATGGTGATGGTGATGGTGATGGTGATGGTGATGGTGATGGTGATGGTGATGGTGATGGTGATGGTGATGGTGATGGTGATGGTGATGGTGATGGTGATGGTGATGGTGATGGTGATGGTGATGGTGATGGTGATGGTGATGGTGATGGTGATGGTGATGGTGATGGTGATGGTGATGGTGATGGTGATGGTGATGGTGATGGTGATGGTGATGGTGATGGTGATGGTGATGGTGATGGTGATGGTGATGGTGATGGTGATGGTGATGGTGATGGTGATGGTGATGGTGATGGTGATGGTGATGGTGATGGTGATGGTGATGGTGATGGTGATGGTGATGGTGATGGTGATGGTGATGGTGATGGTGATGGTGATGGTGATGGTGATGGTGATGGTGATGGTGATGGTGATGGTGATGGTGATGGTGATGGTGATGGTGATGGTGATGATACGTCTTGTCTCGTCATAATCAGGAATTAATAAATTCCTTTTTACATTGTATGAGCTCCTGTGAAGATGGTATGCTTTTTGTTCGTTTTGATTTTATTCTTATATTTTTTACGGGAAAGCATTCATTCATTAAATTAGAGTACAAATGATTGAATAGATCCCATTGTGCGTTGACGTCTGCATTAGAAATATTGTATAGGTAGTTCCAGTTAATATTACGTATTTTTTCTTTAAAATTTAAAATATTATTTCTATTGAATAATCTTTTTTGACACGCGTTGTTTGTAGTATTTTCCATTTTTTGTCCAAGATGATCAGATAAATGCATGTTAATAACGCTGCTTGCATAGGTGTCTGATTTATTAATAAATATATTGTCGATACATGTTTGTGATGTTTTTGTTACTCTTGTTGGGCAATTAGTTAGATATCTATAACCGTAGCTATTTAATAGTTGTGATAACATTTGTTTTGATATCGTGTTTTCAAGGAAATTTATATTAAAATCACCTACTATTACCGTTAATTGGTTTTCGATTTCTACTGTATTTAAAGTTTCTTCAAATATTTTTAAAAAGTCATCAAAGTTTCCATTGGGTGGTCTATATACAGCAATTATAATTAGTGTACGTGTATTATGAGTGACAGTTATTGCAGTGCATTCAAATACATAAGGCTTACTTATTTTCGTTATATTCGGTGTGTTGTGGCAATTGATTTCTTTTTTCGAGTAAATTGCTACTCCTCCATGTTGATTTTCCCCTCTGCAGAAAGTGGATACCAAGTTAAAGTTATGGAGAGTGATATTTCTAAGTTGGTCCTCAGTTTTCCAGTGCTCTGTAGCGCAGAATATGTCACAGTCAAATATTTCTAGTTCTTTGCCTAGTAGATCAGAGCAGTACTCAGTATACTGGATATTTTGATGGATGATTGTTGTTGTTTTTTCTGAGATATGTTTTGATTTAGAGGGTGTCGATAGTTCCTCTTTTTCAGGCGGAATAAAAAATTATCGATAAAAACATTTTTAGGCCATAGTTCTGATTTTATGATGTCACCTGCCATATCAGAAGATGCGTACTCTTTGGGATATTTTGATTGCATCATTTCACACTTTATGTTTTTAAAGTTTTTCGAGTTTAAGTAATTTTTTCTTCGGTGACCGTTGGATCCAAGCGGCAGACATGAAAATGCGAAAATTTTATTCCACCCTTAATGTCTATATCTTCTTCATTGGTAGCATGTGCGCGATGCGATTTCCTTCGTTTAGGATTTTGCTGTTGCCATTCTCCTTTTTCTTCCTCCTGCGCAGGTGTGGAAAGTGGGATTTCTTGAACGTTTTTGTCATTTTGAATTTCCGGAACTTTTTGTATACATTTATTTTTTCTTTCTAATTGGACTTCACTTTGTATACATTTTATATCCTTTGGCTTGTTTGTGGCTGTTTCATTTGATTTTGAAAGTAACTTAATTTCACTTTGTAGTTCACTTATGACCCCTTTTAATTCGCGTATTTCACTGCACATGTATTTAGTTTCATGTTCAACTGCTTTTTTATAATTAAATTAAACTCCGCACTTTTTAAAAAGATTATTTTTCATAAATTTTCATGTTATAGTTACATTTAAACAATCTAAATTACATTTTATAATTTATTAGTTTATTCAACAGAAATAATTACATTCAAATTAGTGTTGCTTTGATAGTTGTACTATTTGTAACACGCAAATTATTTTGTATTATTCAATGTCTGTCAAAGTATTAGCTAGAGAAGTAGTTGTTTCAAATTAATTTGTTTTGTAGTCTTAGTAAGACTCATTGTTGCAGTTTCACGAAATGTTTTCGTATTTTTAAAATTATTTAATTTTCTACAACGAACTAAAGGATTTTAATACATTTTATATATATATATATATATATGCTATGTAATTAAACACCAATGACAAATCAAAGTGAAACTACACTTCCATTATTAACAAAAATACAGGTTGTCGAATAAAATTAGTAAGTCATGGAATTAAACATAATTGTAAAACAATGAAACAAAACACTAAGCTGTTAAAGTACAATTAGCGCTGCAGAGATAAGTTAATATAAACCCTGCATCTATTTGTAGTTATTGATAAGAAATTATATATTCTCAAGTATTGCGATTTATAAGTATTAATAATGGCACATACATATTCAAACGAAGACAAAGTTAATATGTTGGACGTATATTTCGAAGCAAATAGAACTAAGCAATTTACAGAACTTTCGAAGCTTCGAACAAAAACGAGCTTACTATGAAGTTAATGATGCTGATACACGTCGAAATAATATTTTGCAGAACGTTACAAACAATTCCAGCAGAAGAAAAACAAATATCACCATTACAAATCAACAAATGTACAAGGTTAAGTGATAATGACTATCACCGTAGATTGCAGTTTAGCAGGTGGTACCTTAAAAAATTCAAGGAATTACCATCATCATTGGTCTACTGAAAATCCACATTTGGTAAATCAAACAAGATTTCAAGTTCGATTTGGTTTCATTGTCTAATGCTGTTTAATTGATATGAAATTTTGTTTATATTTTTATTTTGTTTTTTGAGTTCTTTTCGTTTTAGATAGTCACTTAATAAGTCCTTTCATCTTTGATTGAAATTTAACTGGTAACAGATATTTGGAACTACTAACAAATGAGATAATGCCTGGTTTGAGATAAATTAATAATCCCGAAGACATGCAAAACATCTGGTTAGAGCAGGATGGTTTCCCGGCCCATAACACTCGTAACGTGCTACATATGTTGAGAGTAAACCATAATGAAAGAGTGATTTCAAATAATGGACCAATGCAATGGCCTGCAAGATCACCCGACCTTACACCCCATTAACTTTTATTTATGGGGTACCACTAAAAATGAAGTGTTTAGTTTTGAACCACCAGAAACTCGGGAAATTTTAGAACAAAGAGTAATAGATGTGCTATGATAAGTAGACGGAAACACATTACGTAGAGTTTGTAATTCTTATAGAACAAGGTGTCAAAAGTGTGTGGAACAGAATGGTCGTCATATTGAACAATATATTTAAATGAATATGACATTTAAGTACTTTTTATTTCTATAATTTTGTTATCGTTTCGTTAGATTGCAGTATTACTTAGAAATATCTTTTCACTTTCAACTGTCATATTTAAGATTAATTTCGTTCTTATTAATATTTTGCTTCTAACTAAAACAGGAAGGTTATACATCGTTGAAAAGCACTATCTAATATGGCCACCATAAGGAAAACAAAAGTTAGCACTAATAAACTGGAAACAAATTCGAATTGGGGATTTCTGTTTAAACAAAAAAAATTGTCTTAAAGAAGTGTCTGAATAATGTAAAGGTTTAATGGTGGTGGCGTTAGGCATTATCTAGTTATTGAGGAAATTTAAAATTGGCAAATTTTGTTTTCTTCAAAATTGAAAAAATTTAAGGTAAATTTGAAATAGGATTAGTTAGGAGCACTGATTTTTGCAAAACATTCCCCATTTAACCGTTGCTCTATCTCTTCTAATAACAGAGGAGCCAATGGTGAGCATCGAAATTGGGACACCCTTTATATATATATATATATATATATATATATATAACGGGTGTCCAACAATTATTGCAGTCCCGGGTGGCGTTGAAATCAAAAACGTAGGTCGATTCTTACATGTGCCAAATAAATGACATGACGTTTTAATTGTCAAACATAATTTAAATGTGAATTTAAAGTGTTGTTAACTTTAATAAAAAATTAGAATATGTTTACTCAAGAACAGAAAAGGTTCTAATTAGATACTTATTTTCGCAACGGCCGTCGTGCGTCAATCTCCTAACGGATGTCGAAGGTTCTCCTTCTATAGTGATTCTTGCGTTTTGTACAACATTTTTATTTCTTACACTAGGTCTGTCTGCACCCCTTTCTTGTTTTTAGTTCCATTGAATACTCCCATTCTCCATTTTCCAAATGACGGTCGTTGCGAAAATAAGATTCTAATAAAAACCTTTTCTGTTCTTGAGTAAACATATTCGAATTACTTATTAAAGATAACAACACTTTAAATGCACGTTTTAGTTATGTTTGACAATTAAATTCTCTATGGGGATCTCGGAAACTATAAGAGATAGATAAACGGTTAAATGGGGAAAGAAGTGTAAATTTATGGGACGAATAAAATTCCACTTTCAAAGTTTCCAAAAAATCTAGGGTAACTAGATATTTTGAAAAAAGTAAAAAGTGTCCATTTTTTCAAATCAATATAACTCGGTTATTATAACAGATAGAAAAAAAACTGTAAAGGACAAAGTTTTAGATAAATTTATGCAAATTAATAAAAATCAGAAAATTTGTATCGCCATTATTTTCCGAGTTATGACGCAAACTTACATTTTATTAAATGGAAACCATAGTTGGCTATGGCCTCATTCAAAAGGTAATTTTTTTCTCTTTAATCCATTATGACATTATTTCTAAAAATAAGTGAGTTATAGTCATTTTAAGTTTTATTATAAATAAAAAAATGGGTAGCCATGAAAAAGATGAAAGTAAAACAATTGAAGTTGTTTGTAATAATAGCAATATTGTAATTATTAGTTTAACTGTCGTTACATGTCTGAAAATTATGCAGCACGATGTAAATTTTTATCTGTGGTGATATCGTTTTTTAAACGCGTCTCGAAAATCGAACATCGGCAATGGTTCAATTCTATTTGGAATTGATTCATTCTCGTGGCGGCCTTTCTCTAGAAAGGACGCGCGTAGTTATAACATATCTGCACTGAGGAGCTGTGATACAGCGAAACACATGTCTGCAGATTGTCATTACATAACACTTTTCGAGAAGCGGTTAAAAAATGATAACACCACAAAATAGTTACATCGTGCTGAATAATTTTCAGACATGTAACGACAGTTAACAGTTATGTGATTCAATGCCTGGCGGTGCTTTAGTACGGGGAGTAGTTGTTTTAACTGTTAACTGGAGTTTTTACATTTACTGTAAAACATAAGTGCAGAAATGCTCATAGATATTTAATTTATCTCACTATTAATTTTTAAGTGATTTTAATTATAAAACCTATATAAAAATACATGTTCATATTATAAATAAAATAAATACATTTAATATAAATGCCAAACCATATAAATTGAATTTAGGAAGAATTAAAGCTAATCATTTAAATAGTGAAGAACAAGAACAAATTCAAAAACTTTGTATATAATATTATGATATATTTTATTATGAAAATAAAAAATTAACTTTTACAAACCAAATAAAGCTTAAAATAAAAACTAAAGATAAAGAACCTATTAATACTAAATTATATAGATATCCATTTATCCACAAGAATGAAGTAGAGAAACAAGTTAACAGTATGTTAGAACAGAATAAAATTAGACCCAATGATTCACCATGGTAGTCTCCAATCTGGGTTGTACCTAAGAAAATTGATAATTCTAAATAAAATGGAGAATTATAGTAGATTACCGAAAATTAAATGACAAAACTATTACTGATAGATATCCATTACATAACATTACAGATGTTTTAGATAAATTGTGTAAATGTAATTATTTCACAACATTAGATTTAGCAAATGGATTTCACCAAATTGAAATGAGCCCCGATGATATAGAAAAACAGCTTTTACAGTAGAAAATGGTCATTATGAATATACACGAATGCCATTTTGGTTGAAAAATGCTCCAAACACATTACAAAGTGTGATGGACAATATTTTAAGAGTATATCAAAATTAAATTTGTTTAACTTATCTTGATGATATCATAATATTTTCAACATCAATGCGAGAGCATTTAGTTAGATTACGAAAAATATTCCAAAAATTAAGAGAAACTAATTTTAAAGTACAGCAAGATCTTCAAAAATTGAAGCTATAAAAAGATACCCTTTACCAAATACTACTAAAGAAATTAAGTCATTTCTAGGTTTGTTAGGTTATTACCGTCGTTTTATTAAAGACTTTACAAAAGTAACAACAAAATGTTTAAAGAAAAATCAGAAAATGATCCATGATAATGAATTTGTAAAATGTTTCGAAACTTGTAAAAATTTATTGATAAATGAACCTTCAATATACTGACTTTTCTAAACCATTAACTGATGCTAGTAAATTTGCAATAGGTGCAGTATTATCTGAAGGACCTATTTACATGTTGCTTATGCATCACGTACTCTAAATGAATCTGAATTAAATTATGGTACAATTAAAAAAGAAATGTTAGCTATAGTTTGGGCTACGAAATTGTTTAGGTCATACTTATTTGGTAAGGAATTTAATATTATTTGCGATCACCAACCTCTTAAACATCTATTTAATATGAAAGATTCAAACTCCAGACTTGTAAGATGGAGGTTAAAATTAGAAGAATTTGACTACAATATTTATTATAAAAAAGGTAAATTAAATATTAATACAGATGCGTTATCACGTGTAGAATTAGATCCTTAAAAGAGTAATAACGAAGTTAATATAAATGAATTACAAAAATATATAGAACAATTTAATAAAGAACTCGAAACTCAATCTGTAAAAGGTAATGTAGATGAAAATGAAACAGATCTTATAAATGATATAATAGAAATTAGTTCGCATACAGAAGAAGAAGTGGTTAATATTCCACAAGAAACAGTTCATACTAATCAAGAAGAAAATCTTATAGTCGATGTATTAAAATTAAAAGAATTTCTGATAAACAAAGAATTGTTGTGCTTGTCATCAACAAGTTTTAATTCAGATATAATTAATTTTATAAAAGAATATATCGTACCTTATGTAACATATCATTTATATTTTGAAGAAAATTTGAATTATGAACCTTTTTGTGAAATTGTTAGGAAAACTTTTAAATATCCATCTTATAAATTTAAAAGATGTTTAATTAAATTAATTGATATTGAAACAGAAGAGGATTTTGAAAATATAGTAGAAAACTATCAATTAGGAAAATCAAACCATAGAGGTATAGAAGAAACAGAAAAACGTATCAAAGCAAAATACTATTATCCAAATTTCCATAAAGCCATTAAAAATATATAAATTCTTGTGATATATGTAAGAAAGGTAAATATCAAAGAAACCCAGTAAAATTACAGTTAAGTATAACACCCACAGCAAGTAAACCATTTGAAATTGATTGATATTGATACATTCCAAACTCAAAAACAAAAATTCTTAACCATAATAGATTCTTTTTTTAAATACGGACAAGCATATTCTTTAAATTCTTTGAACTCAATAGAAATTGTTAACAATTTATTAAAATAATTTTCACACCATCAAATTCGAAAACAAATAATTTCTGATAATGGACAAGAATATAAAAATTTCTTAATTAATGATTTATTAAAAGTTCACAAAATAGATATACATTTTTCTACACCTTATCATCCCCAATCTAATGGAGTAATAGAAAGATTTCATTCTACAATCATAGAACATATAATAATTTAAATAATAATTAATTCTCCCAAGAACCAATTACAAATAAAATGTTATACGCAATTTTAGCATATAACAATATAATACATTCTTCAAAAAAATTAACTCCAGTAGAAATAATAATAATCCATTTGACTTAAATTTAGAACAACAATTAGTCAGTGTTCAAAAACATAGAGATCAAACAAGATTTATAGTAAATTAAATCAAAAACTTATTCAAAATAAAGATAAGGTAATATCCAATAGAAATGAAAATTAAGAAGCTGATAATGATGTAGATGAAGGTGACGAAATATTTGTAAAACAATATCATAGAAATAAATCTAAAAATGTGTATGAACCACAAATAGTTGAAACAGTCAAAGATAAAACAATATCTATCTTTGTCAATTTAATGATAAAATATATCAAATGAAAGATGGTCTACCAGTGGGTTCTCCTCTCTCAGGCTTCATGGCAGACTACTTCATAGGTAAAATCATAGATAACAATATAATGAATCCATCAAATCCATACAAACAACAAACAAAATGATGGAAAAGATATGTGGATGACATTATATGCATTTGGGACGGATCACAAAATAAACTAGAAGAATTAAAACAATACATAAACAACATACACCAAAAGATACATTTCACATCGGAGATGGAAAATAATCAAGAACTAAACTATCTAGATCTCACACTATACAGGGTGACTGACGAAAAACCTTTGGTGCTGTATCTTGCTTATTTTTGATCCGATTTGAATAAATAAAACATCAAATCAAATGATTTTTAAGAGACATTAATATGAACTGTACTGATATTTTTTCTTGCATCCAGTTTTTGACAAAAGACGATCAACTTTTTTTTTCAAATTGCACTGTATATATATTTTGTACTGATCCGCAAGGAGATTTTTTTCTGAATCTAAATTTGTAAACGGTTTTTTCCATTCATCAAACCAAAGTCGAGAAATTGAGGATTAAAAAAAAATAAAAATTAAATACCCATAGTAAACAATATACAGAGCCTATTCCAAATGTCAAAAGTGAGAGTGTCAGTCATTGGTACAATACTGCAATGATTTTTAATAATTTCATAATAAAAATGTTGCAAGATTTCTGTAGAAGCACAAAATTCTAGTACAGTGTTTGAAAAATTGCAACATTTTAATTATGAAATAATTAAAAATCGTTGCAGTATAGTATCAATGACTGTCACTGTCACTTTTGACATTTAAAATAGGGTCTGTATATTGTTTAAAATGGATACTTGACTTTTTATTTATTTTTTTAATCCTCAATTTCTCGACTTATGTTTGATGTATGGATAAATTTGTCTACAATTTTATATTTAGAAAAAAAATCTCCTTGCGAATCAATAAAAATATATATACAGTGCAAAAAAAAATGTTGATCGTATTTTGTCAAAAACTGGGTGCGAGAAAAAATAACAGTTCAGATCCTATTAAAGTCTTTTAAAAATGGTTTAATTTGATGTTTTATTTATTAAAATCGGATAAAAAAAATAAGCGAGATACAGCACCAAAGGTTTTTCGTCAGTCACCTTGTATAGAGCGGAAAACAAAATTAACTTCAAAATCTTTCGTAAACCTACACATAGCTCCACCATAATACCATACAACTCAAATCATTATTTTAAACATAAACTCTCAACTTTTCACAGCCTGGCATATAGGCTAAACAAAATACCTCTAAATGAAACAAACTATCAAAATGAGGACAAAACTATAATGCAATTAGCACAGAAAAACTCATTAACAAAATATTACTAAAATATAAACAAAAAAACGAAAGATCACTAATAAACATACATCACGAACCAAATAACAAAAACAAAATTTATATATATATATAATATAGCTAGAACCCTATATAAATATAACATTACAACTGCATTTAAAACACAAAAAAAATTATTTAACTACCTACCAACACACAAAGAAAATAGAAACATTTTACAAAAAAATGGAGTATACAAATTGACCTGTGATGATTGTAATATAGTTTATGTAGGCGAGACAGGCAGAAATTTAAATGAGCGAATAAAAGAACATAAAAGAAATGTCATATCATCAAATTTTGGTAGACATCTACAATTCAATAATCACCACCTAAACAATCCTGAAAATATTAAACTGCTTCACCATGCCAACAAATCTTATAAATTACTACTCCTAAAAAACTATGAAATAGAGAAATATCTCCTAGATAACAACATATTATCTCTCAACGATAAAGTAAATTTAGATACAGAACCTCTATTTAAACGATTAAAACCGTTTAAAAGATATGCAACCCATATGACAGATTCACACTATAACCTCAATAATACTGCATAGTTACGCAAGTGCTCTACGAAATTTAATAATTTATTTTGTAAAGTTTATTAATAATACATACAAACATTATATTTTCAAAAATATCACATTTTATTTAACAGACAAGTAAGTTCTCTTTAATTTTATATTATAACCCTATTTATAAGCAACTTTGTAATTATTTTTTAATTTATAATTTTTAATTTTAAGCTCTAACATTTTAAGAATACACTAAATTGTTACTATAGTTATATTTTTAAGTTTAATCATTACATTATATAAGAATTCACTAATTTTGTTAATTTTATTCTTAGTTTTGCCTGATGATGGCCTAAGGCCGAAACCGGTTGCAAATATATATACATTTAATAAGGAAGTACTCTTTTCTATCAGCCATAAATAATAACCTTATTACGACACTGAACAATGAAATCTACAAATAAACGTCCTAAAATTCATAAAGATCAAGTTATACGTCCACCTAAATAATAAATAATTTTTGTTACAGATTAATTATATGTACATTTTCCGCTGACATTTACAAATCTAAAGGAAAATCCAGGTATAATACCTTTCAAAATTAGAAAATCTAAACTTCATTATTTTTCTTTGATATATCCTATATACAAGATGGACTTAGTTCATTAAATCGACATTATATTTCTATTAATAAAATTATTAAAAACTCACATTCTCGTTATCGCGTAGAACTAGAAATTTATGAAAGAATTGTTGAATTCCAAATTAATCATACAAAACAAAAGTTGTTAAATTTCATACCTAGCACTAAAAGAAATAGACGAGGGTTAATAGAAGGTCTTGATAGTATTTTCAAATCTATTACTGGTAACTTAGACGCAATAGGTGCTATAAAATGTGACAATTTAATTAAAACCTTACAAGGTAATCAAAATGAAATAATAAATACAGTTAATCAACAAATTTCACTTTCAAATGAAATTATTAGAAATTTCAATAATACAATTTTATTTATTCAATACAATGAAAATGCTCTTGGGGATCAAATAAATAAAATTTCTAAAATTATAAATGTACATATTTATGAATTTAATCAAATAATGATAATTAAAGATATTTTAGATCAGATACATTAACGTTATGATTGAACAATCAATTGTTACAAGACTTGGGAGATGCTATCATGTTCGCTAGAATTGGTGTAGGACATAATTCAATAATTAAACCTACAGAACTATTATTCTTAATATCAAAAACTTTGCCATATCTCTCAGAAGATAATATTCTTTTTCCTATTAATATTGAATCCATTTATAAATTTTATGAAATTTTAGATGTAAAAACATATATTTCAAATTCACGTGTTACTTTTGTACTATCCGTATTTTGTACAAGATGGCGACACGAATTAATCGTTCTCTATCGGTTAGTGAACTAAATCTTAGTTTAATAAGTGAAACTAAGCAATGCGTGTTGTGCAACAAGTTTATTGAAGTGAACTCCTTCAAGTGTACTATATGTGATTTAGATTTTCACTCTGCCTGTGCAAAATCAGAGGACAAGTTTGGTTCACCAGCATGTTCTAAATGCGAAAAAAATGGAACTCAAAAGTGTCCTCTATACATATTAATTGCCTTAAAAAAGAAAAAATGACCCTTGTTAGTCAAGTGAGTAATCAGAATAGCACCATTTGTATACAGGAGGAGAAAATAAGAGTTCTTACACAAGAAATTTACAATCTACAAAATAGTAGGGATGTAAACCAATACAACAGTCCGCAATATTTAATTGGAAATAAAGCAAATAAATCAACAGATTGCTCAAAAGATGGACCTACGAGTTCTATTTCCAAAACAATTACAAATGCAATTTTAATAGATAAAAATTTATACAACGAGAAAAACTCTTCAAATGCCACCAATAATCTACAGGTCAACGATTTATCAACCAAAATAAATAATTAAAACAACGAATGTGTAAATGTTGTCCGAAAGAAATCCAGGAGCCCGAACGAATTTAAATTCACAGGACGAGCAACGAATGCAAAGCTGCCCCTAGTTGAGACACTAAGTAGAAAATGGATCTTCGTATCTAGATTCCATAAGGATGTGACAAGTAAAACCCATTTATGTCGAGCAGGAGACTTTCCGTTCATTATTGAAAAACTAAAACCTAAGTATGAACAGGCGCTATATTCTTCGTTTAAAATTGGTGTCCCTATTGAATGTGAAAACGTTGTCATTAATGAGAATTTTTGTCCAAAAAATGTATTTATTTATAAGTTCTTTTTTAAATCAGCTCATAACAAAACAGAAAATTTTCAAGGAGCTCGCCAAACAACTGCAAAACGTTAAACACAACATTTGATTACTATATATTAAATGTTCGCTCCCTAACAATAGAAAACGATTGATATTAACATGTTTAAGTCAAAATTTATATGCTTAACTGAAACATGCTCCAAAAAAATATTCTTAATAACTAATCGCTTCACTAACTATTTTCTCGAGTCGTGTTACTGTAGATGCAGTCAAAGTAGAGGGGTAGCGATATGGCGTGATAATAATATCATCATGAAAGCTCGAGATGTTACAATTTATGGAATTGATAAAATAATAATAAGTCAGTGGCACGACCTGGGTAGTAAATAAGTCACAATGTATTCAAATAATTAGCGTGTACCGGCCACCTAAGGATGCATTGATACATTTTTAATCCAACTTCAGACATTAATTGAAAATATATTTACAATAAACACTCCAATAATTCTATATGGGGATTTTAATACAAATTCCATGGTAAGCTCTGTAAATTCAATTAGATTATTTAATATTCTAGAAACATTCAACAAAAAATTAATTAATGTCTATCCTACAAGGATTACAAATACAACTTCTACTTGTATTGACCATGTTTACTCAAATATTTCATCTAATTTAACTGCCAATAATCAAATATCAGATCACGAAACAATATTATGGAGCCTAAATTTAAAATGTTCGGAGCGTTCTTTTAATTACAAAATTAAAACATTGTATAACTATGAAAATATGTGTAAATTTACCAATAAATTAAATGAAGAAGATTAGTTGGACATGTACTCAAAAAATAATATTAACGGAAAATTTGATGTTTTTCACAACACTTTCACGTATCATTTCAACATTTGTTTCCCCAAATAGAAATGCCATATGAACACTAATAAGAAAACATGGGTAAATTCTGAAGTTAAAAAATATAGCAACGATCTGTACCTTTTCTATCAAATAAAAAACAATTTCCTCAGCTTAAAACTGAATATCTTAAACGAAAAAAGATCCATAACCAATTGTCAGAAAAAAATATTTACATCAGACAACATACATAAAAATACATAGAGAGTAGTAAATAAACTTTCAGGAGCAAACAGAGTAAACACCGATAATATAGAACTTGGAAATTTAATTACAAATCCTTTACAACTATCTGAAGTTTTCAACAATTTCTTTATTGAAGAACCTCTAAATATACAGTCGTATTTATCACCAAATAACCCAACTTATGCATCTCTAAAAACAGTTTCTCAAAACATATATTTGAAACAATTTACAGAAATGGAAATATATCATATTTTAAAATATAAATTGAAAAGTAACCGATCTCATGGATTTGATGATATTCCTGATTTTGTAATTCACGAGTCTGCGCATCAATTACTAAAGCCATTAACTCACATTATAAACTTCTCTTTACAAACTGGAACATTTCCTGATAAATTTAAATTAAATATTGTAATCCCTATTTATAAAAAAGGCGTTTTTCATAAAAAATTTGAACTTTGCATGTTAGAGCGTATGTTTATATTTATTAAAAAGCATCAAATACTAAGCAATAGCCAGCATGGGTTTTTAAAGGGCAAATCTACAATTACAGCTGTTCATTCATTTTACGATAAAGTAGTTAAATACTTAGATGCAGGTGAACATCCAATAGGATTATTTTTAGATCTTACAAGAGCATTTGACTGCGTTGATATTAATATTTTACTTGAAAATTTAAACCTATATGGTTTTAGAGACGTAACTCAAAATTGGTTTAGCCAATATCTTAACTGACATGATAAATTAATTTAATTAATCTTCTTGTATATTTTTATTGATTTTAATATGTCTTGTTACCACCTATAATAACTATGCTTTTTTTGACTTGTGTAAACATATTTGTATCTGGCACTAATAAAGTATTATTATTATTAAAAAATGGTGAGTTGCATAATTCAAACACACGATATAAGGATGGTTTCTGTCTACAAATTAGCCGCTTAAATATTAAAAAGTATTCACCTAATATACTTGGACCGAAGTTGTTCAATAAATTGCCAGATGATATCAAATCGACTACGACTGGGGCTTTTAAGAAAAATTAAAAATGTACTTATTAGATAAATTATTCTATAACATAAATGATGTAATAAAATAATTTTACTTTTGATTTCGATATTATATATATATATATATATATATATATATATATATATATATATATATATATATATATATATATATATATATATGTATATATGTGTGTGTGTGTGTGTGTGTGTATAAATTTAGGTTAATATTATTATTTGTAAAGTAGTATTTCCTTTTGGCTTTGTTCATTTTTGACGCATCCGATACTGTAAAACTATATGTAATATTGTCATACAGTCTATGGAATAAAGATTATTATTATTATTGTTGTTTATTCTGAAACTTATGATTATTATCAATTATATCCAATACCTATCCTTAATCAAAATAACCAATATCAGACTCTTATACCAGATGAAAAATATTTTATTGCTAATAAAAACTATTATATGTATACAAGCGAAACATGCAGAAATTTAAATGGTACTTATTATTGCCGAAATATTAATTTGATTAATAGTCAAAAACAAACAAATTGTATTTTTCAAATCTTACAAATTACAAATAATTATAGTTCATGTAAATACCAAACTGTTAAAATACCAAATTATATTATTGAACAAATTGACTATTCAAATTATATAGTAATTTTTAAATATTTATTCAATTTTATACCAAAATCAGTACAAATTGTAAAATATATTATATATAGATAATATTTTAAATTTAAAAGGTAATTATTTATTTAAATTACCCCATACTTGTAGTTTTACTACCCAGGATACAAAATTTATTAATGAACATGATACCATATCTGATCTGTAAATAATACACATTCCGAACTTGCTACTATTGATATTCAAAATATTAGTCTAGATAAACATAAAACCGTTAAAAATCATGCAAATCAAATTAAATTTATAATTCCAAAAACTAATAACGAATTTCATAGTATCAATATTTGGACAATTATATTATATTGTATTGTATTAATTATCGTTTGTTACTTTATTTATCGTTATTTAATTATTCCTTATATTAAGAAAAAAAACAAGTGAATGCGAACCATAATGATAATACAAATTCAAAACATATAAAGTGCCCTCTGAAGGGGAAAGGAGTTACATAACCCACGCAATGTCGTGAATACGACTTGCACTATGCTGACACATGGCTACGCTAAACGCATAGTTCGCATTTATTTATCTCATTATATAAATATTATTTTGTATTTTATTATTATTAAGCGTTAATATAATAAATAGTTCTTCAGTTATAAGTTATATTAGTGATTAATTAAATAAAAATAATTTAAATCATGTTTAAGAAAACTTAATGTTCCTACGAGAAACATAACTAGCTTATTTTTTATCCGATTTTAATAAATAAAACATCAAATTAAATCATTTTTAAAAGACTTTAATATAAACTGAACTGATATTTTTTCTTGCATTCAGTTTTTGACAAAAGACCATCAACTTTTTGTTTTCAAATTGCACTGTATATATATTTGGTATTGATCATATGATTACGTATTCGAAAGAAAATTCTCTATTATAAATACTAATAGAATACTTCTTTATTCATTTTAGTGGTGCAATTAATTAAAATCATTGCGAATTGTACCAATGACTGACACTGCCACTTTTCACATTTAAAATAGGCTCTGTATATTGTTTACTATGGATACTTGATTGTTTTTAATCCTCAATTTTTCGACTTTAGTTTGATGTATGGATAAAATTGTTTGCAATTTTATATTCACAAAAAAATCTGTTTACGAATCAATAAAAAAATATATACAGTGTGTAAAGTGATGGGGTTTCCTATAGGGAAAACTTTTTTAATATGAATTTTAGGAAAAAAAATTATTCTTTATAAAAAATTTTGCTTGCTTCGAAACCCCTTATGGTCAAAGAAAAAATTAGTTAACACTTAAGATAAGATAAAATTTTTTAATTATGTCGAGTTGTTGATTTCAAATATGTCTGAAAAACTCGGACTTAGTCATATTTAAAATCAACAACTCGACATAATTTCAATTTTTACTTTCCCTATATACGAAGTAAATTTAGGGGAAGTATTTTTTTCGTGATTTTTTTTTTAAATATTTTTTGCGGAAATATCCGTATTCTAATTTCTGGAAAAAAATTTTTTGTGTCTGTGTGTGTCTCTGTCTGTCTGTCTGTCGGTCGGCGCTGTATCTCAAAAACGAATGATCAGAACTGAAAAGCTTTTGGTGAACAATTATAGACCGGAAGTGGATGTTTATTCGAGGCGTTTTTTTTTGTTTTTCGTGATATTTTTCTAAATATGAAAAATTTTAAAAAACCGTTCAAACAAAAGTTAAAGGGAATTAAAAACTGAATAAGTTTTATTAAAACATATTTTTCATAAAATTCTTAACTTTTGAGAAAAAAAATAAAAATTGAAAATTTTGACATTTTTTGCCAATTGCTGATAAATTATTATAGTTACATGAAACGTGTATTACAAATAATTGTAGAGAATTCAAAACTGGACAAATCATTAAGAATAGCCCTTTTGCGCAAACCTAATAGTTTTCGAGTAAAATATAGGGAAAGTACTATGATGGTAACATCACCATTTTATTTATCTTATCTTAAGTGTTAAATGGATTTTTCTTTGACTATAAGGGGTTTGAAGCAAGCAACATTTTTTATAAAGAATAAGTTTTTTTCCTAAAATTCACATTAAAAAAGTTTTTCCTATAGGAAACCCCATCACTTTACACACTGTATATACAGTGCAATTTGAAAAAAAAAGTTGATCGTCTTTTGTCAATAAGTGGACGCAAGAAAAAAATATTAGTTCAGTTCATATTAAAGTCCTTTAAAAATGATTTAATTTAATGTTTTATTTATTAAAATTGGATTTAAAAAAATAAGCGAGATACAGAACCAAAGGTTTTTCGTCAGTCACCCTATATAATTACCAGCTGCAGGGATATGACTTAAATCACATTAAGTACACAGTAACGTATTTTGTGCTCTTATTAGTTTTCTAGATACCTAACAAAATTAAACTTAACTAAAGCACGTTCGACACAAAGTGTATCTTTTCAGGTGAAAGGGTGCTGTGAAAATAAATCAATTTCAATTAAATAGAAATGTTGCCATATGTCCTATTTTCAAGAGACGTTATCAAAGCGGCTAAAAAGCGTGCTCTGGACGCTTCAAGGAGTAGTAATGGTTGAAAACATTAATTTTTCTCATCAATACTTTAATCTTTTAAAAATACCGCATCTGTTTAGAAACGTGGTTTTGTGTGTTACGTGAAAATAGATTTGATAATTACATAGGAAATAATGGTAACACTTTCTTTCAGAAAACATTTTTTATTCGCTAAATATATACATTTCGAGTGCAAAGCACTCATCATTAATTTTGTGAAAGAAAGTGTGTAATTTCCGCACGTGTTATTATTGCTTTTTTGTTGTAGTGCTAAATTTGCTAATATTTGATGTATTTGATGAAGGCATTTGTATCTATCGGCTATAATAGTCACAAAGTTTTTGTGATATTAACATTGTTTTTAAATAATGTGATATCATTTTTACTTACCGGTTAGGAGTTTCCAGTATCCCTTCAGAAGTCATAGACGTTTTATGGTTAACTGGACTTCGCCTAGAAGAAAATACACAACTTTAAAACTATTTATGTCCATTTAATATGGTTAATTATATTTTTGTAGATGTAATCAAAATATAAAGAAATTTACGAAGTAGGATAAGAAATAATAACACTTTGCTAGTATCACGAAATTTACACTTTTATTGTGATACAAAATACAATTGTATTTGTTTGATAATGTCCAAATAGGACGAAACTAGTCACAATAAACGTGTAAATTTCGTGATACTAGCAAAGTGTTATTATTTCTTAACCTACTTCGTAATCAAGTTGTATCACAAAGTAATGACTTCAACAATCAATCATATAAAGAAATGTATTCTAAATATAACAGTTATGAACTGGGTATTAAAATAACAGTAATAAATTATTTATTTAGCAGTGACAAAGTATTATTTTACAAACTAAACTCCAACAAATTTATTCTGTTAAAATAATATTTCTCGAATTTCAGTGTGTTTATTTTCCTTACGCAGAGTAACTTAATAACAATTATTAACTAAGTCAGTTAAATAAATATAAGGCAGTTTGGTTACGTTTATTTGCTTTACAAGATCTATTAAAAACTACATCAAATACAAACATAAATATTAACCAAAATTTTTATTGCTGGGAGCAAGACCATGATGGTCCAATGTAGGCCATTAAAATATGAGGCATTAACCACTTATTTAATCAATGCGTTGGTTGCTAAATTTTACGTTAAATTATTTATAGCTCTAGATTCGCCTGCAGAACTAAATATATAGCCACAAAATAAAAATACAATTCATAATACAAATTCGGTGATTTTGTATCCTAGGATTGTATAGTTAAGGCTTAATTAATTTAAGTCCGTTGGAATAATAAATTTTAGCAAACGCATCCAGATATTGCGTAGCAAATTGTCTAGGAAAATAAATGCATTATTATTATTATCAGAATGACCAGTGGAGACAAATTTTAATAATTTTACCAACGTTCCGTGCAACAAAATTTTCCAAATTGCTACCACACCAGAGGTTTCCCACAACAGAGAAGTATTTAGGAATCCCCTAATTTGAAATTTAAAATTTTTGATAATATAAATATTTATCCCTGAGTAAATAATTAAAATTTTAATACAATTTTTTAAATTCATGCGCGCATCTGAATTTTAAAAATCAACTGCGTTTATCATGTCTTTACTTTGTCAATCTCGAGCATTTTTACAAATAGCCCGGTGCTGCATAACTTAGATGAGAGCGTATCTACTAAAAATGTTTGTAGTACTCGTAGTCATAGTTGGGAAACCGAAAGTTTTTAGGATATGTCAGCATGACAAAAATCAATTTAAAATTTTAACAATAATTAATAATTGTAGTAATTTGTCCGATTTAAGTAAGCCTGGAACTAAATTTAAATTATTAAAGGATTGAGATAGCACACGTTCTTTTTTTAGTCCTCATTTGGTAAGGAATTTATTTAAAAAATATTAATTTGATGTTACCAGCGGGCATGGTATAGAAAATAGAGTTATAATTCTTAAATTTTTGTTTTAAAATAGTTTTGCTTCCCATTTAATACTATCGCATCTATTTTTTGATATTTGCCCTCACGCGCCACCTATTCCGAAGACAGTGAGTCTTTGTGGGGCGCCATGTGAAACAAGAGTTGGCCCATCGGACCAATGGGTTCCAAATTGGCAACTTGTTGCTATTGTTCTAAGACAGTTTATAGGGTTAAATATGTGGATGGGGCTAGTAAAAGTCCAAAAAATGCAGATTATTGGAAGAATGACGACCTATTTACAAAATCATTTCCCAGAAATATAATAATGCGTAGTAGATTCAAGATGTTGAGGATGATACATTTTGCTAATTCCACTGCAGATAGGAAAGACAAATTATATACTATAAAACCACTAACAGATGAGCTTATATCAAATTTCAAGGCTACTTATATTCCAAAGAATATCTGTGCATTGATGATGTGTTGCCATTCAGGAGAAGGTTAAGATTCAAGCAATACATACAATCGAAAAGAAGAGAAAAATGCAAAGCATAATAAAGCTGAAATTACTCTCAACTAAACATGGAGAAAATATGTAACCACTACTTGCAATAGGATAACGAAACGTAAACCAGAAGTGGTAATAATCTTACTAACGACATCGAGAGTCAACTCCTATATTCTGTCTAGGAATGGTACAGAAAATAACGTGTCAATTATTGACTACAAAAAAGAAATAGTAAAACATTTAGAAAAGAATCGCGATTATATATTGCATATACATCATCGCGATTCTTTTCCTAATAAATTCCAAGACCATCAAGTGCTCACCATACCATACAGTTGAAGAAAGACGGAAGCAACATGGGCGTAAGTATGTCATGAATATCGAATCGAAGAAGGTAGATACATACATGCTTGTGAGAAGGAACCACCCATGTGCATCGATTGTTACATCGAACTGCATCAAAATTAAAATATTCACCTCTTTATTGTAAAAATATTTTTATATTGTCATAATGGTGAATATGTTAATAATTTAGTTTCATAATGTATATGTATACATATATTTTGATAATAAACGTTGTTTTGATAAGATTATTTATTATTTGTTTTTATTCAAAAGGGTGGTATGTTTATTCGGTCCAATGGCCCGGAATCAAAAGTTTTGGTCCAATTGGACCAACACGGCCTGTACAAGCAAAACTTGAATTGTTCCCATGGAACCATCATTGCCCGACAGGGCAGTATCAGTGTTGGTCCCATGGAACCCACGTGGCCTCTAAGGAATGTTATATTTTTTAATTTTAACTCCTCTTTTGATGTTTTTCTTGGTACTACCAGTATCACAAAAACTGATGTGTACATAAATCAGTAATAACTCCTCGCAGTCAAATTTCCCTTAGATTTTGGAATGATAAATATGCTTTACGACCGTATTACCACCAATATTCTATATCCTATCAGAAGAGTTGTGTTTATACCTTTTTATGAAATAATATTTTGTCAAATATTGTAACCAAAGTAACTTTTATTAACAATGGGTCCATCTGCTACGGGCCATCTTAAAGACCGAATTGTCACAGACGTTCTATATTCGATCAGAAGAGGTTTGTTTATATCATTTTGTGAAATAATAATTCATCAAATTTCATAACCCATACTTTAGTACGAGGAGTACTTGATTTAATTGTTAGTTGGTTTTTGTAGTTTTTACATTTTAATAATGTAAAACGCTCATAATAATTCATTCTAATTATTAATTTTATTTACATAATAATGTACCTGTAAATCAATATTTAATTTACACTAATAAAATATGCTTATTTATATAAATTACATCACTGTTAGTTGTCGTTACATGTCTGAAATTTCAGACACTTGGCGGTGCTTTAGTATGTCGAGTAGTTCTTTTAAACTGTTAGTTGGTTTTTGTAGTTTTTCTAGTGTCTAATTATTACTTTTATTTTCATAATACTACACCTGTAAATCTATATTTAATTTACACTAATAAAATATGTTTACCTTTAATTGATTTAAGAACAGCCCATTTTATGATAAAGCAGCAGTTATGGATTTATATTATGTTTCCAAAATAAGGTAAAAACAGGTCCGTATCCACATTTTGTATTTGTATTTATTTATCCCATGTGATTACAAATTAAAAACCGAAATACATATGTAACAATAAATTCGTGCAATAATATTTTGATTGCACATGGAAAGGTTTGAGTTCATAATAAAATTTTCTTCTACTCTTACCTGCTACGCCAGTGCTAAGACAGAAAGCCCCTATGAATAGAATAAAAATATTCATGCTAATAATTGATCATTTTACGCACATCAGTTAAAAAAGAAAATACATAAGTCAACTTACAAATTATCGGCATATGTATTACATAAATACATTAACATTTCTGGTGTTGCAATAAAATAATACAAATTTAAGTCATTAAAATGAGCTAAAACATAAATATTATTTATCAATTCATAAAATGTAAAAATAATAACCCTAAAAGTGTAACTGATAAAAAATACTCGGATACGTACTTACATGCAATGAGGGTGATACAAAACTAATATCATCCTCAAGATATTCATTCTAACTATAATATGACCATCAATTAAATGAGCTCCATGACTCTTCTGAAAATATTTACCAGAAGGTTTCTAGTAATGAATGGTAGTTTATTGAATAATTTGACGCCTCAGTAATTGGGAGAGTCGGATTTTACAAGTCTTGTCCTGTCTATATACACATCTTGTCTGTCTCTTGTGTTATGTGAGTTGCAAGCATGCAATGATATAGTTTGCTATATTGCGTTTAATATACACTGTGTCCCAAGTTCGATGTTCACCACTGGTATCTCTTTTATTAGAAGAGATAGATCAACAATTAAATGGGGAATGTTTTGCAGAAATCAGCGCTCATAACAAATTTCATTTTAAATTCACCTTAACAATTTTCAAATTTAAGTTATTTTGAGAAAAAAAAAACAAAATTGGCCGATTTTAATTTTCTCAACAACTCGAAAACGCCTAACGCGGCCGCTTTTAAACCTTTACATTATTGAGACAAATTCTAGTCCACCGTGAAGTTATATAAGTCCTTGGAAACTAAGTATTATATCTTTCATTGGAGCTTCCAATTTATTGTTGGATCTTATTACTTGATAGTGTAAACACTTTTGTGAACTGTCATTTTTTTATCAATTTAGGTTACATCTTTTAGTGGAAATGTAAATGCTTCTACATAAAACCAAAAGTAACTAAACATTATTTTCTTTAATGATTTTAAATAACATCTGATTTTTATTGTGTTACACAATATAAATATACTTAAGGCATGAATATCTGAAGACATTTAATATTACTTATTCACAGCTTCCCTTAAAATACTTAATTAAAAATACATTTAACAATATATGCATATCATAGTGAGGTATATATTTAAAGAAAATATTTCAAATGCCTTCCCTCACAATTCATGAATTCATTTGCGGGTATCATCATAACAGTTCAGCTAGCTAGCAAAGATATTTTTTTTTGACATTATTAAATTCAAGACAGGGTAGAAACATCTCAGGTCTAAGGCCCAGACGAACTAACACCATTTATTTATATTTATGTTAAATGTTATTTTGTACTGTTAATGTGTCCAAATAAAGATTATTGTATATACCGTGTGTCCCGTTTGAAGACGCATCATAGGGAATTCCCATGTAAAATTTTCAATTGCAGTTTGTATCTCTATTAATGAATGAAAATGATCAGAATATAATTGATTCCTTTACCTACTAAAGATATTTTGGAGGTTTTATTTTTGTTTCATCTTCATTTTTAGTTAAAATATACCTTAAAATGTGTAAGCAAATATTTGATAATAAGATCCTCAAAATAGTAGTTGCTCTGAAAAGTCAGTGCTTGTCATCTAAATTGTATAACCCACAAATAAGTAATTAATTTTAAAAAGTGCTTACAACACAGAAGGAAAAGTTCAGTGCTTTGAAAAGTCAGTTTATAACATCTGAAATTACAGATGGCGAGTTCAAAGGCACAAATCCATTATTCTTGTTGAAACTAATTAACACAAAGGTACAATTGCCCGAAACAGAATAAAACTCTTTTTAGTAGTTCTCATTTATTTTGTACAAAATTTCAAAACCGCATCCAGTTAAATTATAATTATTATACTATTCCAAACTTAGAAAGAATGCTTATGTAAATAATAAACATAAAGTGAAACCTATAAATACTTTAATTTGCTTTCAATAAAAATAAAACTAACAACGCTATTTTTAAAATTCATGCCCATACATTAAGTTTTTGTGAATATTCACTTCTTGGTGTTACAATATGAAGAATGTTTTGAGACCATTGATGATTATTTTGTTTATTAGAAACTACATTCATCTGTAAAACACACACTATTTGGAAATGTCTTATTCTGGTTACACTTTTTCATAATAATTTAACAAAATTTAGATCTTGAATCAGGATCCACTGCTCAGTTCTTTATGATTTTGGATTTTATAGGGTCGGTAACTATAAGTTTACACTTGGTGTTAGATGTACTGTTATATTTGCAACACATTTGTTACAGTTTCTTCAGATTTCCTCCCTTTATTCCTAACAATATGTTCATCGTTTACACAACCATTATCCTCAAATTTCTGATCAATTCAAATAATTGTTGATTGACACGGCACTGGACAGGTTTCAAAATGTATACTAAATAAGTCGCAAATGTCCGCCAAAACTCAATTTGATGATCTGAACTTTTTCTTTGTGGTGTAAGCACTTATTTTGAATTGAATTATTTGTTTGTGGCTTAATCAATTTAGATGACACTGACATTTCATAGCAACTACTATTTTGAGGATTTTATTATCGAATATTTCTTCGCACTTTTTAAGCTATATTTCGATTAAAACTAAAGATGAAACAAAAATAAAATCTCCAAATATTCTTAGTAGATAAAGGAATCATTCTAATTTTATTTTGATAATTTTCGTTCAATAATAGAGATACAAACTTCAATTAAAAATTTTACATGGGAATTCCCTATGATGCGTTTTCAAACGGGACACACGGTATATATATATATATATATACAGGGTGACTGACGAAAAACCTTTGGTGCTGTATCTCGCTTATTTTTGGTACTGTCCTGTATGCAAATTTAATTTAATTTACAACACTTCTGAGCTTCATATTTTCGAACCGAGCAATATTATATATGACAACTTACCTACAACTGCACCATCATATATATCCTTTCCTTATATTGAAGCTCTTACCAAATTACTGACAAAGGTCCTAAAACATAATAAAATTAAATTTGCATACAGGACAGTACTAACAGTAAATAGATTATTTACAAAGTTAAAAGATAGGACCCCGTTACTAAGTTTGTCGGATGTTATTTACAAAATTCCTTGCTCTGAATGCCCTAAAATATATATTGGTCAAATATCACTAACACTGCGCTCCAGAATAACACAACATAAAAGTGTGCTAACATAAAAAAGGGAACTTGTGCACTAGCCACTCATGCACAAACCCCAAAGCATGTGATCAATCATAGTGCAGTTGAGGTTCTGGATACTGAGTCACCAAAAAAATAGACTGTTCTTAGAAATGTGCTACATTAACCAGGAATGTGATGCCATGAATGCGAAAACACATATAAAAGGACTAAGTGCCATTTACACGTATCTTCTTAAACTACCACCTAGTTGTTCATTAATAACACAGTTTTTCTGTTTGCTTCTTACCTTTAATAACTTAAAAATTATCAGTTGGCTATAAAATTAAATGATCTCCGTGACGTCTAAATGTCCAGCTTTTAAGATGGGACTTTTCTAGCGTCGTTTCTGTAAGTTTAAGTTATTGTTATTATAATTATAATGTTTATTGTATATCTTGTAGCGCTCTGAAGAAGGGAACATAGTTTCCCGAAATATCGGCATGGAATAAAGAGTATTTAGTGAATAATCTTACTTATTGACCGATTACCCAATAAACTGATTTAATATATACATGGTGGGCCACGAATAACGACCATTAAAAGTTTACGGGGTTCCTGCAACAGGAAAAATCTGAAAAAATTCAACATTGTACGGTTTATTGCGATCTCCTCATGGAAAATATTTTTGACTTTCTATCACTTCCGGTTGTATCGGAAATGGCTACCAACTTTGTTATTTTAAATGGAACATACTGTATATTATTTTATTTTTAAATTCCTTGTTCGATTGCCTACCTCTCCATATGGGTTTATGTCCACTTAACTTTTACAGTTTTTGATTTAAAAATTTATTTGTCAAATATTGACTTCTAATAGGCGTTTAGAAAAATGCCTATAACTTCTAGTAGGTACAAGATAGACACACGAGCGGCATCTTGTATTGTACCTAATGAAATCCTCTACAACTGAAAAAAAAAATGACATGGGCATAAACCCATATGGAGAGGTAGGCACTCGAACAAGGAATGTACGTGGTTCCTGCCGTAAACTTGTAATGGTCGTTATTCGTGGCCCACCCTGTATATATATATATATATATCTTGTGTCCCGTTTGAATACGCATCATAAGGAATTTCCATGTTAAATTTTCAATTGCAGTTTGTATCTCTATTATTGAATGAAAATGATCAGAATAAAATTAGAATCATTCCTTTACCTAATAAAGATATTTTGGAGGTTTTATTTTTCTTTCATCTTCATTTTTAGTCAAGATATACCTTAAAATGTGTAAGCAAATATTTGATAATAAAATCCTCATAATAGTAGTTGCTGTGAAATGTCAGTGCTTGTTATCTAAATTGTATAACCCACAAATAAATAACTAAATTCAAAATGAGTGCTTACAACAGAGAAGGAAAAGTTTAGTGCGAGTTCAAAGGCACAAATTCATTATTCTTGTTGAAACTAGTTAACTCAAAGGTACAATTGACCGAAACAGAATAAAACTGTTATTAGTATTTCTCATTTATTTTCTACAAAATTTCAAAACCGCATCCAGTTAAATTATAATTATTATACTATTTCAAAATTAGAAAGAATGCTTATGTAAAGAAAAAACATAAAGTAAAACCGATAAATACTTTAATTTGCTAGCAATAAAAATAAAACTAACAACGCTATTTTTAAAACGCATTCCCATACATTGAGTTTTTGTGGATATTCACTTCTTGATGTTACAAAATGAAGAATGTTTTGAGACGATTGACGAATATTTAATTCCGTATTTTCAGACACCAAATAGAAAGTACATTCATCTGTAAAACACACACTATTTGGAAATCTCTTCTTCTCGTTATACTTTTCCACAATAATTTAACAAAATTTAGATCTTGAATCACGATCCACTGCTCAGTTCTTTATGAGTTTGGCTTTTATAGGGTCGGTAACTATAAGCTTACACTTGATGTCAGACGTACTATAATCCTTGCAACACATTTGTTACAGTTTCTTCAGATTTCTTCCCTTTATTCCTAAGAATATATTCATCGTTTACACAACAATTATCCTCAAATTTCTGATCAATTCTAATAATTGTTGATTGACACGGCACTGGACAGGCTTCAAAATTTATACTGAATAATTCGCAAATGTCCGCCAAAACTCAATTTTATGATCTGACCTTTTTCTTTTCTGATGTAAGCACTTATTTTGAATTTGAATTAATTTGTTTGTGGCTTAATCAATTTAGATGACAAACACTGACATTTCATAGCAACTACTATTTTAAGGATTTTATTATCGAATATTTTTGCATACTTTTAAGCTACATTTCGATTAAAACTAAAGATTGAAACAAAAATAAAACCTCTAAAATAATCTTAGTAGATAAAGGCAACATTCTAATTTTATTTTGATAATTCTCGTTCAATAATAGAGATACAAACTGCAATTGAAAATTTTTACATGGTAATTCTCTATGATGCGTCTTCAAACGGG
>OZ018392.1:38149035-38178068 GCA_963969525.1 Ontholestes murinus | reverse complement strand
GTCTGTTACTTTAGTTTAAAAAGGATGTCTTTTCTTATAGTTGTGTTATTTTGCGTTTTTCTGTTAGATCGTTAGTAATCGTTATTGTTTGAACATGGTTGTTGTATGTCATTGCAAAAAATGAAAATTTACACAGATTTTCTTATACTGAGGTTTTTATAACTGACACTTCCAATTTCTTTAAACTGGTTGAATAGTCTCTCAAAAATGGCTGGGTTAGGGTGATTTCTTTCAGGAAACATTTAAGTATAAACTCGACAAGCCAATAAACAATTTTGATGACATTCTCCAAGCATAAAAATAATGCCAATAACCCCCTCTTTTGAGTAAATCTTCATTTTTTTACCAAAAAATACAACAGCGATGTTCAAACAATAACGATTACTTACGATCTAACACAAAAATGTAAAATAAGACAACTATAACAAAAGACAGGCTTTTTAAACTAAAATGACAGACTAAATTAATTATCTGACGTTTTTAAATACCATAGAAAACTAGATACATCAAAATTTTTACTTAAAAAGTACTAAAACGGTGCAATAAACAATATTTTGGCGTTTTCTGCAAAAGCGAGAAGACTTAACACTTGAGATTTAAATACCATTCGAAAGGTAATTAAAACGTGCATTTTCTGATAAATTAATAAATATAGCGTTTCCATTTAAATAAATGAAGTTATAGCCATTTAAAGTTCTCATTTGTTTAATTCCAGTTTTTTTACACCCGGTATAAGATGTCAAATTTATTATACTTGGAAAATAAAATATGATCTATTGTTACATTTCAGTGTAAATTTGGTATGCATTACTTAATTACTTTTTAAGTATTTGAAACATGAAAAATTAGGTTAAATTTTCACAAATTTCAAATTATTTCAAAAACCTTAAGGTTTAAGTAATAAAAACCTTATTAAACACACACTTATTTTGATCGAAGGATCCAAAAATGCAATAAAATACAGGGTGTTTTATTAAAAAAAACACAACTTTGATACTTTTATGGTTTTGGGACACCCTGTATATTATGAAAGTAATTTTAAAAAGTAGCCCTAATAGACCCCCATATATCCCCAAAGTGAAACTTTTTGAAAGTCATGTATTTTGGCCACAATATTCCGTGCCGTATAGCGTGAATAACCCTGTATATATATATATATATATATATATATATATATATATATATATACATAATACAGGGTTATTCACGCTATACGGCACGGAATATTGTGGCCAAAATACGTGACAAAAAGTTTCACTTTGGGGATATATGGGGGTCTATTAGAGTTACTTTTTAAAATTACTTTCATAATATACAGGGTGTCCAAAAACCCTAAAAGTATCAAAGTTGTGTTTTTTTTAATGAAACACCCTGTATTTTATTGCATTTTTGGATCCTTCGATCAAAATAAGTGTGTGTTTTAATAAGGTTTTTATTACTTAAACCTTAAGGTTTTTGAAATAATTTGAATTTGTAAAAATTTAACCTAATTTTCATGTTTCAAATACTTAAAAAGTAATTAAGTTATGCATACCAAATTTACACTGAAATGTAACAATAGATCATATTTTATTTTCCAGTATAATAAATTTGACATCTTATGCCGGGTGTAAAAAAAATGGAATTAAACAAATCAGAACTTTAAATGGCTATAACTTCATTTATTTAAATAGAACGCTATATTTATTAATTTATCAGCAAAATGCACGTTTTAATTACCTATCAAATGGTATTTATATCTTAAATGTTAAGTTTTCTCGTTTTTACAGAAAACGCCAAAATATGGTTTATTGCACCGTTTTAGTACTTTTTAAGTAAAAATTTTAATGCATCTAGTTTTCTATGGTATTTAAAAACGTCAGATAATTAATTTAGTCTGTCACTTTAGTTTAATAACCTGTCTTTTGTTATAGTTGTCTATTTTGCATTTTTTGTGTTAGATCGGTAGTAATCGTTATTGTTTGAACATCGCTGTTGTATTTTTTGGTAAAAATGAAGATTTACTCAAAAAAAGGGGATATTGGCATTATCTTTATGCTTGGAGAATGTCATCAAAATTGTTTATTGGCTTGTCGAGTTTATACTTAAAGGTTTCCCGAAAGAAATCACCCTAAGCCAGCCATTTTTGAGAGACTATTAAATCAATTTAAAGAAATTGGAAGTGTCAGTTATAAAAACCCCAGTATAAGAAAATCTGTGTAAATTTTAATTTTTTTACTATTAAATACAACAACGATGTTCAAACAATAACGATTACTAACGATCTAACACAAAAACGCAAAATTAATACAACCATAACAAAAGACAGCCTTTTAAACTAAAGTAACAGACTAAATTAATTATCTTACGTTTTTAAATACGATGGAAAACTAGATACATTAAAATTTTTACTTAAAAAGTACTAAAACGGTGCAATATTTTGGCGTTTTCTGTGAAAACGAGAAGACTTAAGACTTAAGATATAAATACCATAAGATAGGTAATTAAAAAGTGCATTTGCTGACAAATTAAAAAATATGGCGTTTCATTTAAATAATTGAAGTTATAGCCATTTAAAATTCTCATTTGTTTAATTTCATTTTTTTACACCCGGTATAAGATGTCAAATTTATTATACTTGGAAAATAAAATATGATCTATTGTTACATTTCAGTGTAAATTTGGTATGTATAACTTAATTACTTTTTAAGTATTTGAAACATAAAAATTAGGTTAAATTTTTACAACATTCAAATTATTTCAAAAATCTTAAGGTTTAGGTAATAAAAACCTTATTAAAACAAACACTTATTTTGATCGAAAGATGCAAAAATGCAATAAAATACAGGGTGTTTCATTAAAAAAAAACACAACTTTAATACTTTTAGGGTTTTTGGGACACTCTGTATATTATGAAAGTAATTTTAAAAAGTAGCCCTATTAGACCCCCATATATCCCCAAAGTGAAACTTTTTGAAAGTCACGTATTTTGGCCACAATATTCCGTGCCGTATAGCGTGAATAACCCTGTATATATATACATATTTCAAATGTTTCGAATCAGTTTATTCAAATTTATCTCTGACTTTTGGTTGTACTATCATCGTTCTGCTATAATATTCATCTAAAAGGTTAGTAAGAATTTTATATAGATTATGATTATATAGTTTAATATTTGTATAGATAAAAATTTTATTTTTGTTTAATAATAGATTTTAATGTATATTTATGTATTTAATTGTATAATTATTCTAAGACTTAATTATTTATTTATTATTAATATAAAATTGTGAAGGTTGATAACATTATGCAGCTGCTATTTTTAAAATAAATTGACCAAACAGTCAAACATTTTACATTTATATAAAAGTAATATATAGCAGTTATGACTAGCATATTTTGCTAATTTACAATTTTGAAACAATATTCTTAACAATATAGAAATAACACATGTTACGCTTGGTTGGTTTCAGTGTTTTAAAAAAGTTATTTCTCTATTACAAAAGGTTTCACCATGAGTTATGAGAAACTAATTGAAAAAACATATTCATTTATGTTTTATTGATCAATAAAATCGTATTAAAATCTCAGTGTAAATGCAAAGGAATTATAATAGATTTAATTGAAATATTATCAAGGCATCTCAATGGCAATAAACTTTAACAATACAACAAATATACTATAAATTTCATCGTAAACATATTTATAAAAAAAATATTTAGCGACATTTTAAATTATAAACATGTTTTATTTTAAGCGAATTATCTAATGATAAGGAGTTTAAGGTTGAAAAGGTCATCAGTAATAATACGCGCGGTTTATTCTTAAAACAAAGAAATATGTAAGATACTCGGAAACAATAATTTAAGGAAATAATTATCATGTTTACAATTAATAAATTCCATATTTTTGTTTTGTGCACAAAAACCGAATCTCTTAAATCAAATAATACATTTTATAGGAGATAAAATTTCCGTATAAATATAGGAAAAAATCATCGTTATGACACATTCAATACAACATGGCATCGAACAAGTTCCTTCTTTTCGCAGTTGCTGCTGCAGCATTCTCAATGGTAAGTAACAAATTACAATATCTGTATAATCTTATTCTAAAGGTGAGATGATTTTTAATTTTATTATTTATTTATTTTAAATATAAAAATCATATTTTTGCCAGTGAAATTTTTTAAATTGAAAATACTTTTTTTACATACTGAATAGAAATACCTTACATTTCCGCATCCAAAATCGTTCAGAAAAGTAGAATTTTATTGCATAGCAACACTTTTCCGCATAGATACACTTTTCCGCGCTACTTTTATTTACTTTTAATCAAAGTTAATATCAGTTATATACAAGAAGTAATATATACAACACACGTACTATCGGTAATTATAACCCAATTTTTATATGTCAGTGTCAAAAATGAAAGCACAAACACCTTTATAATTAATGTTATATGCAGTGTGTGAAAAAACATCATACTCTCGTGCGAAAAAGCGTAACATTTCCACACATGTTGTACAAATACCTATTCTAAATTATATATATCATTTAAAAAATGATATATTAAATAAATTTGGTGTGTTTTGTTTTTCTGTGTATAACATTGGTTTATTTTAATAACTTTATTGATTACAATAGACTAATTTATTATTATTTATTGTTTGCGGGTCTTAATGATTTCAATATATGTAATTTATTTTAAGGTATACACTGTGAGCCTGATGGAAAATGATATGACTTCTGAAATTAAAGCGAAGGAAGCACAAATATACTATATAAATAAAAAATTGCTTCTAGAAAATGCAGTGTTTATGAAAATCCATGAAATTGGAAGTAATGTCGGCGCAATGGAAGCAAAAATTGAAGATGTAATCCTTAAAGCCACTGCACCTATGAAAAAAATGTTAGACCTACCAACAGAATCAAACAAAAACATGGTGATGTGTTTAGATCAGTATAAAATTAATGATATCACTGGAAAAATAAAGGCTGATACACGAAGTTGTATTAATGATATTGTAACTGAGTTGAGAGGTACATACAACGCTACCATTAAGCAGCTTAAGTATCAAAGGGATCGGTTAGAACAGGAATTTTCAGATAATGCTTATAACTCTACATATATGGCTGAACGAAAAAGACTTGCACTGTTAGACGGAATCAAAATGTTAGATGCCTCAATGCCAACAAAAGATGTTATGTTGGAGGTGCGTATGTGCACCAAGAAAAATTTGGATATCTTCAACGCAGAAATGGATAAAATGATGATAGATTTTAAGTTATGTACTAAATTATCAAATTAATTTGAATACGTTTGCATTATAGAAATAACTATACATCTATTTAGTCTGTCGTTATATTACTGGATTTATATATTTAATAAATACGTGTAATTTTAAACTGTGTTTTATTCCGTATTTTTTTTTCAATTTTGTATTTTCTTATTTATCTTTTAAATACATAAAATAGCAATAATTTTAATTTTAATATTTATAGATTGTATAAAATTATTGTGCACATACAGGGTGACTGACGAAAAACCTTTGGTGCTGTATCTCGCTTATTTCTTATTAGATTTTAATAAATATAATATCAAATTAAATCATTTTTCAAAGACTTTAATATGAACCGAACTGATATTATTTCCTGCATACATTTTTTGACAGAAGACAATCAACTTTTTTTTTAATTGCACTGTATATACATTTTTTATTGATCCAAAAAGAGATTTTTTTCTGAATATAAAATTGTAAACGATTTGATTGATTCATCAAACCAAAGTCGAAAAATTAAAAATCAAGTACCCATAGTAAATAATATACAGAGCCTATTCCAAATGTCAAAAGTGACAATATCAATCATTGGTACAATACTGCAATGATTTTTAATAATTGCACCATTAAAATGAATAAAGAAGTATTCTATTAGTATTTATAATAGAGAATTCTCTTTCGAATACGTAATCATAAATAACAACAAAAAATGTATTTTAAAAGAGAAGAAGAAATTAAAATAAATGATAAATAATCTAAATATATGTAGTGTAGCACCGTCCTCTTGCAACCAGATTATATTCAATACAGCTATTTGTAATACATCCAGAAAATTATTTATTTATTTCGTTGTTAGATAACAATAACATTTTCTATTAAGACTGCCTTTAGTAGGCAAGAAGGGGCCAACTTCTTTCTCTCCTAATATACCGCACTGCTCTTTAACACTAAATAGATTTAATAGATTTTGGAAAATATTTTCCACAACAATCATTACGCATCAGTATTCCAAATTTGTCGGAACATGGAATTACTCTATCAGAAAAACGACGAAGGTTTTACGTCAATCACCATGTATGTGTTCATTTATTATGAAATAACTCCTTTTTGCATTCTTAGATACGGTTCTAACAATTTTAAGAGAAGAAGTGTGTTTATGTATGTATATATGGCTATCTGTTTGAATCCACTGGAAGCGGGTGAATTTTTGAAGCTTGATTAGTGTGTATTTTTTTAAAAGATAATTTTTCTATGTACCTTTTTTTATTTCCTGAGAAAAATTGAAACAAAGCATTTTACTTGATTAAAATATATAAATATAAAATTATTATAGAGAATAATGAAATCAACAACTCATAAAGAAAAGTCTTTTTGCATAAAATGTAAATGTAATTTTCAATAATAATTCAAAGAATGTAAAATGGTAGCCAAATGAAATTAATGTTTCAGAACAAGGAGAATGACATACTTTTCTTTTAGCAATTATTTATTTAACCCTTTTTCTAGTATTTATTTTTAATGAAAGCATGGTTTGCACATTTGTATATAATTATAGAGGATAATCAAATGAGAAATTCACAAGGATAATCTTTCTATCAAATCGCCATTTTTTTTCTCTTAAAATGTAAATATTTAAGTTAAAAATAGTACCTTAGATGGTGATCTAGAGATTATTTTCAGTAGTATATTATTAAAGCATACAATTTAATAAAAATACAAAATATTTTATTTCTGTTAATATTTACTGCTGAATAATTACGTTTTAATCGTGATGAAGAGCAGGAAGCTACACAAAGAAGTATAGAATTGCACTTGCGATAAATCGAATTAGAATTAATAAATTAGTTCAAACTAATTGTTTTTTATATTTCCTGTGCGAAGTAGAAGAACGTGGTGGAAAGTGGTGCATAATACTGTCGCTATGTTTCAAAAATATTTCTAATCATCAGTGGCGTGCCGGGCTCCAGTGGCGTACCAAACTTACGTTTTTTTAACGGAATGCCCTATTTTTTATTGCTAATTTGGAAAGTGCTCGGAGAGTACTTATTTTTTTATCTAACATGTTATACCCTTCACTTTAGCGGTTCCATTTATAGAACAGGAACAACGCTCCTCCACATATGATGATGTAGATTACTATGGTCCACATACTGGGCCTGACGAAATCCCAATCATTTTGGATCGTTGGTAGGGGTTGAACTGCGGGTGTATCTTGAAGGGTTAATCGGCGAAGCTTTATCCTGAAGTCAGTTAGATTTTGATTATTAATTTTTATTTTAACATTATTAATTAACACAGGACCTCCCGAACTTGAGTCTTGTATATGCAGTTCATTGTTTTATAGATTATTAAACACTTGTTTGGTTTTATTAAATAGACACCACTTAGTTCCCTAATTTCAGTTTGTTTTTGACACTTAATTTTTATTTGGTCTTTATGTGGAAACACTAGCAGGAACTGTTGAGTGTGAGGCAGGTGCTCCAGGTGATTACCAAAAATCTCCAGTTTTGTGAATTGGCAATCGTCCACTTTTCCAAATTTAATAATATTTTCTTCGCATTTAATCGAATTTTGTTTTTGTACATCCATTATTCAGAGGTATAATCTTATTTTCTGATTTTAAAACGTAATTTGTATTTGGTACTATGGTCAAGTAATCTGATTCAATTTTAGTAGGAATTGAATTTAGATAATATAGTTCAAAATTTATTTCATAATTAATTGGAATTGATATAAAATACTGAATTACCATTTCTTTAATTAAACAATTTACTTTGGATATAGATTCAAAATTTAATATGTTATCTAGCCTTACGTCAAAAGGTAATTGATTTCCGTAGAATCCCGAGATAATTTGCAGAATACTTAAAAATTCGGATGGCTTTATAATGCTAGGGTGAATCGCGTGTAATTTACAAAACATAATAGAATTTTCTATTATTTGAAATATATTTTGGATTGTCGTATACGATATTATCAACTGATTAAAGATGTCTTTTATAAAGAGTACATGTTGATGATCGATTTCTCCTTTTAGAATAACATGCAATTGCATAATTCTCGATTTCAATAAATTTTCATTATGTTCAATACTTTTTAATGTTTTGTTAAACTTACTAATAATTTCATTGTTAAGACTATACCCAAATTTTATCTGATTTTCGATTTGATTTTGATTATTTTTAAGGTGGTTTAACATATTTTCAAACTTAGTACCGTCATTGGAATCTAAATTTCCGGTAATGGTTCTTATTACGGTGCCTAACCCGTTGATAAGCCCTCTTTTATTTCGGCTTCTTTTTGTTACTTTAAATTGTTGGAATTTATCATTCAAATCCTCTTTTAAATAATTCAATATATTTTCATAATTCGGAAAATCCCTCTGAAATGTCGATATGTTTCTAATTGTTAATTGCAATTGATTATATTGCCCATTTAGTTTCTTAAATTCATCATACATTGTACTGATGTTATAATAATGGATAAATGTGTGCTCACTTTTTTCTAATTTTGACGGCCCTAAATTTATTGGTAGTATGCCTAGATTACTTGTAATACTTCTAACTTCTATGGCTCGCGTTACTGCGACCATGATGGACCTGGAACGGAATCATCAATTTTAATTTCCCCTAAATAAATATTTACCTTTATATTAGAATTGCCAAAAATGTAATTTAACATGGCTTTTACTTTATCGTAATTAAGTTTATCTAATCCGCAACCTATTTTTGGAATTGCGAGATTTTTAATATTTCTTTTGTTACAGAAATCTTTTAATGTTACCAAAGTTTGAAATAAATCTTTGTGGGTGGGTTTATTAAAATATTTGTTTTTAGTAATTAAATATATTATATGCTGATTTTCGTTTTTTAAGAAACATAAAGAGTGGACTTTAGGCCTTTGTGCCTTTAATTTATCTATTTGTCCAAATCTAACTTTAAAATCACGTGCTATACCCGAATTCATATATAAATCAGCACTAACACAATGTGCAAGGGAAAATTCTTTTGGTGCTGTAAATAGATTATCTTGAATCTCAGTTATATTGTTAGCTATATTATTATCATTTTTATAACTATTCATAAAATTTATGTAGGATAGTTCGATACTGTCCTCAATTTTATTTTTCTTATCATCATTTAATTTACGGGGTCTTTTAATGTTTGAAAGATGTATTTTTTCTACTTGATTATGATGAGACCTTTTAATTTTCGCGGTTTTTAATTCTTCATTTTTTGATTCAATTATTTCTGGTTTATACTTAATTTTTGTTTTCGATTGTTTTTGGCGATTTTTTATAAATACTTTATCATTAATATTTGGTAAATCTTCTCTATTTTGATTTTGTTTATTTATTGTTTTCTCTTTATTTTCAACAAGCTTTTCATTAATTGTAGTATACATTAATCTTACTTTTTCTTTGTGATTTGTAATGTAGTTATTTAGAATTTTGTTTTTTACATCAATATCAAATGGGGAATTGTTTTCTAAGTGACCTGAAATAATTTCAATGGGTTTTAACCTTGTGACTGAATGAATTTAGTTATTGTATCCTAAAACAGCGTATAATATTTTTGTTTCTGCTGACTCTGATTTTAATGATTTTTGAGCATTTAGGACTCGAACGTGTTCAATTATTGTTGAATGAACTCTTTCAATTAATCCATTTGATTCTGGATGTTGGCTACTTATAAAATGTAATTTAATTTTATGTAATTCTAATAATTCTTTTATTAATGAATTTTTGAACTCTAGATGGTTATCAGCTACAATTTGTGCTGGTATACCATGATGTGAAAAGAAACGAATTAATTTGTTTGCAATTTCGACAGCTTGATAAGATTCTAATTGGTACATCTGCGCGTATTTAGAGAAAGCATCTACAATAGTTAAAAATTTGGATCCCTCGATCGCGATACAGTCGATATGAATGATCTCAAAGGGTTTCACCGGTGTAGGTGTAATATTAAATTTTAATTTTAGCGGATTTCTATCATATTTACTTGACAAGCATATTTCACAATTATTTACGAAATTTTGGACTGTACTTTTCATATTAGGCCAATAAAAATATCTTTTAATTTCGGCATATGTTTCGTCAATGCCTCTATGATTTAATTTACTATCGTGGTACAATTTGACAGTGTTAATAGTCTCATCTTCATTTTCAATATCTAATAATTTTTCTGTACATTTTACCAAATTTAGTTGTGAGTTTTTAAAATAAGTTTGAATTACAACACAAAATTTTTCATATACATCGCTATCAAAATATAAGTGATATTTTATCTTTGGAGCGATATATTCTTTAATAAAATCTATTACATCTTTCTCAAAATTGTTTTTGGAAAATTGAACATGAATACGTAACTTTTTATTATTATATAAGACCTCACGTTTTGTTTTTGCGGGTGAATAATTTACTTCACTAATTATAATTTGATTATCGCCAATATTTACAGGCTTTTCTAAAATTGGGATGGTGGTAATAGGGTTTTCAAGATTTGAGTGAACGGTTTCACCATCATTATCGTTTATTAATTCATCTAAAAAGTCATCTATGTTATCTTGATCACCAACTTCGGCAATTATTGATTGATTATCGTCTTCAATTACATTATTAATAATAATATAATAATATGTTTATTCAAAAAATAATGATACATTCACAGGAAACATAACATTATAAAGAATAGTGTCATATACAGGAAACATGTACATACAGATAGGTACGCATCTTGATTAAAAAATTATTAAAATATATATTTTTTTTTAGATTGTTTTTATAATTAGATACTAAATTCTTGTAAACTGTAGAATTCTTTCTCTATTAGCCATTTTAATAAATGTGATTTAAATAGTTTAAAGTTGTTTATTTGTCTGAGTTGTTCTGGCAATTGATTATAATATTTCATCCCAACATACAATGGCGATCTCTCGACAATCTTAAGGCGATGTATAGGATAGGCATATAAGGCATTATACCGGGTTTCATAATTGTGGTTGTGTTTATATTCATTAAATTTATTTTTATATTTGAAGTTAAATATCAAAATTTCGTAGACATACAAGCTATAAAAGGTTAGGGTATTTGCTTGACGAAAATGTCCTCTACAGGACTCAGTATAATTGAGGTTATATATTATTCTAATTGCTCTTTTTTGGGCAATGAAAATTTTCTCAGCTAAAGTGCTATTTCCGTAAAATATGATACCATATCGTAAAAATGATAGAAAATTTGCTTTGTATATAGTGATCAGAATTTTATTATCAACTAGAGGTTTCAGTATTCTTAGGGCATAGCAGACAGAATTTAGTTTTGATTGTAGACTATTGCAATGAGATTTCCAATCTAGTCTGTGGTCAATTTCAATCCCTAACAGTTTTGCTGTAGTTGTCAGCTCTAAAGTAATTGTTTCCAATTTAAGAATGGGAGTTTCTATCTTCGGAATTTTGGAATGGAACATAATTGTTTTGGTTTTGTGGTCATTTAAAATAAGTTTGTTTTCCAGCATCCATATTTGAGTTGCTTTATATAAAACACTAGCTTTATTTTGTAAATCATTGACGTCATCTCCAATTACTAATAAGTTTGAATCATCGGCATATGACTTAATAGTACCGTTATTTTTATAAATTGACATAGGAAGGTCATTTACAAATATTAGGAATAACAAGGGCCCCAATATGCTCCCCTGTGGTACACCGATATTTGTTTTTCCCTCTGCAGATAATTTATTATTTATTTTTGTTCTCTGAGTACGATTCTTTAGAAACGATTCTATTAACGTTAGTGCAGTCCCACGAATACCGTATCGTTCCAGTTTTCCGAGTAAAATTGTATGATTCATTGTATCAAATGCCTTGGAGAGGTCAAGGAAAATTCCCAAAGGAATTTTGCCGTCATCCAAGGCATCTGTTATGCACTGAAGGAAATCAAATATCGCAGTATGAGTTGATTTGTTTTTCATAAATCCGTGCTGAGCATCATTAAATAGTTTATTTGTTTCAAAAAATTGAATGATTCTTTTTGCAATTACTTTTTCTAATATTTTAGAGAAAATGCTTAATAAAGTTATTATTTATTTATTTATCTTTTTTATATACTGGAATTACTATTCCATATTTTAGGCATTGTGGAAAAATACCGGATTGCAAAGATTTATTTATTAAATATGTTATTGGTTCGAGTAATTCATTTATTGCGAATTTGACTAGTCGTATATTTATTTCGTCATACCCAGAGCTGTTTTTATTTTTCATGCCCTGAATAATATTAAAAACTTCAGCTGGTGTTACCGGAGTTAGAAATAGAGTCTTAGTATTATTTGGTATTTTATTGTTACTTGATACATTTGGAAGTTGATTAACTAATGTTGTTGCAACATTTATAAAATAATCGTTAAGTGTATCTATTTTCTCTTTCATTATACTGTTTGTTGATTTTTGTTTGTTATTACCAACTAATTTATTAACAACTGACCACATACTTTTATTTTTATTGTCGCTATTTGAAAGTTTTTGTTCCAGTTCAAATCGTTTAGTTTTTTGCAATAGATTATTGTAATGTTTATTTAATTCAACGTATTGTTTTTTCGCATTTTCATTAAAGTTTTTCATCACTAATAAATAATCAAGAAGATTTTTGCATTCAATTATTTCAGGAGTATATCTATAACTCGTCACATGTCGCGTTTTCTTTAGTCTAATGGGACAGCACGTGGAAATGGTTGTCCTTATTTTATGCATAAATGATTCCCAATTAGCATTTACACTGTTTGAGCTATAAATATCATCCCAGAAATTGTTACAACTTATATGATTAACGAAATTTGATATATTGGCGGAATTGAATAATCTTTGTCGTATTTTATCTGTATTAGATTGTAGATTGCTTTTGGGCCACATAAGTTTTTGGGCGAGGTGATCAGACATGTGTGTCTCAAATATACAAGTATTGTAGTCACCATGTATGTTGGTTACAATATTATCAATCAATGACGATTTTATTTTTGAAATACGTGTTGGACTTTTTATTGTAATACAAGCATTGAAAGTTGATAAAATATTCTGAAATTCATTTGATTTTTGTGTTTTTTCGCTTAAATTGATGTTAAAATCACCCATTATAAAATAATTCGATTTTTCAGTTGTGAGAATATTTAAGAGTACATCAAGTTTATTAAAGAATACGTTATGCTTATAATTAGGTGCCCTGTAAATTACAACGCACACATATTTATCTTCTTTTGTTAACCACTCGATTGCTGCGCATTCAAAATTATCGCATTCAGAAAGTTTATTAATGTCAGTTCGAACAATAAATGATAAGGAACTGTGGACGTAAATTGCAGCACCGCCATATGCGGTTTCGCGGCAAGAGTGGGGTGGCCTGCAGAAGTACGAGGCAAGTAAATAATTTTTAACCCAATGCAATTTTAAGTTAGTATCAGTTTGCCAGTGTTCTGTAATACCTAAAATAATACATTCAGGGTGCTTTTTTAACATTTCTTCAATTTTAAGTGTATTGTTATAAATAGATCTTATATTAACATGAATTATTGATTGATAATTATTTACAGTTCTGCGACATTGATTTGTTTTTAATTTGTTACTTATTAAGTGATGTTGTTCGGTTTCATATATTTTTGAAAAAACCTTGTTACTCTTGCGCCATGAGGCCAATGGTTAGGGTGTCGTAACATTTCTAAAAATTTAATCGGCGCAGTCACTTTAAAACTAGAGTATTCTCCCGGTGTTTTTGATTGCAGTTGTTCACACATTACATCTTCGATTCCTTCTTTAAGTAGAAATGCGGTGAGTTGTTCGTGTGTCGCATTTGGATTTAATTTGCAGACATGGAATGAGGCCCTCTTGAGGATTTCTAACCCGCTTCCTACTGCGCTCCCTAGTATTGGGCGTTTAGTAGCACTTCGTAGTTTGTTAGCGACTTCCGTTCCTCCTGTAGTTATTTTATGCCTTCGGGTCGAGTAATTTTCTGCGTTTTTATTATTTATTGTGATTTTGGGAGCATTGACTTCTTCGATATTCGGTGATAATTTAGTTTGTTTTTCCTCTTCTTTTTTGTTTGGATTGATTTGTCGCTCAATTGTTTGATTATCCGCGTCATTGACAGACAGAGATCTCAATTTATAGCTGGAACCAGCTTTTGGTTTTGCTTGATAGGTGTCGTTAACTTCTATGGATACACCTGGTTTCTTAGCCATGTTCGGGTTGTTTTGTTTTAATATCAGCGATAATTTTTCGGTAAGTAACTCAATATTTACTTTTTCTACTACCCTTTATAAAAAGACAATTTTCGTCACCGAATACTCCAGCGAAAATTTGAGTTCCGTCACTAGTGAGAGAAAATCCCATAACGCTAACTTTCGTCACTAGGGACGAAAGTTACCTACAAATTTTCACCTCCGTCTAGTTGCCTACTGTCACTATATCGTGTCATTATTAAACGTCAGTTTTTGAATTTGTACTGTTCGTAACTTCATCATATCATGATTTCTGATTCAGTAAGTGATTTAGATCCTCTCAATACTGCACCAGAAATAGTAAATCAAGCTGAGAAAACCTATGTGGATTTATTATCAGAAAAATCGAAAAAGAGGTATAAAAAAATATATGCAAAATTCATGGAATTTAAGGCAGATAATCGCGTAAATTCATATTTACTGTGCTGTTTGCATATTTTGCAAAGTTGTCGGTAAGTAATTTAAATATGATCTGTAGTTTTGTAATTTTTAATTCAAAATAAAGTATTTGTTTATATAATAAAAGTTTGTTAGTATCATAGGTAAGGTAGTAGAAAAAGTATAGTGTTTAACTCGTCGAAAGCATTTTTTTAAGCTCGCGAACATTACCAAACTCGGCTTCGCCTCGTTTGGTAAACTGTTCTCTCGCTTAAAAAAATGTTACTTTCGTCACTCGTTGAACAATATACTATTTTGCAACTTATCTTTGTCTTCCTTTTCTTCAATTATCTTCTTTAACAGTTCTATTTCCCGTTTCATGGCTTTATTTTCCTCCACGAGTACATCGTAATTTCCAATATGGTCGGAGTTTGTTATTTGTAGGTTACAGCAAACAATGTGATTTTCATCGATTACATGTAGTTTGTTGTAGCGTTTAGTACATCCACGGTGGTAGGAATTTCCACACTTTACGCACACTACAGTTTTGCACTGCTTATCACCACAACACTTATAAAATGAGTCTTTCTTTTCACTTAAGTTAACTTCGGTATCCGCCATTTTTATTATTATCAAGAAGTGATTCGTCAAAATTATCTACATAATATTTGTCATTATGGTCTGTTATGTGATTGAGTTCAACTCTTGATAGAGCATCAGCATTTTTATTCATTGCACCCTTTTTGTATACAATAGTATAATCATATTCTGATAATTTAATACGCCACCTGGTTAATTTAGAGTTGGGTTCTTTTAGAGACATGAGCCACTGTAGGGGCTTATGGTCACAAACAATTTGAAATTGACGACCGAATAAGTAAGGTCGAAAGTATTTAACTGCCCAAACGACAGCGAGGAGTTCCTTTTCAATTGTCGAATAATTTACTTCTGAATCATTAAGTGTACGGCTAGCGTACGCTACCGGTAAATCTGATCGTATATTACCTTGTGATAAAACTGCACCGATTGCAAAGTTACTTGCGTCTGTAGTTACAATAAAAGGTTTGTTAAAATCTGGATATTTAAGAATGGGTTCATTGCTTAACAGGTCTTTACATAGATTGAAACAAGAAATATAGTCCGTATCATTAACGTTAATTATTGCACCTTTTTTTAATCGTTTTGTAATGGGTTTGGTTAGTTTAGCAAAGTCTTTAATAAATTTTCGGTAGTAACCGAGAAGTCCTAAGAATCCTTTAATTTGTTTGGTGGTTTTCGGAATGGGATAATTTTGGATTGCTTTAATCTTATCTGGGTTGGGTTTAACACCATCCGGAGTTACAATGTGTCCCAAGTAAGAGACTTCCTTACGTAAAAATAATAATTCGGATTTATCAAACTGAATTTTGAAATTTGATTTACGTAGGCGTTGAAATACCTCACGCAATCTAGAAATATTTTCTTGAAGACTTGTGCTAAAAATAATAATATCATCCATATAGACTAAACATTTTTCATTTTGGATTCCTCTCAAAATGTTGTCCATGACTCTTTGGAATGTGGCAGGTGTGTTTTTGAGACCGAAAGGCATACGCAAAAATTCGTAATGACCATTCTCCGTGTTGAATGCAGTTTTTTGAATATCTCTTTCATCAATTTCTACCTGGTGGAAACCAGAAGCTAAGTCTAGTGTTGTGAAGTACTGACAACGACCTAACTTATTGAGAAGTTCATCGATATTTGGCAAGGGATATTTATCACCAATTGTTTTTTCATTAAGTTTCCTGTAATCTATAACAACGCGCCATTTGCGCTTACCAGAAGCATCTAACTTTTTAGGAACTACCCAAATAGGTGATGATCAGGGGCTATATGAGGGGCGAATTATATTTTGGGAAAGTATCTCCCTAATTTGTTTATCAACTTCTTGTTTATGGATTTGCGGGTACCTATACGATTTAGTGTACACCGGAATTTCATCGTTTGTGAGTATACGATGCTTAATTTCATTTGTAAAAGTTAACCCTGTATTATTTATATGGAAAATATCTGAATATTCCTTAATTAAATTAGTAATTTGCTGTCTTTCTTCATTATTCATATGCGCTGAACGAATGAGAGACAAGTCAAATTTTATTTTGTTTGTATCAATTAAATTAAAATTGGGTGATTGATTAAGATCATATTCGTTGATCTTATCGACAACCAATGGTTTTAAGAACACCTTAAAAGGGTTATTATTGGGGTTAATAATAGTACATACAGCATTGCTGTTTTTACATTTGGAGGCACACTGTGGTGTCTCGATATTTGAACCATAATTAATGTATGGAATAATTATATCGCCATTTTTGACATTTTTAATATCTACTTCAATAACTGTTTCAGACCTACCAGCTACTACTATACACTTCGTATACTGGAGTTCATTGAACTTGTTTAAATAATTAATATTTATTTCGCATCCCGGTGCGATTAATTGATCTTTATTTAGATGAATGTGGGCATTTAAAAGTTTTAGATTATCGATGCCTAATAACATATCGAATTCCGTGTGGAATCTCAGAATATGGAATATTAAATTTTTTGAGGATTCGGTTCTAAATAAATGACTTAGGTTAATTTTTGTACTATAGTTACCTTGGGTTGAACCGTTAATAGTAGTCACATTAAATGGACATTTAAAAATTTGATTTTTAAAAAACTTATTAGCTATTCCCGGATTTACGAAAGAGCGTGTGCTCCCAGTATCAATTAATATTTTGAGTTTATTTTTAGTTTCTATTATATGGGAAAGATAGCTTTCATTATTTTTAGTACCTAAGAATTCCAGTTGTTCTCTGGGTTTTCCGAGGCCTAAAAAATAATTGTTTTGCTAAAAATTTAACAAATGATTTAATCTATTATAGAAATCGAAAGGAGATTCGGTGATCAACTGTTTTAAATTGGTTATTTCTGCGTTAAGACTGAGATGATCGCGTTTGTCTGCATATGTATTACGTAACGCGGTTTTTAAATCGTCCCACGTATGAATTACTGAAGATGAAATATTTTTCGCGGCGTCACCTTTAATTTTTGACAATATGGTAGACGTTAAATATTCATTTTGAAAATCATTTGGGTCATCGCGATTATAAAAGCGTGTGACTAAATTTTCACAAACTTCAATAAATCTGGAAAGAATTTCGGGATTCCCGTAAAAATCAGGAATCATGGCTAAATATTCCGGTTTCAATTGTTGAGCCATTTTTTGTGAGTTTAAACGTAAATTATCTATTTCTAAGTGACCTAAATTTCTGCGCGATGCAGTGGTGAATTGAATAGCTAGGTTACTCGACCCTTTAGTACGATGCATAAAATGTTTACCGACTCTGAATAATAAATGCACTTACATGAGAAAAATCCAGCCCATGGAGATTGCGATTGTCTCGTGGAGTGGACGAATTGGACACGACCCTGGGTTTGGTTTCTTGATGTTTGAAGAGCCAATTTTCAGTGTCTTCGAGGTCCAAGTTGTGGATTTTCGGTTGACAAATTCGTAGACGAAAAGTGACCAATGATGTTCCCTCAAGGCACTTCAACCAATCCTACCGACTGCGCCAGTTAACGTTCGTGGACTTACTTCAGAGTTTTTAAAAACAATTTATTGTACAGAGTACGGGCTCTAACTATACAATTACTACGGATATGTACAGAGTACGAGTTCTAACTATACAATTAATTCTAATAAAGAAATACGGGCTATTTATAATATAATTCTTACAAGCTAGGCAAAATATATGATAGACTAAGCATAAATATAATTAATGCGCAATAAAATAATAATATTCATATTAAATGAAAACAAATGATTGTTTATATAACAGTACACTCATTGTTCTTAATCAAAAGGAGCGTTATTGTGGACGGCAGGTAACTTATATACAGGGTGAGTTTTTTTCGATGTTCTCTATGGGGATCTCGGAAACTATAAGGATAGAGAAACGGTTAAATGGGGAAAGAAGTGTAGATTTACGAGATGAATAAAAATCCACTTTCAAAGTTTTCAAAAAAGTCAAGGGTAACTAGATATTTTGAAAAAAGTAAAAAGTGTCAATTTTTTCAAATCAGTATATCTCGGTTATTATAACAGATAGAAAAAAACTGTAAAGGACAAAGTTTTAGATAATTTTATGCAAATTAATAAAACATAATCAGAAAATTTTTATCGCCATTATTTTCCGAGATATGACGCAAACTTACATGTTTTTAAATGGAAACCATAGTTGGCTGTGACCTCATTTAAAAGGTAATTTTTTTCTCTTTAATCCAATATGGCATACGACATAGTTATTTCTAAAAATGAGTGAGTTATAGTCATTTTAAATTTTATTATAAATAAAAAATGGGTAGCCATGAAAAAGGTGAAAGTAAAACAATTGCAGTTGTTTATAATATTATCAATATTGTAATTATTAGTTTTACAGAGATAAACCAAAATGAAACAACAGCATAAAGTAATTCTGTAATTATCAATATATCAATGGGAAAGAAATTTTAATATTAAAAAAATATGGTCAAAGAGTTCACTATTAATACTATTATGACATAAATTATATCTTTTTAAAATTGAATTTATGCCTTTTTGATTATTCTCATATAAATTGAATTAAATTTTTCAATAACAACTAGTTTATGATCCTCCACGGATTGATATGATTTTTCATATACTTTGTTTTTTACATAACTCCGCAGAAAAATTCTAAAACGCGCAGATCGAGAGATCTAGGTGGCCCTAGGATCGGTTTATTTCTTCCCACTTATGAGTTAGGAAAAGCATCATTTAAATAATTTGTAAAGCCAACATGTTATGAGGTGGAGCACCGTCATATTGAAATCATTTCAATCTTGCTTGTAATGATAAATTTAAACAATCGAGCGTATCTTCAAATGTTTTCCGAAGAAAATGAAAGTAATCAGTTTCACTTAGTGAGCTTTCAATAATATATGGACCGAAAATTATTAATACAAACACACCATGGATTAAACTCAAATTTAATTTGTAGTTTTCTCTGTGAAACTTTTCGTGGATTCTCTTAAGTTCATCTATGTTCATTGTGGCGATTAAAACTACCACAATTAGTAAATCGCGATTCATCTGTTCATAATATTTTTGTAAGAAACGTATTATCCTCTTGACAAATGTTTTAATACCACAAACAGAAGGCCATTTGATAATTACAAAATTATTATTCTTATGCTGGTTTTTCATTTTTATTTAACTTTGCAGAACTAATAATTACAATATTGCTATTATTATAAACAACCGCAATTGTTTTACTTTCATCTTTTTCATGGCTACCCATTTTTTATTTATAATAAAATTTAAAATGACTATAACTCACTTATTTTTAGAAATAACTATGTCGTATGTCATATTGGATTAAAGAGAAAAAAAATACCTTTTGAATGAGGCTATAGCCAACTATGGTTTCCATTTAAAAAAATGTAAGTTTACATCATATCTCGGAAAATAATGGCGATAAAAATTTTCTGATTATGTTTTATTAATCTACATAAAATTATCTAAAACTTTGTCCTTTATAGTTTTTTTCTATCTGTTATAATAACCGAGCTATATTGATTTGAAAAATTGACACTTTTTACTTTTTTCAAAATATCTAGTGACCCTTGACTTTTTTGAAAACTTTGAAAGTGGAATTTTATTCGTCTCGTAAATCTACACTTCTTTCCCCATTTAACCGTTTCTCTATCTCTTATAGTTTCCGAGATCCCCATAGAGAACATCGAAAAAAACTCACCCTGTATATATATATATATATATATATATATATATATATATGTAATGGTTGTTCGGTGTTGGGGTAGTAGAACTCCGGAATGTTGGTTTAGCAAGTCAGCTTTATTTACACACACAAATATACAATTAACATATATACAAGTATCGTGGAATGTGCCAGGCGGTTTGAAAGCGTTTGACAAGACTGTATTCAGTGCTTGTAAGTGAGCGTTGGTTTAGACTGTATTCAGTGCTAACGAAGAGGAGGTCGAGACTGTATGTTTATGCCTGTTGCTGGGGGTTATATAGGGTGCCGACTCCATCTTCGGGGTGGTTCGGTCACGGGCGGCTTGAATTGCGGGAGAGGGTAGGTGCGTGCGTATGACCGGGCGGTGAACGTGGTGCAAGCGAGAAGGTATTCGAGCGCGCGTTGGCTTCTCTCTCTCTCTACCGGGGTGGCTTCGCGGCGGCCGTCTTAGGACGTTACATCCTCCCCCTATGATTTAGGCGTGCAGGATGAAGGGCTGGATCATAACTGGTTCTTCCTTGGTCGTCCTCGTTTCCTCCTAGGGCGGACTGGTTCTGGAAGGGCAGCTTCTAGGTCGTCAGTTCGGTCTCCTTGGTATGGCGTGAGGGTAGAGACATGGAATATGCCTAAGGATAGATCTGGTTGATCTGGAGATGCTATCTCGAAGCTGGTTGGTGAGATGACCCGGATGATCCTATAGGGTCCATCTCGACGTGGGGCGAGTTTTGACGAATATTGTTTCCGGGCGCTACTGAGTGCATGGGTAGCTACCCAGACTAGGTCATCTAGCTGGTACTGAGGGCAGGGTCGGCGATGCTGGTCGGCGTATCGTTTCCTGGTCTCGGCAGTGTCGATGAGGGTTTCCTTTACCTCGTCCAGAGTTTGGGCTAATCGGCGTAGGTAGGGCGTGATTTCTTCTACGAAATTTTCGGAGTCAATGACCTGTCTGAGGTCTCTGTTGACGTCGTCCGGGTTTCTGAGTTCCCGTCCAAAGGTCAGGTAGGCAGGTGAGTATCCGGTGCTGGAGATGAGGGCTGTGTTCATTGCAAAACGTATGGAAGGCAGCTTCTCTTCCCAACAGGTGTGGTCTCGGCCCACGAGAATTCCTAATTGGGTTCTCAGGTCCCGATTCCTTCGTTCTACAGGATTTGCTTCAGGGTGATACGCAGGGGTGTATTGGTGTCGTATGCCAAAGACGTAGGTGACATGCTGCAGGACGGCACCAATGAACTGCGGTCCATTGTCGCTTACGACTTTCCTGGGAAATCCATAGCGGAGGAAGATCTCATTGATGAGAGCTTTTGCACAGCATTCTGCTGTGGCTTTGATGAGGGCGAAGAGCTCGATCCATTTCGTGGTCAGGTCTTCTACGATGAGGATGGTCGTCTCACCGTTTCGTGATGTTGGAAGGGGTCCAAACAAGTCGAAGGCAATTGCTTCGAAACGCTGGTTGGGAGGAGTAGTTTGCAGCAGTCCTGCTGGCTTGGTGTTCGAGGGCTTGTAGCGCTGACACGGAACACATTTCTTGATATGGTCGGCTATATCCTTCCGCATTCCTTTCCAATGGTAGCGTTTCCTGATCCGGTGAAGGGTTATCTCTACACCGTAGTGGCCGGCTTCTGGTACGTCGTGGAAGGCGTGGAGTATCCTTGGTACTTCCTCCTTCGGTACTACTTGCTGGGCGTCTTCGGAGTGGCCTTCAGGATCGTATCGGTGGAGGACTCCCTGGAAGAGGATGTATCCTTTATTACACCAGTAATGGGTATCCTCGGTTCCAGTCGGGTCTTCCAGGCTTTGGATGATGGGGAATAATCTTTCATCCGCTTCCTGTGATTTTCTGTTGATCTTCCCGGGCGGGGTGCTGAGCTGTACCTCGACGTAGGAGATTGTTGGTGCGATACCCTCGTTGATTGGTCTCGATAGGGCGTCGGCAACGTGGTTGAATCTCCCTGGGAGATAGTCGATGGTGAGGTTGTATGGTTGTAGGAGGAGTGCCCACCGAGCGAGACGACCGGTCGGTGATTTTAAGCTCATGAGCCATTTCAGGGCCTGGTGGTCGGTGCTTACGGTGATGGGACATCCCTCAATATATCCTCGGAATTTGGCGAGAGCCCAAACGATGGCAAGGGCTTCGCGTTCAGTCGTTGAGTAATTCCTTTCAGCTTGGTTCAGGAGTCTACTCGCGTATTCGACGGGGTGCTCCTTGTCTTTCTCCCCCTGGACTCCCTGGAAGAGGATGTATCCTTTATTACACCAGTAATGGGTATCCTCGGTTCCAGTCGGGTCTTCCAGGCTTTGGATGATGGGGAATAATCTTTCATCCGCTTCCTGTGATTTTCTGTTGATCTTCCCGGGCGGGGTGCTGAGCTGTACCTCGACGTAGGAGATTGTTGGTGCGATACCCTCGTTGATTGGTCTCGATAGGGCGTCGGCAACGTGGTTGAATCTCCCTGGGAGATAGTCGATGGTGAGGTTGTATGGTTGTAGGAGGAGTGCCCACCGAGCGAGACGACCGGTCGGTGATTTTAAGCTCATGAGCCATTTCAGGGCCTGGTGGTCGGTGCTTACGGTGATGGGACATCCCTCAATATATCCTCGGAATTTGGCGAGAGCCCAAACGATGGCAAGGGCTTCGCGTTCAGTCGTTGAGTAATTCCTTTCAGCTTGGTTCAGGAGTCTACTCGCGTATTCGACGGGGTGCTCCTTGTCTTTCTCCCCTGGACGAGAACTGCTCCCAGCGCGTATTCACTTGCGTCCGTTCGTATTGTGAAGGACCGGCTACTGTCTGCTGGCTGGAGGACAGGTGCTTCGCACAGGAGTTCCTTCAGGAGGGTGAAGGCTGTTTCTTCTTCCTTAGTCCATTTCCACAGGGCCTTCTTCTTAGTGAGGTTTGTGAGTGGTCGTGCTGTGTCCGCGAAGTTGGGCATGAACCTCCGGTACCATGAGCACGCCTGTATGAAGGAGAGGACTTCCTTCCGATTCCTAGGGGCCTGTCTCTCTCTGATTGCTTCGGTTTTCGTGGGGTCAGTGCGGATTCCTTCCGCGGTAATGAGGTGTCCGAGGTATCGGACCTCGGTGCAACAGAATCGTGTTTTCTCGCGGTTGATCTTCAACCGGTATTCTCGTAAGTGAGTCATCACTTTGTGAAGATCCTGGAGGTGCTGCTTGTATGTGGCCGAAAGAATGATCAAGTCATCCAGATATACTAATAGCTGAACTCCAGGTAATTCCCGTACGAAACGGTCCATCAGCCGTTGGAACGTGGCCGGGGCGTTTCGTAAAGCCGAAAGGCATCCTCTTGAAACAGTACGAGCCAAATGGTGTCACGAATCCGGTCTTTGGCTGGTCCTCTGGGACTACAGGGATCTGCCAGTACCCACTCCTTAGGTCGATCGTGGAGATCCAAGAAGGTATCGTGATGGCGTGGAGGAGGTCGTCGATCCGTGGCAAAGGGTATGTGTCGGCGATCGTAACTGCATTTAATTTCCTAAAATCGATACATAGCCGTACTCCGCCATCCTTTTTGGGGACCAAGACGATGGGTGCGGCCCAGGGCGAGCTGATTTCCTGGATGATGTCATCGTCTAGGAGCTTTTCAACTCCAACTTCAGAAGTTGTTTGCGCGGCTCAGTTAGCCGATACGGGGGTGAAGCGATGGGACGGCTGCTTCCGGTGTTGATGGCGTGCTCAGCCATCGGTGTTGCTTCTGTCAACGGCCCGAATAAATCCTCGAAGTCGTTGAGGAGTTCTTCCAATTCAGGCTTCGGTGCAGGGTTTCCGTCGTGATGTTCTTCACTCGAACTGAGGTGAACACTGTTGATGTGGCACCTATTTTTACTTGGGGGACATTCGAACAGTTCCCGTGAACGTGCCTTGTCGGTATCCATGTTCTTGTTTACTGTGTATTCGGCGAAGAGGTCGTCGATGAACTGGGGTGAGTAATTAGCCTCGAGAGCGGTTTCGAATTCCCCATTGATCGGCGATACTACCGTCGGTATTCGGTAATATTCTTCGGATACTTCTGTTTCCATCGGAGGGTCGGTTTCCATCGGAATCGGTGACAGCATCCGTGGGTACGGTGAAGTAGCTAACTTTTCATTCTCCTTGAACGTGGTGAGGGCGCGAAATTCCTTTTTCTTGCCAGCCGGAGGTGAGTAGTTAAATTGTTTTCCAGGTTCTTCTACGAAACACCAGGTTCTCTGCGGGATGTTGAGTATAATCCGGGCGTTCTCCATAAAATCAACGCCTAGCAGGGTGTTGTTATCTTTCTCCCCAGGTAACACAAAAAATGTGGTCGGTATTTGCTTGTGCTTCACCTGCACAATCGTGGTGGTTTCCAATACCGATTCGGTGCAGATTTTCCCATCCGCAAGGGTTACCTGGAGATTTGTACGCCGGAATTGGTGTCCTGATTCTCTCAGTTTCCGGAATAGGGACGTGGAGGCGATATTGGCTTCGGCCCCGGAGTCCAAACATGCGGTACCGTTGTTGTTGGCTATTACGACGTCGAGTACCGGGCACTGTTTTTCTGTTACACTCACGGAACGGAACGTAGCTGTGTTATTTGTCGTTGGTTGAGGACTGCAGGTCGGGCATTTGCTTCTTACGACGCCAGGCTTTCCACACCCATAACACGCGAATTTCGGAGTGCTTTCCTTCGTGTTCTTCTCCTCGTGCTGTTTCTCGTTTTTCGCGAGTCTTTCGCGCTTTCTGCAGTTGGTCAGAGTATGTCCATAGTTTCTGCAGAACGTGCACTGAGGTTTTGCTTGATTGCTGTTACCGGGCTTCTCCACTCGGGTTTCGTTGAGGGTACTCTCTATCTCGCGCATCGTCCGCACGAGATGTCTAAACTCGGTTATGCTGCTCCGTGGAATTTTGTTTCGTATATCACGATGGATTAGACTGAATACTAGGTCTAGTTGGATTTCTTCGGGGAGGTTGTGGTTTCTAATTTCCGAAAGCAATAACCTCTTGCTTGCAATAAACACATCCGAACCCTCCGGTTTTTCTTGCTCCTGGGCGAAGATTTCTCGGAAAATTACGTGGTTCGGTCGTTGCGGTGCGAAGTGTTCCTTCAGATTGGTCAGTGCATCGGTCCATGTGGTGATATTGTTCTTTACGCCGTTCCACCATACTGCGGCATCGTCTTCGAGGAGTAGGGCGATCCCTGTGAGAGCATCTTCGTCGCTGATGTTCTCAATTTTCTTGTAAATCGTTACGGTATTTACAAAACTCTCGACCTTGGCTTTCTCGCGATCCCCGCGATATCTCGTTGTACAGTTTGCGATATTTCCGCTTCTTTGTGTACTCTATCGTCTTGTCGCTGGATTAATTGATTGAACTGTTCTTCTGACAGAACTATTTGTTGTGCCATTATTGCTGCTGTAATGCTTCTTGTGATTCGGGCCGAACGTTGGGCTGCCAGATTGTAATGGTTGTTCGGTGTTGGGGTAGTAGAACTCCGGAATGTTGGTTTAGCAAGTCAGCTTTATTTACACACACAAATATACAATTAACATATATACAAGTATCGTGGAATGTGCCAGGCGGTTTGAAAGCGTTTGACAAGACTGTATTCAGTGCTTGTAAGTGAGCGTTGGTTCAGACTGTATTCAGTGCTAACGAAGAGGAGGTCGAGACTGTATTCAGTGCAAGACTCTAATGTTTATGCCTGTTGCTGGGGGTTATATAGGGTGCCGACTCCATCTTCGGGGGTGGTTCGGTCACGGGCGGCTTGAATTGCGGGAGAGGGTAGGTGCGTGCGTATGACCGGGCGGTGAACGTGGTGCAAGCGAGAAGGTATTCGAGCGCGCGTTGGCTTCTCTCTCTCTCTACCGGGGTGGCTTCGCGGCGGCCGTCTTAGGACGTTACATATATATATATATATATATATATATAATATCCAAATGGTAACGGACGTAGTGAATATCAACTCTTTGAAATTAACGGGTGAGAGAAGTCCAATGTAATGTGTTAGAGTGTAGGGAGCAAAGAATACACGGTGTTGGTTGTGCTCTAGTCCACTATATTGTTATATGTACATGCTAACGTTTCGCACACAACATGTATGCATCCTCAGAGCCTAAAAGGAACAATACGTGAGAGATCTACAGTGGTTAAAATTTAAAAAGTTAACATTAAAATCAATTAAAAGTTACATTTTAACATAAAATAAAATATTGACATTATTAACCTAAAAACTAAATAAAGATAAGACTTACAAGTAAACAATTATAAGTGTGTGTCCTACACTATGGAAGACCACATGGCCGCAGCAAGATTTTTTGAGGTTAAGTTCTTTCCCAATACAATTCCTTATTATGAAAATTGAAGACGTCATGGAAAACTCAACAAATAGAATTTTGAGTAAAATTAAACCGAAACATTATAAGTATTTGAAATTTAAAATTGAACTAAATTGATAGAATTAACATGATGTAAAAAGATAAGAGAACAATTACTGAAGGTAGACAAACACAAAATGGTCGGTCTTCCGCAATCAGACTGTGAAATGAGCGGTGGAAAGTTTGACATATCGAAATTTCGTCCTAACGAACGCACGAAAGTACGATTCACGCAGGAAAAACCTAAACCCAAGTCCGAGAAGTTGAAGAGGGTAACCGACATATCAAAACACCTGAGTAAGAACCCCAAGGGAGATAACCTTAATATTGGAAGTGGCATAACCACCCCAATTTCAGGCAACCCCCAAGCAGAACTCTCGATAGTAATCGGATAGAGACAAACCAAGGGTGGAATAAGCAAGTGCAATTCCCCAGTCCGTCACTGAGGTGGTTAGACCTCAGCAACCGAGCGGGGAACGAGAACACAAAAGCAAATCCCACACGTATGGTGAAATACCGAGGTACGGACCTGCTACGTGATGTGAGAGGTGGCTATGACAGAATATATTACTTTCAGTAAGGAGAAATGAAGAAATTAAGTAGAAAATTGAACAAGAGAAAAAGGTAGAGACAGTTTATGAAATTAAAAATCAATTAAAAAGTAAATAAGAGAGAGGAAAGAGGAAAAGAAAATTAGAAATAAAATAAGAATGAGGGATGTAAAAGTAGCCTAAGGGAGGGAAAAAGGTTAAAATTATGTGATTACGTAAAGAAACAAAATATTAAGCAAAAGGGTTAGGGTAATAGGTATTGAAATCAAATACACATGAGCGTTACTGAAAAGAAAATAAACAGCTGTAGGTATTGCTAAGGCCTTCAATGTCCTTTTTAAAATTCATGCTATGTTTTTGTGCTTGTATATGGCACATCTCAAGGAAACATCTCTTAAACATGTTACGTTCAGAACACACTACTTTCGTGTTATCGTAATCTGGTGAATGGTCAGTGTCATTACAGTGTACACTGAGACCAGTAGAACGAGGTTTACGTTTTATATCACTTTTATGTTGTGTGAGTCGTTTGTTAAGTTTTTGAGATGTTTGTCCAATATATACTAAGTCACATTGTTGGCAATTAATTGAATAAACGACATCATGTTTCTGAAGGATGGGAGTAGGGTCTTTTAAATGGGTAAAACAAAGAGAGTTAAGGATACGGTAGTTGGTATAGGCTACCAATACATTCGGAGAGACAGAGCGAAAGATGCTAGTTAAATGTTGAGAAAGACCATCAACGAAGGGTAAAGTAAGATAGATGGTATTATCCGGCACTACCACATCACTACACGCCACAGGAACCTCGCGAGGCAAGTCTATCCGATTTGGGGACCGATATATCAGTCTCTTCAACAACTCAGGTGGGTATAGGTTATTCCGCAGAATATCAAACAGTCTAGCTAAGTTCACAGTGTGTAATGATGGATGTACGATACGCAAAATTCTATTTTTTAGAGCTAACACAGTGTTGAGCTTGTGTTTGGTAGGATGGTAAGAGTCGAAAGGAATGTACCTTCCAGAGCTGGTGGGTTTAATGTACCAATCTAAAATAATTAAGTTGCTAGTTAGTCTGCAAACAAGAGTGTCAAGAAAAGGTACAGTTCTTTCTTTCTCTCTTTCTACCGTAAATTGTAATCTAGGGTGGAATGAGTTGAAAACATTAAGCGTATTATCAATTTCAGTGGCCGGAACCGCACAAATAAGATCATCAACATATTGGAAAATAAACGGGAATTGGAAAGGGACCTGAGCAGAGCAAAAATGTAATAACGTGTTCATGACAATTTCAGCAATAGAGGGGCTAATAGGACCACCCATCAGGCAGCCTGAGGTTTGTTGATAGTAATTATTTTTAAACTGAGCAAAAGTATTATGAAATAAAAAAGAAATAATAGAAGTGAAAACAGACAAGGGTATTGGAG
>OZ018392.1:38106337-38148835 GCA_963969525.1 Ontholestes murinus | reverse complement strand
GTATCATAGTTATGTTTTTTCTTATGGAACACCCCATATTTGATATTTTTTTCAGATTCTACATCAAAAATAAGGGTAACTTTCATTATAAGATCATATGCCTAAACCTAATAATTTCTGAAATATTTAAACAATTTTGGAAAAATTGACGTTTCGAAAAAAAATCATATCTCCCAAATAGGTAAATGAAAACAAATGAAATTTTGTATCAGTACATTAGACTAATGGGGGAATATTTTAGACTATTTATAGTAATTTAAAATTTTAAGATGTTTTGGTAATTTAATGTATCTCCAGAAACACATTCAAGGTCAAATTTCTTGCTTACTTTAAATGGCACACCCTATATCTAATAGGCCTATCTTGTAGCAAATTTTATTATCTTTCAAAAAGTATAAAGGTATTCTATACCTAATACTAATAGTTTTCAAGATATATCCATTTTTGTTAATTTTCGACATAATAATTATTAGTATCAATTATTGCAATAAGCTAGTGTGTAGCTTTTGTTTATAAACAAAGTCAGTTGACACATTCGAATCATTTGTAACGACCGCAAAAATGAAATATTCCTTAAACGAAAGAATTAACATGATCCTAATAATAGGGGAATGTTATGAAAATTGTCTCTTAGCGGAAAGAGTATATCGCGAAAGGTACCCTGATAGGAGACATCCTAATAAGAAGACATTGGAGGAAGTTTTAAATATATTTAAAACCACAGGCAGTGTCAAGTATCTGAAAAAAACGAACTTCAACACTGTAACTAAGGACGAGGAGACACAATTACAGGTACTTACTTCTGTAATAGATAATCCTAGCACGAGTACACGTATAGTAGCTCGTGAGACTGGGTTAAGCAAGGCGAGCATATCAAGGATATTAAAAAAACATGAATACCACCCATATCACTATGAAATTCACCAGCATCTGAATAATGCGGATTTCGAGAAGCGGTTAGATTTTTGTTTATGTGTTTTAAATAAAAGTGGCGATGATGAAGATTTTTTGAATAATATTTTATTTACGGATGAATCATCTTTTAATAATAACGGATCTTTTAATCGACGTAACTGCCATTATTACAGCACCGAAAATTGCCACAAATTTCAAATTACTGATCGACAACATCGTTGGAGTATTAATGTATTCGGAGGCATTTTGGGTAATCACGTCATTGGACCTCATTTTTTCGATGGATACTTGGATGGTCCCATATTTTTACAATTTCTCCAAGAAGAATTTCCATTATTATTAGAGAATATTCCACTGACTATTCGCCAAAACATGTGGTTACAGCTCGATGGTGCGCCACCTCATTTTTCATTGGCGGTTCGTCAATATTTAAATAGAATATTTAATAGGCGATGGATTGGAAGAGGAGGTCACGTAGCTTGGCCACCTAGATCCCCTGATTTAACCCCCATGGATTTCTTTTTATGGGGGTATATTAAAAATCAAGTATACACCACTCCTCCCACAACTGTTGAAGACATGAAGGACAGAATTAAGGATGCATTTAGATCAATAACACCCAATATGCTAAGAAATGTTAAACTATCGTTTCAAAAAAGAATTGAATTATGCATTCAGTGCGATGGTGGTATTTTTGAAAATTTGTTATAAAAAAATAATGTTGTTATTATTTTGTTAATTTCATTTGTTGTTTTTCGTTATGTTTTTTGAAATTCTAAGACGATATTACGTAATCATGTACATATGTGTAAATAAATTATTCAATTAGTGTGTTAATTTGGAAATATCTCGAAAATCATTGGTTGTGTTAACTGACTATTGCAATAATTGATACTAATAATTATTATGTCGAAAATTAACAAAAATGGATATATCTTGAAAACTATAAGTAACAGGTATAGAATACCTTTATACTTTTTGAAAGATAATAAAATTTGCTACAAGATAGGTTTATTAGATATAGGGTGTTCCATTTAAAGTAAGCACGAAATTTGACCTTGAATGTGTTTCTGTAGACACATTAAATTATCAAAACATCTTAATATTTAAAATTCCTATAAATGGCCTAAAATATTCACCCATTAGTCTAATATACTGACACAAAATTTCATTTGTTTTCATTCGCCTATTTGAAAGATATAATTTTTTTTCGAAACGTCAATTTTTCCAAAATTGTTTAAATATTTCAGAAATTATTAGGTTTAGGCATATGATCTTATAATGAAAGTTACCCTTATTTTTGATGTAGAATCTGAAAAAAATATCAAATATGGGGTGTTCCATAAGAAAAAACATAACTATGATACGCCATGCTTTTATGGGACACCCTGTATATTTAAAACTAATTTTAAAATGTGGTCCCAATACACCTACATACTCCTGCGAAAACGGATTTTGAAAAAAATAAACCGTTTAGCCGTAAAGCTACTCGGCGCGCACGCTGAGACACCCGGTATATCTTTAAAACTAAATGAGGTTTTAAAATAATTATTGGAATTTATGCTTTATTTCATATTGTAGTCACATATAGTTTACTGGTGCAGGTGAAGTAGTGTGATAATAATTTTTCAGGAGGGCTTTCTTATGAAGCTCTGGGATACATTATGAGGAAAAAAGTGTGTAGAACAGTTGGTCTGAACAACCTAAATAACCAAATAGCTGCCGTCAAATGACCTTAATTACATTAAGTACAAAGTAACGTATTTTGTGCCGTTATAGTTTTTTAAATACGTCGCGAAATTATTACATAAAAGCAATCTCCAGACATGTGTTTCTCTGTACCACAGCTCATTAGCGGAACTATAGATATATTATGTGGGTCCTTCCAAGTGATGGCCCTTACGGGAATGAATGAACTTTAATCAAATTGAAACATTTTCTATAGATTTATTTTCGTAGAGAATTTAAAAATTATATCAGAACAGGTAAAAAAATAATATAAATAAAAACGATATTAGCCTGCTCTTGGAATTTTAATGTTAAATAGAATATTAATTTGCCGATGCAGTATTGTTCCAATTGAAAATGTAAATGTTTATTTTTCGAGTTAAAATTAAAAAAATATTTTGAATTTCGAATCGACGACAAAAGTCAACTGTAAAAATAGGAAATCAAAAGATAATTACTTTCCTTCTCATACAATTATAATAACATACTTTTGATCTATATAAAATGAATTCTATATATTTACAATTTAATATATGTAATATGAAATAATATATAATAATACTTACTAAAATTATACTTAAATCTAAATTTGATCCAAAAACCTGGCCTCCAAATTTCAGTACTAATAATAGGGTGTACTGACAATTGACTTTTAAGTTACAAACCAGACTATTAAACTGAACTACTTTTTAATGGGACAATGAAAAATTGGAAATACACAAAATTAAAAATCCAAATGGACCACTTACAAAGTATATAGAGAAAAAAACGCAGGATCTATACTGCCATTTATGTGTGGATTAAGTATAAAGTGCTGAAAATCGAAACAACTTAAAAGACTTAAGCCAAAGGATAGCCTAGTGTTCTTCCTAGTTCCAGTGACAACAAAGTCAATTCTACCCCTGAATTTGTTTGGAATCAAAATGAATGCTTACCCTATACTGCGGGGCGAATTATTATCGCTATAATTCGCCCCGCAGTATAAGTTGAATCGGCGGGGTGGAGTGGTACCGGTCACCCATCCAACTGCTGACCCGAACTAACGTTGCTGCACTCTCGCTAAGTTCGGCCGCAACCGAATGCGCCACCACCGGCGTGTATTATTTTATTATTATAGTAGTTATTCATTAGAAATCTATATTAATGGATGGAGCGTAACGTGATTGCATCATTTCCGCAAAAATCCGCAGCTTTTAATTTTAAGTATAACAGAAAATCTTTGGATTATATTCATACATTGATATGTTTAACATCGAAATGAATTTTGTAAATGATGATTTAAAATATGTAAACTAAAATTGTAAATAAACCATTTTAAAATAATCAACGGCGCGAATCCAAAATTATACCTAACCCTAACTTTAATAATTAATCATCAATAATAAAATTTATTATTGATGATTAACACATTATTTTAGTTCTCCGATGTCTGTTCAAACTAGAATCAAAAGTCATCAAACGTCAAATTATGCGAACGGTACAAAATTGAGAAATGTCTCGAGGCGGTTATAGCAATATAAGTTTTGGTTTGTTTACTATCATAAATTATGAAACCTTTTCAAAATTGTACTGAATAGAAATTAGATTTCTGACCATCTCCAAAACAGCGACGGAACAGGTAGTAACGGACCGCAAGGAAAAAAATAGGTCGGTGTAAAATAACATACACTTACAATTAGCATCTGGGTTTGTTTTCTGAATTCGGTAATCTCTTAAACACCGAAAACACGTTAGGTGTAACCTACGGATATGTAGTCCACTACCTGAGGTGGCCAATATGGCGAAGCCCAAATTTATATGAAAACTTGAAGGCAAAAATGTACAAATGATATAACACACTTTCATGCAAAAAACAAAATTTATTCGAGTACATTGCCATCACTTATAGTATTATGTGTGACTAAACCCCGAAAGTGTCTTGCTATTCAAAATTATCGTGTACTGGTACTGCTTAAGTCGTACCACATGCATTCAGTACAAACTACAGCGACAACAGCACAATCGTCAGTAAACAAATATATATCTAAGTCAACCACATCGTGTGGCTTATTATTATTTGATGTAAACAAACCACTTTGTAAAATTTGAGAGGATGTAAATTATTTCAATTTTTTTTGCACATTTTTGGTGGTAAGGCTTGCAAGTAAAATTTAAAAAAAAATATGTTTCTTTATAAATAAAGGTTCAGTACAATTTACATAATTGCTTGGTCGATACGAAATTGTGTTAATTATATTCGATATTAAGTTATATTTAGTTATAAATTTTAATGTGCTGTATCCCAAGTCATACCCGTGTGAAATTCCTAAAACTTACTGGTATAACTTAAAAAATTATTTTTTGTTTTTCCTACTCTCATATTATGATTTCTACATTCTTCAAATTTTAAGCCATAATCATGTCAAGGGGATTTATAATGCATAGAAACAAGAACATATTAACGAGGCGTTAATATAACATTCCTAAACCAAGGCTGCGTCGTCATTTTAAAAGATTAAATAAAAATGACAAATTTGGGAGGCCTAAGAATATAACTGAAAATATGGAGAAGGAGTTGGTTGCACACATTCGCAATTTAGACTCAAGCTTTTTTGGGATTAGTGCAACTGATCTAAGAAGACTTGTTTGTCAGTTGGCGAAAAAATTTAAATTACAACACCGTTTCAATAATGAAAACCAAATTACAGGGATGGAGTTATACTATAAATTCATAAAAGATAATCCTTGTTTATCTTTACGTACTCCAGAAGCAACATGGCCAGGGTCAGGGCATTCAATAAAGCAAGTGTTTATTCTTTGATAAATATGAATCCATATTATACCAATACAAGTTCAGTGCTACCATATAATGTTGACGAAACGGATTATACACTGTGCATAAACCAAAATAATCGCTCAGAAAGACACACATCAAGTTACAAGTGGTAAAAGAATTTTGACTAATACAAGTGTATGCTGTATGATGGCTGCAGGTGAATACATACCTCATATGTTTTTTTTTTCTTTAATAAAAAAGCACCTCAGGGTACTGTATTTTGATGCTATAAAAACGGGTGGGTAACTTCAGTACTTTTTTTTCAACGGTTGGAAGAAGCTAGTAACTAGCTTGCAAGCATAGCATTATAATGTTTTCATTTCCTGCTAATACAACCCACCATTTTCAACCTTTGGATAGATCTTTTTTAATCTCTAAAAACCAATTATAACGAAACTTAATCTTCTTGGTTAAGAACAAATCCCGGTAACACAATTAAACAAACTACTGTGTCAAAACTATTTGAAATTGCATATAAAAAATCAGTTCGCATGAAGTATGAATTTGATGACGATTTTTACATTTCTATAATTGTGATTGAAAACACTTTATGCACTACTACATTGGACACCTATAATCAAGAAATAAAACTGCAATTAAATATTTTTGCTCTAATTACTATAATGAACCAAAGCAAAAGGAAGAAATACAGTAATTAATAAAAATTAATTGGCATCATAAATTTAAAAGAAGAAAAGCGATTGGTTTTGTCTTATTTGTGAAGAAGATCGGACGAAAACATGATTAAATGCTTGAAATGCAAATCTTGGGTACACAATATTTGTGCTGGATTGACAAAGAGAACAAAAAGATTTGTATGTAAAGATTGTATTAATTGAATGCATCTGTAAACATATGAATACGGATTACGTTTTAATTATTATCTTTGTTTAATTGAACTCCTAATTACGACTTAGACTATAGCTGGTATGACTTAGGCTATAGGTGGTATGACTTAGGCTATAGGTGGTACGCCTTAAGAAGCAAGTTGACTTAGTCGTACCGATGTAAGTTTTTAAAGATTTATTTTTTTACGCGAAAACGTATATAGATTTCCTAGTTTCGTTATAACACAAAATGCCAATACTAATAAAGATCTGAATAACACATTTAATTTCTATTTATTTGATAAATCTTAAGTTTTATACAGTTTTTTTCTTAAGGGGTACGACTTGAACAACCTCAATTTATCATTGCCCGAGGTGTATTCGGTAAGATACGTTCTTGAATTACTTACAAAATATTGAAAGCTATTTATTGAATATACAATTTTTTTAAGAAAAATGATTAAGCGTGTAAGTTGGTATCTCTGACTCATCTCTTATTATTACCTAATTACTTCATCACATTCTATACTGAAGCATAATTTAAACATTATTATACATTGTTCAGATCAGTTTTATTTTTTAACTAAAGGGTATCTGCGAATAAGTAATAAATGTAAACTTGACAGCTAGGGTGTTATTCATGAAATTCTTGGTATTATCGGTTATTGGTGACATTCTCAGATATAATGTACCAAGGGCACTGATAATCCGCGATAATTTTGACTACCCGAAAGCAACAGGGAACTAGTCAAAATTATCGTGTATGTATCATTGCCCGAGAGACATTCGGTAGGATAAGTTCTTGAATAACTTACAAAATATTAAAAGTTATTTATTATTTATATAAATAATAATAAAGAACAATGATTAAGCGTGTAAGTTGGTACCTCTGGCGTATCGCTCCGTCTTTTGTCATAATATGGCGGTTATGATTTAATTCGTAATTCGTATTTCCTAACCTCACAAAAGTGCATTCTTCTATTGGTTTGACCTATATAAAAGCCAGAATAGATGAACACAAAAATGCCGTTTCCCAAAAACATACAACGTCTTCTCTTGTACAACATACCCTAGAAACCGGCCATAAAATAGACTTCGAAAATGTGAAAACACTTGCCACAATAGAACACGTTCATAACCGAATAACCCGCGAAGCCATAGAAATCGAAACAAGACCATACGCAATGAATAAACTCACAACTCACAACGTTTGCCGAATACATGGAAATACATATGCAAGATATAACAGCTAATAGTTAAAACAACTACTCCTAGTAGTAATAGTTGTTTTAACTATTAGCTGTTATATCTTGCATATGTTTTTTTTATTTGTGTTGATATTGTTTTTTAGACGCGTCACGAGATTCTAATTCCAAAGGAAATGTTTCGATTTTATTAAATCGAAAATGTTTCTGAAGGATGGGAGTAGGATATTTAAGCGAGTGAAGCAAAGAGAGTTAAGGGAACGATAGTTGGTATAGGCTACCAATACATTAGGAGAGACAGAGCGAAAGAGGACGTGCAAGAGTGAAGAGGCAAAGTGCGTCCTCTGCACGGATAAAAGGAACCATCCGACGGGGAGCTTAAGGTGCCCAGTGTACCAAGCAGCGGCAAAGGCCGCGACCAGTAGAAAATAAAACTCCTCCAGCTAAACCTAAACCACTGTGAGGCAGCGCAAGACTTGTTGGGGCAAGCCATGCGTGACCTGGATATAGACGTTACTATTCTGTCAACTGTCTGGGTAAGCAGCCAAACCTTCATCCAGGAAACGCCGAAGGCTTCGAGAGCAGCACCTACGCCCCCCAAAGTCTCCAACTAAACGAGTTCCTGAACCTGTTGAACGACTTGGCTGAGGACACGAGAGAACGATGAACCCATGTAATCACCGGCGACTTCAATGCAGGGGCAACTGAATGGGGCAGCAGAGAGACTAACAGGAGAGGTGAAGCCCTTTTGGATTTCGCGGCATCCCTGGTAGCAGCCCTCTTGAACACCGGATCAACTCCAACGTTCACTCGAAACGGTAATTCCTCCATCATAGATGTGACTTTTGCTAGTAAGTGCCTTTCTCCTCGAGTCACGTCTTGGCAGGTCAGTGACCATTATACCCATAGTGATCACCAGGCCATAATCCTCGAAATTGCCGCAGAGGGTAGACAAAGAGATAGGGAATTACCAATTAAATCGAAGTGGAACGCCCGATCTTTTGACTGCGAATCGTTCCGCGCTATGTTGAATGTCGACGTGCAGCTCGCGGGGCCCGCAGAGCAGGTGTGCTCGCAGCTCATGTCACTGGTAAACAGCGCCTGCGACGCGGCCATGGCGACAAGCAGGGGAGGTCACTGTCGTGCACCGGTCTATTGGTGGAGCCAAGAGATCGCCGAACCCCGGAGGGTGTGCCATCGCTGCCGACGGCTTACACAGCATGCGCGGGGCCGTTGACTTCCGTCTACCGTAGGAGTGCCTTAAGGGTGGCCGGGCTTTCCGAACGGTGTCGTACGATGCCGTGTGCGTTATCGCAGGCATGATGCCTATCCACCTGATGGCGGAGGAGCGTGCAGAGGACACTGGGACTTATCATCTAAGGGGCGCTCGACCCACCGACTCATTCCACACATCGCCACATGGGTAGAGAGATCGCACGGGGAAGGAGACCACTACCTCTCGCAGTTCCTGACAGGTCATATCGCCCTCAGGGCACCGATTTGGGTTTGACGATGACGCCTCGTGCCCAATCTGCCAACCGATCTATTAGGATGTTGAGTATGTGCTGTGTCACTGCGCATGCTTCGTGGAGGAGAGGGAGATCCTACAACGGAGCCTCCAACAGGCGAGATGTTGGCCAGCGAGACCATATGGGACAAATGTCCACCTTCGCATCCGTGGTCATCCGTAAGCTCCGCCAGGCTGAGAAACAGAGGAAGAACAGCGTGTAATGTAGAGCAAAGCTAATAGCCCAACGGGAGAGTGCCTGTTGGCCAGTCCGCCCCCGCAAAGTAATGTCTAACGGCGGTTCCGCGGGAAGGCGTGATGTTATGGAAGGTGTTTTTAGTGGGTATACCGGTCTCGGCGAGTCCCACACACTGCTGCAAAGCAGGATCTATAAAAGATTTTCACCTACACAAGGAAAAAAAGACAGAGCAAAAGATACTAGTTAAATGTTGAGAAAGACCATCAACGAAGGGTAAAGTAAAATAGGTGGTATTTTCCGGCACCGCCACATCACTACGCGCAACAAGAGCCTCGCGAGACAAGTCTATCCTATATGGGGAACGATATATCAGTCTCTTCAACAACTCAGGTGGGTATAGGTTATTGCGCAAAATATCGAACAATCTAGCTAAGTTCACAGTGTGTAATGATGGATGTACGATACGCAAAATTCTATTTTTTAGAGCTAACACCGAGTTGAACTTGTGTTTCTTAGGGCGGTAAGAGTCAAACGAAATGTACCTTCCAGAGCTGGTGGGTTTAATATACCAATCTAAAATAATTATGTTGCTGGCTAGTCTGCAAACAAGAGTGTCAAGAAAAGGTACAGTTCCTTCTTTCTACTGTGAATTGTAATCTAGGATGGAACGAATTAAAAACGTTAAGCGTATTGTCGATTTCAGTGACCGGAACCGCACAAATAAGATCATCTACAAATTGGAAGATAAAAGGGAATTGCAAAGGGACCTGAGCAGAGCAAAAATGTAATAACGAATTCATGACAATTTCAGCTATAGAGGGACTAATAGGACTACCAATAGGGCAACCTCAGGTTTGTTGATAATAATTCTTCTTAAACTGAGCAAAGGTATTATGAAATAAAAAAGAAAATATAGAAGTGAAAACTGATAAAGGTATTGGAGTGTTAGGTTTTATTAACTGAAAATTGTCCTTAATGATAGATAAAACTAAATCTAATGTGAAAAAAGACACTACATCAAATGAAACTCATTGATAATTAGGGGGTAATTGAAAATTGTTAATTTTATCAGCAAATTCAAAGGGATCTTTAGTACGGAATTTATTATAGTTATTAAATGAAATATAAATAATTTTGGCAATAAAAACAGAAATATTTTTTGTATGACTATCAACATATTTCTATATATATAGAGGGTGTCCCACCGAAACCGCACATCAACAGTTTATGGACTTCTAGTGAATGTATTTTTATGAAATTTTCATGGATAATGTAATCAAGTGTGCTCTATTTAATTAAAACATTTTCAAGATTATACGACTTCCGGTTATTCCGGAAGTCAACACCAACTACCTTATTTCAAATAGAATACTATATTTTTTAATACGTATTTAGATTCTACATAAAATTCTGTGAAAAAAATATTGAGTAAAATAACGTCCAAATTTAAGCATGTTCGAGATAATTGATATTTTAAAAAAAATTGTGCTTTTTCAAAGTTTACTTTAAAAATAAATATCTCCGACGAAAATAAAATTGAAAGACTGTAATATTGGCTGCATATAGCCGATCCCTAAGGGTAACCAATGATGAATTATTTTTGAAAAAATAATATACAGGGTGTTCAAAATTTCAAACGACATTTGGTCAAATTTAAACCAATATATCTCGTTTTTCTTAAATGGAACACCCTGAATATGTTTACATATTCGGGCGCAGAATTTAATTGTGCTTTGATCTATACTAGCATTCCCTATATATACCTTCTTTACTTTTAGAGTTATTAACATATTCGTAAAAATATGTAAATATTTTGTGCAATAAGAAAATAATGGGTACGTAATTTATTAAGCGAGCCAAGAAAGCAAAAAACAACTCCTGTTTATTTAAACAGTTTAACTGTCTTTGTGACATTTTACATAGAAAGAAGATGTTAATTTGTTATTATTTAGTAAAAACCATAAAAAAATAAATATTCAGTTCAATCAATCCACTTATTCTAGTAGTTCATACAATTAATTTAATAAATGTTCAAAATGGCCACCATTTTGTTCTAAACACTTCAAAATTCTACGGATGGTTTCATTATTTATGGCTTTACTGATTTCGTTGTGGTTTAATTTGCCAAATTCGGATATTATTCGTTCAATTAACTCTTCTTTGGAATAAACTGGTCTGTTATATACATTAGTTTTAATGCGACCCCATAAATTAGAATCAAGGGGTGTTAGATCAGGCGATCTTGGTGGCCATCGCTTTGGCCCATTACGTCCAAACCACCAATCTTCAAACATACTTGTTAATTCCTCATCTACGGCATACCACGAATGCGCTGGGGAGTACTTGGAAATATCTGCTGGTGGTTAAATTTTCGTCGAAAATTTCAAATCCTACATCATCCATTAAATATGCAAATACGTTAACACTGAACGCATTTTGGAAGTTTCTTTGTTGTGTAAAGTGTGGATTTTTATCAGCCCAAAAGTGCCAATATGACTATTTACAAAAACCTTTTCTTCCGAATTTTGCTTCGTCCGTCCAAATAATATTACGCAAAAAATGGGTTTCCCTGAAGTTTTACTAACAGCTTTTCACAATATTGTAAACGATGTACATGGTCATTTGGATTCATTGCTAAATAGATGATCGGGTTATTCCAAGATCGTTGTGCGCAGATCTCATTGAAGCATGTGGATTGACCTGAAAATAGGCTAGTAAACTTACTTCGTTTTCTTTTTCAGTAGTACCAGTTTGCACAAAGTTCGCTTCTATTCGTCTAAATTTCTATCTATCCATTGGCGTTAAATGGTGATGTCTTTCAATAAATAATCTGCAGGTCCTCACCACAACCCTTAGATTTTCGCCGTGAATGTAAAATAAATTCAAAATATTTGTATTGGAGTAATTATCTCTGCGATTCATTTTAGCTGTACTTCACTATTGAATAAAGTAATAACAATACGTTAATATTTTGATTTAAAATTAAATGATTACAAGTGATGTTTGTTTAAACGGAAAGTAAAAATTAATTAATTATATTATAGATTGAATTTTCTTCAGGGAGGCACAATGTTACTTGTTTGATTGTCGTAATAATTCTCTCTCTGGATTCCGCTGCTTGCGCTGGGAATGGTCCGTCCGCGTGGACGTATTGCTCATGTAGGTGGTCAAAAACGCTGACACCATGTCTACGTTACAATGTAGCACCTTGGATTTCTTGAATTGTTGAATTGTGGGTTATAACACCTCCCTCTCTAAGAATGTTCAATTTCCTTAAAATTGAAAATTACATCTTCTTCGGGGTCCTTAAAGATGATGGGGTTTGTACCGATGAGGCTTGATATGTGATGTTATCGTTACCAATGTTGTATCTTGTGGATAGTTGTATTGAAGGTCGTCTTCTAATTGTTGACCTAATGTTGCAATAATTGAATATTTGGGACAACAGGAACCAGGTTGGGGCCGGTCATCCGAGTCGGATGATCCATTAAAATATCCTCTAAATCTTCTTTCTAAACAGCATTTACAAGTTAGTTTAAATATTATTATTCCAATTACTGAGATTAAAATGTAGGTAAAGGTGCTCCAATGACAAGATGCAAATGGCTCGTTAATTATTTTATTTAAATTTTGATCATATTCACGTAATTTTTGATCAGCAATGTTTAGTTCGTAGAGATTTAAATGGTTTATTTTAATTGGTGTTAATATTGGTAATTCTTCTTTATCTGGAATGTGTTCGCAACAGTCAAATGGAATTTGTGGAATGTATAGGTGTGTCGAAATTGTTTTGTTTTCATTATTATTTGCAAACACTCGAGTAGTGCCAATGAATGCGCTGCATTTTTCTTCTAATTTTAAAAATGAGCTAGTTTGAATTATTTCCGTAGTTGAACTTGAATTTGGACAAAATGTTGTAACTGGTAGTTGTTTCGCTATTGTGATTAGCCATTTATTATTTCTTAAGTTTTGTACATTATAATCATCGATGTCTATTAGTAATTTGTCGCAATTTTTCTAAATGGAGGATTCCATTAGTATTGATACTTCACATGGGGTCTCGAGAAATAGTTTTTGGATAATGATTAGTACAAAGTTTTATTTTTTCTTCAATTAAATCTGAGCATTCTGCTTCATTTATTGTTAAATATTGTTTATTCTCTCACAATTGCAATGCATTTATGGAACGTGTGAAAAAGGTGTGTTCTTTCGTCTTTAACGGGTGTGATAATTTTAGAAATCGGTGTTATCGATTATCGGAACGTGTAAAATAAAAATTATTCTTTTATCTGTTTCAAATGCTTCAATTTTCATTAGTGTTAATAATTTAGACAAACGTTCGTTTGTTGGAGTAAAAGGTAAATTTCCATGAGCTAAAGTTTGTGAGATTTTATTTAATTCATTTAAGAGTAAATGTGGTGTTGATTACTGATAGGTGCAGGATTTTAATCGTGCAAATGTTATGCCATTTATTAAATCATTTAACGTGTCCAAAATTATAGAATTTGATTGTATAATTTTTTCAATCATCATTAAAATTTCAAATTGTATTTCATAAAATCTTTGTGTTTCGACATTTTCTTGAAGACATTTTTGCATTATTTGTAAATTTTTATTAAATGTGGTTTCATTATTAATTAACTTTCTTACAGTGTTATTAAAAATTTTAATTGTTGAAGGAACTATCTGAATTTGGTTTTTCATTAGTAGTTGAATTTCTTTATCATCTTTTTCGATTTTATTAATGCATTCTTTATAATATTCTCCGTCGGTTGCATCTAGGCTTCCAGTAATTAATTTCCAAATTGAGCCTATTCCGTTAATTAGTCCTCGTTTATAACGTGTTTGTGTAGTTAGAGTAATCTCTTTTAATTTTTCATTTATTTGATTATTGATTGTGTTTAAAAATGATAATTGTATTGAAAATGGAATTTTAAATGTTGGATTTACATTTTCTTTGAATTGTATTTTGTTTGTTTTCACATGTTTATCAAATCGTTTTTCTTTTTCTTTATTTTGTTTTTCGTTAACGTAGTTTGTTACTAACTCTGTTTCGCTTAATATGTGTTCATCTTCGTCGTTTCTTATATGACCATTTGTTCTGGTGTAAATTTTATTGTATTAGATTTACTTGGATTGTATGATTTAATTGCGAAGGGGATTACTTCATTGATAGATTTGTTTGGATTTTCGAGATAAAATGCACGTGATGTGTATAAAAGTGTCGCGTGGAATCTTTCTACTGTTCATTTGGATTGTGGTTGCTAAATCTTTTAAGTGATAATTATCGAATTCGGTACCTGAATCAGTGTGGATTCGTTTTGGTATTGGAAAGTGGTTTATTTTTTATTGGATACGCTTTAGCAAATTTTGAGAAGTTATCTACTATCGTCAGTATTTTATTATTTCGTTGGATTTCTAGTAAATCACTATTACTGTGTTAAAATGGTTTATTGGGTGTTTCGGTTATGACTAATGGGTAATTTTAATTTTGTCTATTTGTTTTTGTTTTATTACATGTATCGCATCATTTAATGCAGTTTTCTACATCGGTTTTTAAGTTTTCCCAAATATATCCATATCTTATTCTTCAAAATGTTTCGTTAATACCTTTATGTATGGATGTTTTTCTTGAATGATAATTTTCTAAAAATGTTTGTCTTTCATTTTCAGGTGAAACTTTTACAATGTCGTGACATATTGTAAATGTAAATTTATTTAATTCTTCGTTTCTAAAAATGTAACTTAATATTTCAGTTAATGGAAGGTGTTTGATATTGTTTAGATAATAATTATTTGGTGGTAATTAATCTTTTATTTTATATAAAATTCGAAAACAATCTTTAAGTTTAATACTTTGTTTAATTGTTATTAAATCTGTTAAATTTAAATTTTGATCTTGTGGGTCTGTACAAGTATCTTTAATTATTGTTTGTATGTGTGGTGTACCTGGATTTTCGGTTGTTGGAATGAAACTTATAATATAGTTGTGACTGACAAATATAACATAATCATTTGTTTCCTTAATTAAGTTAAAATTGAGTAAGGATTTATTCTGTTTTTCAATTGTAAAGTTTTCAAATTCTTCTTTCATTATTTCGTTTTCTTCTCTTTCATGTTCGTTTTCTGACATTTCTAAATTATTTAAATCTGTTAATGCGTTTAAATTTATTCTTGACAATGCGTCTGTATTCTGATTAACTTTTCCGGGTTTATGAATTATTTCGTAATCGTATTCTAAAAAGAGTAATCGCCATTTAACTAAGCGTGAAGCTGGGTCTTTTACTAGCCAAATAAGTGGTTAATGATCTGTAATTATTTTGAATTTTCTGCTAAACAAATAAGGTCTAAAATGTTTAACTGACTATCGCGAGTAGTTCCTTTTCTATTGTACTATAGTTGATTTCGGCACCATTTAAAGTACGTGATGCGTAAGCTATTGGTAAATAATTATTAATCTGTCCCTGTGATAGAACTGAACCTAATGCAAAATTGCTTGCGTCTGTAGTGAGTAAAAGTTCGAATAATTTTTGACAATTTTCATCAAAATTAAATTGAATGTCTTTCTTTAAAAGTTTTGTAAGTGGTTTAGTTATTTTTGAATAATTATTTATAAATCTTCGGTAATATCCCGTAAGGCCTAGAAATGATTTAATGTCTTTTTGAGTTTTTGGAATCGGAAAATTTTGTATTGTTTCGATTTTCATAGGGTTTACTTTAACTTTTAGAATATCGTTTTTGTTTACTTCGATTTGATGAAAGCCAGACGCCAGACTTACCAAGCTGATCTAATAAATCTTATACGTTCGGTAAAGGATATTTATCTCCTACCGTTACATTGTTTAACTTTCTATAATCGATGACTATTCGCCACTTTTGTTTATTACTTGAATCAATCTTTTTAGGGACAACCCAACAACATTTATTTGATTTCTTACTTCTTTCTTATGAATATGGGGGTATCTGTTTGTTTTCGTAAATATTGGTTTATACCATAATCTTGAGTGTCTGTCTATCTCTTGATTAATTTCGTATATATATATATATATACACTATAATTTTTATACAAACTCATGCAGTAAAACCAGTTTTAACGAGGAATAGATGAGCAACTGGCATTGTAGATTTACATTTTAATTAGAGTTTGCTGTAATAATGTCAATATTTAGACATCTATTCGAACTAAAATTCAATAATCGACATAAAATACTAAAACTTGTTTTATACTGATCATTACAACATAAAGTTTCACAAATGGCTGGGTTCCACTACTTGCAATAGAGCCATGTTTGGAGATCACTTTCTGTCATAAATTTTTCAGACCTTAACTTTTAATGGGTATTACTTTTGTCTCACAATAGACAACCTGTCTAACTTAAATAAAAATGGAAATAGTAAATAGATAAAAATATTATCAACTACGAAATTTGTGATTAAATCTAAATTTGTCAAAGAAATGAAAGGTAATTTTAATTTTATTTTGATGGAATTTATATCTAAGAATATAATGTTTCATGGAAAGGCCGTTATATAAAAATTTTCATAACTTTGATTATGGTTTTTATTCCATGTATTTCTATGAGTCCTTAAGCTCTTTGGATTAAATCTTTTATTACAAATCGTTTACAGTTTGTTAAATTTAAAAATTCTTTATCTAATATAATTTGTGACAGATGTACTGCAAGGCTCCCATCTTGGACCAATACTGTTTCTTTTATTTGTGAACGATATTGGTTCTCATCTTACATCACCATATCTACTTTTTGCTGATGACCACAAAATTTACCGTCGCATTGAATCTACTGCAGACTGTTCACTACTTCAAAATGATGTTCCAATAATGGGATGGATGGAGTTGTAATTTTAATTAAATTTTAATTTTATATCTTAATCTCTTTACTAACTGTAATTTTATTCTATTTTTTTATGAAATTGTTTAATGGTGTCCGTAAATAAAGATATTATTATTATTATACAAGCAGATCCTTCAGGTGCTGAAACCTTACAGAAAGAAGTTTCTAACGATAAGGTAACTAGAAATCCATAGACAACTCACAGTGTAATTCATTCAATTATAAATCAAAAAGAGCATAGGTTGGTAACCTAGGGAAAATCCATTTTATTACCAAAAATCTTGATGAACACGACCTACAACAATAACAATTTACAGAAATTACATCTTTCTATCTGAGGTAGAAAAAATAAATAAATTAACTTCTTTTGCAAATCCAAAGATATTCATTCGATTTAGAAAATTAAATATCCAATATGAAAAAAAGGTGAGAGATCTTAAATTCATCGAAGACACAAGAACTCCTGTACAAAATGAGTTATCAACAATCAGAACACTTACTAAAACCATTAAAAATGCTTGACAAAGTATATAGGCTGGCATGGAAACAGATACTTGATTTAGAGTGACTACATTTCGAGAACTTTTAATGTCCAAAATGAATTGTTAAAAGTCAATAATTCAACGCATAATTACCTATTGAAATAACTTACTTAAACCAAATCATAGAGTGGTTGATATTTGCTTTAATATGTGTCTCGATGTATTCGAAATTAATATGTTAGTTAATGTTGTTTTGCAGTAAATATAAAAATCAAATTTATTGTCAGTTCTCGTTACTGATAAGTCCAAGTATATTATATTCTTATTGGTTTCTTTTTGTAGTGTAAATTTACTGTCTCGATTAATGTCAAATACTCGGTTTATAAATCAAGAGTACTCTTTATTATAGGTTCTAAAAATGCACGCCAAATTAATTATAGCAATTTTAAAGAAACGCTAATTGTTGAATCAGTAGACCTCAAAAGTGTCAGTGACAGTAAATCAAGTAAATATAAAATTACAAAGAATATTAAACAAGACAAATTATATGGCTGATTTCAAAACAATGACATTCAATTGAAGACATGAAAATCATGTACTTCTAACCAAAACAGATAAAAGGAATTCTACAGCCATACTTATTAAATAAGATTATAATCAAAATATTAAAAATCATTAACAGTTCAAATATACATGTACTTATCAAAGATCCAACAAGAAAATTTACAAAAGCACTTAAAAATTTGCAAGAGAGTCTCACAGCATTCTGTCTCAAAAAAAAAAACATTGGATTGATTGGCTGTTACTTTGCGAAACTCCATTATGAACTTATAATAATATGAATAATTATTCATCTGCCTGATGAAGCCACTGTGTGGTGAAACAATTGTAGCAGTATCTACAAAATAAAGCTAAACTCAAAACGATCGTGTTCATTATAAGTTAAAAAACAGTTGAAAATCATACCAATGAACCCAATGTTTTCACGAATGTACGGTTTTATAAAAATCAATAACCCAGAATAACCAATAACACTAATATTTACATTTATAAATTCAACAGCACATAAGGACTAGCAGTGGGCTCTCTATTAAGATCATTACTAATAAAAGTTTCTAAATAAAATAGAACAGAGAAAATATTAATATTACAATCAGCAAAATATCATATACAATTCTTACAACTGAATACATGCGGGTGTTATTTGTTGAAAGTTCATATTCTTAATGACTTTGGTAACATGGATGCTTGAAGCCATAACTTTGTAATACATCTTGAATCAGGAACATTATCAGAGGATAAATAAAACTATACTTATATACTGTAAGTTTGACAATGGCATGGTAAAGGTTTAAACTATAGTCACCTAATTAATTCCGTGGATGACATTAACAAAGTATAGTTTTATTTATCGTCTGATAAAATTCCAATTTTTGTACCTTTTTGTAAATGAAATAAACTAAATATAAAAACAACATATAAAATAAACAATACTGTAGGAAAAATAGTTAAATATAAAAAATATGAAATAAACAGAACTCAATAGAGTAGGAAAAACCGAAAGATCACTCAATGACAGAATAAAGGAAGATAAGAACATCTAATTGAAAAAATAACACCAATTTAACGACTTAAAATACTACAGTAGAAAGAGAAAAAAAAACTGGACACAGTGGAAACTAAAGAAATTAATAATATAGGTCAATCTGGACGAAATTTTAACACAAGGCTAAAAGAACATATAAGCAGATATAATAACTATAGTGACAAATCAACGTTTGCAAATTTGAAAAAGATATACTAGATGTAATCCACAGAAAGATAGATTTTTAGAATCCATAGAAATTTTAAAACTTAAAAGTAAGCCGGACATTCTCATAATAAACGACCAGAGAGACGTATTATTCTTTTCTTTATTTAAGGCCTTACAATGTTATAGATGTTTCCATAATAAAATTTAATGTTAATACTTTGAAAATGCCAAGCTGAACTTAAGTCACGAAAGTAAATATATTTTGTGTGGTATTTACAAAATAACAATTTTATTGTAATTATAAATGATTAAAACCAAATACAATGAAAACATCAGTAAATATCTTAATATACACTTGATATATCCAACATATTTATCACAATGATGATGCTGTGATTTGCTGCAGCTACCAATGAGATTTTAACTACTAGAGCTCCTGAATATGGCGAAAAATTGTAAATAAATCGTCTTGTTGTTTTACCAAAAAACAACGTGTTTATTTCATATCAACCGAACCAGTAAATCGGACAAGCGAATAGAATTTAAATAGTAAAAAGTTCAACGAGTCCCACCAAACTAAATAAGAGAACATTAACTAAAGAAGTATAGAATCAAACAAAGGAATGAAATATAAAAAGCCTGAATAGGGTATTACTCATATATAAAATAAAACACAAATACATAAAAACTAACATAAAATTATTGATTTATTGATTTATTGATTTATTTTGCTTTACATGTCCACTTAAAGTTCTAACAATTTATATTTATAAATATATAAACACAACAATTTGGAGCAGGAGACATGCGGGCGGAGTTCACGTAGTGTTCTTCCACTCAAACCCATAATAATAATAATTCTAAACAAACAAATACACAACCATGAAAGAAGAAGAATATTCATGCTAAGAACTGAGAGATACAGGACACAAAAATATTCATAAAACTTAACGACAACAGCAATAAATCAACACAATGCACTACCAACATATATACAAAAATTAAACTTATTACTGTTTAAACTAAAACCTAGAAAACTAATTTAAAATAATAAAATATAGTAACACAAAACGATACAATATTAGACAAAACAGCCAAATATCCATCAGTACCGTTAAGCCGGGAAGGAATTTATCCAGGATCTTGAATATCGATGAAAAGAACCGTCCATATATTATATATATATATATATATATATATATATATATATATATATATATATATATTATATACAGGGTCTTCCGTTAATATGGGGAAATGTCTGGACCAGAGATTCCTGGGGTCAAAATATGTTTTATCTATATCCAAAAATTTATGGTTAAACCGGGATTTGTCTTCAAATTTCCAATTTTTTTAAATTTCTTTTGTTTATAAGTTGAGAGCGGATTTCTAGCATTATGCTTATCCGTAATATTAATAGCATCGAAAAAATTTCTAAATATCTATACGAATCTTGAAAAATGTGATTACTTAGCGCTAAGTTTTGTTTTTGCTTTTTTGCTTATTTTGACTTTTTGTGCTTATTTTGACTTTTTGTCCTTATTTTCATGCTTTTTTTTTAGTTACTGATGCTTATTTAGAGCATTTTCTTAAACATTTAAAAAATATTTAATAAAAATTTCACGCTGTAATTAAATTAATGTGCTAATATAGAGAATTTTCGTAAAAATCTGTATCCTATCATTTATAGATTATATTTGTATTACATATTTTCTTCGTGTCTTTTGACAACATAATTGTTTAAAATCTTCATAATATGATATAATAATTATAATGAATTTTATTATTAATAAATATTAGTATAAATTACCAGTTTACAATGGATTTGTTTATAATTAAGTAGATATAATAGACCATCTCATTATTCAGATAATACAGACGAACGCTTCATAGGAATCACAACTATGATATTTCAGATCTAAACGTCGTTAAACTAGGCCCAAACAGTAAGTATTACATGTAAACAAATTTAAGTGATAGCTAATAATCAGGTGTTCTACAACCGTACCAATTTTCTACTCTCTGCAAAAATACGGATGGAACGACTGGCGCATATTTATCGTTTTCGTTAATTTTCATATTCAAACTCGCATTCATAAACCGTACTATTGAATTGACATTCCAAAAACTTTGCTTATTTATCAAAAATTATTATATGCGTGAACTGTATTAACGTGGGGAATCACAGATAAATTATATTATATTATTCACATGTATATTTAACACATAATGCAAAAGATGGAAACCACAATACAAGAATTAATTAGAGACTATCCAGAATTAACAAGTGAAAATAATACATTATTTTGTAAGGCATGTTTAAAAATAGTAAGTTTTATTTTAGTTCCCAACTGCATCATAACTAGTCAAGACTTGTATGTAAAACATGTTATAACAACACTACATCGAGAACGTTTGAAAAAGTTCAAAGCTGAAATAAAAAACAGCAGACAATTTCACAATCTTTAGCATCATCTTCAATAAACGATGGATAATTTAAATTAAATTCACATTTGCGCAAAATACTAAGAAAATTACAAAATAATGCATTTAAATCTTTCTTGCGAAAATATTGTAAAATGCGCATTCCCGAGAAAAAATTATGTAGCTCTTGTGCACTATGAAACCATACAAAATATTAAAGATATTATTAAAAAAATTATATGTGGTTTGGGGTGGATGAAACCACAGACGCTTGTTTAATTTAATAATAGGAGTTTAACATGAAGACATCCGACCAACAGTATTTTGATATATACAAAAGAATTGAAGAAAACTGATAATAACATTATAGAAAAATTCATAAATGATGGACTGACAAGCTTATTTTTGCCGTAGACAATACCAAGTTGCAAAATTTTACTAATAATGCATTTTGTGCATTATACAAGTTTAGCACATGGAAACTATAAGAATGAAATTTCCATTTGTAGATTTAATTAAATATGGAAAAATAGTAAAAATATTCAAGGAGGCATTACCTGATATCTCACTGCCCCATAAACCAGCGCTAACAAAATGGGGAACATGGCTATATGTTGCGATGTGCTATGAGAACAATTTTGAAGAATTTAATAAGGTTATATACAACTTTCCCGAAACGACAAGCAAATCAATTAATGACTGTCAAACAGTTCTTAAAAAACAAGAGTTTCCTTCAAAACAATTTAGTTACACAAAATCGCGTTTAAATTTTATGAGCAACACAATCAAATCTTTAAAAAGCAGATTCAATTTAGAAAATACCTGGACGCATTGGCCAAGAAATCAAAATAATATCGAAAGAAATATTCGCGGAAAACGAAGCATTTTAAATATTAAATAAATTAAACTTGATTTTGGATGGCAATTTTCCAGCTAGAATTTAAAATAAAGAGAAGCTTTTCCACTTTCAAAAATTTATTGAGCGACAGAAGTAATAATTTTACAATTAAACCCCTAGAACAACATTTAATGATATACTTTTGTAATTAATAGATTTTAGTTGTTTTGAAATGTATACAAAATTACAATTTAATTTTTAAATACTTACATAATATTATATTACGTATGTTTATTTTAGTTTTAAGCAGAATTTCTATGTAAAACATGTTGTTAAACGTGTAACATATTAAGAAAATATAGTTTTCTTTAGTGCTTTTTTCGTGTTTTTAAGCATTTTTTCTGTTTTTATGCTTTTTTAATGCTTTTTTCTCTAAATTTTGTGCCTTTTTAAGTGCTTTTTCCACATTTTTAAGGCTCTTTTATCCGCTCTCTATTTATAAGAATTGAACGCTTTATTCGATTTGAATGAAATTTATTATTAATAACAACCATAATATAATACATCTGTGACGTTGTTATGTTAAAACGCACATTTAAATTAATAAATATATTGATAACAAAAACTTTACAAAAATGTACAATTAAAATTCGTAAGAGCCGGTGGTGTTCGTTTGTTGATGGTTAAAACAGATCTCTACTTCCTTTTCGAGCGCTGGTTTCTGCACACCACCTAAAGGGGTGGAGTTTTTGCTGCTCCCAATAAAATGTAAATTCGTTACGGTCCCTGCACCCCGTGCAGGTAAGGCCGTAACAACATCATTTAAATTATTTTGAATATTAGTGATTGACAGGAAGTACAAAAAACAGTATTACCACCACTTAAAAACTAAAATATTTTTTTAGTGTTGCATCCAATAAAAACTAAAAAATACTACTTGAAATATCATTAAATTAATTTGTTTGTCTCTTAATAATATTTGACATCTTGTACGGTTTTCGCAAAAAAGAAATAAATTCGGATATAGTATGCTCATTAATAAGCAAATTAACTTACTCAATTGAATAAAAATTAATTGTTACCAATTGATAAACTAAATTATAACATCTATCACTTTTAAAGCAATTTCTTTGAAAAGTCCTAATACCAGCAAGGAATCTCTTTGCTCCAAATATTAATATTTATTAGCTATAATAAAGTTAAGAAAACATAGGTTAAAGATACTTGGTAAATATTATTATACATAGTTTGCATTTTTTAAACAAAGTCGGCGACGAAAAACATATATTTTCGATTCGATCAAAAATAGATTTTGTTTTTATTACATAAAAAATTATTTATTTTTTTTGTGGGAAAACTGTAAAAGATATCAAATATTATTAGGAGACAAAAAAGTTTTTAAATTTGATGATATTTCAGGTAGTAATTTTTTAGTTTTAATTGGATGCACCAATGACATAAAATATGTTAGTTTTTAAGTGAGGGTAATACTGTTTTCTATTCTTCCTGTCAATTATTAATGTCCATAATAACTGAAATGATGTATTATTTTATGGTAGTTATTAATAATAAATTTCGGCATCAGTCGATTTGAATTGTGTTTAATGATTTAATAATTAATTTAAAAAAGCAATCCAAGAAATACCGCTTAGTAGTGCTAAGAATGAATCATAACAATAGATATGCAGAATAAAATTACCACCCGTCACTAATGCAGAACGGATTCACAATGAATATACAAACAAAACAAGAATATCAAAGCTTCGAGAAAAACCCGAAGAACCACCAACAGCAAGAGCAACACTTCCATATATCAAAGGAACAATGTATTACGGAAAAGATTGTTCGAAACAACACAAAGAAAACAAATCAACAAAATTATAAAGAAAAAAAATGTATAAGTGAAATAATTAATATTAGCAAAGTAATGGCACATAAAAAAAAAACTTACAAATTTTTGGCAACTCGGTGATAACTCGATGATAACGGTTTGAGAGTCGTTTTTCTACTACCTTCGAGTTATCAACCCTTGTCTTATATATGGTTGGAAACACACAAATAAAAATTAATACAGGGTTCAGGCGATACACGATTAAAAAAACATATATCACATTTTTTTTAGATGCCGCAACCCAAACTAATATACACTAATGTAAACATCTGTACAGCGAATAAAAAAATATAAAGTCAGTTCAAATTGCAAACAAGAAGCTGCTGAAACATTAAAATGTTATTTCGTTGTAATATATTTTTCCCACTGAAAAATCTAGCCGTTGAAAACCTATTTTCCCATCACTGCATCCAGAGATGTTATAAAAAAATCAATTGATAAATTATTGCTGAGTGATTTATATCATATTAAAGGTCTTTCTTTAAGCTGTTTAGTTGTGCTTCCAGATCATTAATTTGTTCGCGGTTTCCCTATTACCGTTGTAAGTCGCTTACCGTGTTAGTTGTCTTAGGTAGCTGAGAGAAAGTTCAGTTGAGGATTATCTAAAATTCTTTGAATAACTGGATGTAATGATTATGTTTTTGTTTATGGCCGATTGTAAATATCATCCACGTGTACATGGATTTTACTAATTTAAAAAAATTAAAATTGAATTATGTTATAATCGAATGCAATCTAGATGGTAGTAGAAATTACTTACAACGTTTGTTGCAATCTATCACCGCGTCGTGTTTGATGAAATATCCGATTTCTAGTATTGCTTCGTATTGTAGGCCGGGCATAATGATGAAGAAATTTTAATCTCTTAATTGGAAGTAGAAGTTACTTAAACCCGCAAGTCAAATTTTCATCCCCTAATTGGGTTTTAGCTTCAAATGATCGGGTGCAATGTAAAATAAAATGGCCCCTAAGTCAAGCAAACACGATAAAGTTTGCTCGCCGACGGTCAATGGCAGGAGAACGAGTTGTGAGACGTGGCTTGAACACGTCTTCAAGTAGTTTACATCCACGTTTAAGGTATTTTCAAGCGGCGACAAAGTGTGCATGGTGTTCCCTTGAGTGCTTGTGACGGTAGATAAACCAAGATTCGGCTTTTTGCCTCCTCTAACGTGTGATGTCCTTTACCGTCGTGATGGAGGTGCCGAAATCCATTCGTGTTTTGAACACGGCGCCTTGATTTGATAGTTTCCTGTTGATCATCTTTCCGGTACGTTGTTGAAAATGATACGTGAATGTATTGAAACAATTGGTCACCGTTTAAATAAATAACTGTTATACAAAACAAAGTAATTGTTGTGTTTAATTTGTGATTAAAATGTATAACGAAGTAGAAGCCTCCATCGTCAATGAGTTGTTTAGTTGTCCTGCCGCTTCTTGTCATTTCCCTGAGGAATAGTGCAATCGAGTACAAATGGTTCCCTTTCTTGCATCTATCACAGAATGGCGGTTGGTGCAGATGTTTCGGTTTTTTTTTGTGATATACCTGGGAATCTTTCTTGTGTTATTTGGGTTTTGCAAAAAAAATCTTGTTAACCCGTTGATTTTTATAAGAAGCTTGATAGTTCGACGGTTTTTTTCTGTTGCTCTTCTCGTTAATTATTGTTGTTGTTGTCTTGGCTGTTGTGAAATGTAGCGTTTCTCTGCCACCGGAGTGAAAGGAACTTCATGTGACGTGGATAGTACAGCAGCTTGGTCCAAAAAGTATGTTATCGTACTTCAAAAAATAGCGCTTGCCAAAGGTTGGGTGAAGCTAACGCTACAGAATGGTTGTTTTTAACTCCTTACGTATCGGTGAAATGAATTCTGCTTCCTGAGGACGAAAGCACCAGGTAAAGCATCTCCTTGGTGTTTTGATGTCAATTCTATGAGCGCATCGTGAGCAATTACGGCGAGGTTAATGGATTTTATAAAACGTGACTTGGCTTGGTTCCAAATGACGTCGTTAGTGAAATATCCCTCATATTTTTTCTTGTCTTTCTCGTCCATCGTGATTAGTGCGTGTCGACGCTTCTGTTCATCCGTGAATTCTAGGCCTCTGAAATCGTCTACCAATTCCGCAACAAATTTTCTTGGATCACGGTCGTCGAATTTCCGTTTCTCGTTTGTTGTGGTAAGAAGGGATGGTCGCATAAGGGCTAGGAATTGTGAATTTGAATTAGGTTTAGCGTGAACAGAAGGTGCATTTATTAGTGGGAAATAGTGATTAGGTGGAATGTGTTGGGGTACGGAATTTGCGTGGATGTCCTCTTCATTTCCGAACTGGGGCGGCTGAGGATTGTTAGGTGGTGGAGTTGGCAGATCGCGCCTCTCCGTCGGGTTTTCTCTATTAATCCACGTTCTCAATAGTTCTTGCGTTATTTCTAGCTGCTCTCAGAGTTTGGCTATCTCTCTAGCCGACTGTTTTTGTTGCTTTTGCAGCTTGTTCCTCAAAACATCCAGATCGTTTTCGTCTTCTTCCCGATTTCTGCGAATTACTTCCCTCTGTTTTAGGAGCAACTAAATCTGGTTGTCCACGTCATCTTCCGTTTGAGAAAGTGAATTTCGAGATTCGGGACGTTTGTTAATAACTGCAGCCTAGGTATTCGAGTTATGTATAAAACTGGCCTCGGTAGTAGATTCGTTGAATACCTCGGCCTTGCAGACGAGGTTGTCCAGGTTTGATGCCTTGGATCGGATTGACATGGCGTATATGCTCATTGTATTTGTAACAGATTTATACACAAATAAAAGAATAAAATATACTCCGCGGCCTCGTTAAGTAACTAATTAATGTGTGATATAAAACTGTAAGTAAATCAATAATTAAACATTAATTTTCTCCACTGGCGGTTCCAGGATTCAGGTAATGCTGAAAATAACTGTTATTTACGAGATTAAGTGATTGTGTCGATTGTTATTATAAACATTTAATTTAAATATACTACACTTTCCAATCGAAAATTAGGCCAAAAGAAAGTTTGATAGCAGGGTCGTGAGAAAATATATCTCAATAAATTAAGTCCAACGAAACCCGAAAATGTAAAAAAAAAGAAATAAGAATACTAGGGTGATCTTGAAATAATAAATACAGAAAAAAAAACGATGGGCGTCAATTATCACGGGGGAAGTTTACGGTCTAGGGCTTTTTGAAGCCGGATTAAGACAAATTTAAACAAACACATATTGAAACACTTACTATGTTTTTACCACAATTAATTTATTGTAATATGGTTTACATATATACAAAAATCACGACTTAAGTTTCGACCTGTTACAGTCATTAACAAGTGAGTACAAAATTGTTAAGGAAGTACATTAAGACCGGCGAGAGATAGGTTATAGGTTAAGTAGGGTCTTAGTGAGGTGTGTTAGTCTCTCGTGAACTGCGACCTAACAGATCTATTGTTCTACCCTTAACCAATCACCTCCCAAGCAGTCCCACGTCCACCATGAAACTGGTAACTATCTTGGGGGTGATAATGCTCACTTCTTCGGGGGATAATCGGTCCCTGCCGAAGTGTGAAAGACGCTTGTGAGCAATCGCGACACAAGTGCATAGTATGTGCTCGGTAGTTTCATCTGCCGAATCACACAATCTGTAGTTTCCACTTTCCTCTTTTCCCATTTTCCGCAAATGGTATCGGAGGGCACAATGCCCTGTCATGAGTCCGGTGAAAGTTCTTAGCTCGTTCCTTGTGAGTTCAAGCACCTTGTGGCTGTGATCGAGTTTCAGGAGTCGTTTTGATTGACGTAGACCTGTTACATTGTTCCAATACTTACGTCTTCTGTCCTCTTCCCATTTTTGCACCACCTCTCCTCTATGCGCCATGGGGAGTCCACAAAACGGCTCTGGTCCTATAGGAGTGGCATTTGCACCTCTTTTTGCGAGTTCATCGGCCACTTAGTTGCCTTTAATATCCCCGTGCCCTGGGACCCACATGAGGGTCAACAAGTTGTTCTTCGCCAGTTGCGAGAGGGATCTTCGACATTCCCAGACAGTCCGTGAGCCGTGACTATAGGCTCGAACGGCCTTTAATGCGGCTTGGCTGTCTGAGCAGATGTATATATGCGCGCCATTTAGGTGCCTATCCAAGCATTCTCTGGCGCACATATCAATTGCAATCGTCTCCGCTTGCAAAATCGTGGGCGTCGTGCCCAGAGCCATGAAGCTCCTGTGGTTTTGGCTAGGCCCATAAATGCCTATTCCAGTACCTCTGGTATTCTTGGCACCATCCGTGTACCAGGCTGATATCCCTCGTCCAAACTCATTGACTCTCATCAAAGCCGTTTTGGGGTCCTCGATCGACACCTTAAACGGTAATTCGAATTCGAGCTTCCTGGACATAATGTAGGTCGGTTTGGACAGAAGGGCCGGGTCGATTTGCTGCAGTATTTCTAAGTGTCCTGTCCAGTCCCCCGGCAGTGTTTTCTTCCTCGGCGAGAGATTAGTGAAAATTTCCAAATGAGGGTGACGGATTATGAATTACTAATTAGATTGCCGGGAGCTGCCTGAAGAGCGGGGTGGAGATTAGGTCCGTTTGTTCGTTGAGGAGATTAATTTCGGGATTTCTGGTGCGTTTATAAATTTCGGCCGCTTGTAATAGGTTTAGCCTGAACCTTTTGTACAGCTGTGCAAAATTTTCACTTTGCTAATCTCCAGGAATTTATGTTTCCTTTCTAGAATATGGTTGGCGAATGAGCTGTGGTTCTGCTGCAGTCTGAAGGCCCGAAAATGTTCCGAATATCGTTTCTCTAGGCTGCGTCCAGTTTGGCCTACGTAGACACTATTACATTCGGAACACTGAGTCTCATATACACCCGATTTTTTTGTGTGGTCAATTTTGTCCTTTGAGTTAAACAGTTAAACAGTGTTCCGAATGTAATAGTGTAAAACATAGTGTTTCAATATGTGTTTAAATATGGATTACAACCTAGTAACGGTCACAACCATCATGAATTTAAATTTAAACAAAAAAAAAATTCTGGCCTGATGTCTGCTTAGGTATCCCCCTAATTAAACCATTAGCTCTTAATATAACACAGTTTCTTAAAAAAAATAAAATATATTTGTTTTATTTCACTTATAAATTTGTTATTAGGGGAATCAGTTGTAAATATTTGTTATTTACTAACAAATAATTGATTTACAAAAATAAATAATTAATAACACATAGAAAAGATTGTTTAAGATAACAAAAAGAAAGCAATTGAACAAAATTACAAAGAAAAAAATGTATAAGTGAAACAAAAATATTATCAAAGTAAAATAATAAGCGGATTATTTTGATGCATATTTTCTTAGTTTTGTTGAGTTTTACTTAAAATATAAATTAAAAATGGAGTGAAAAGCAACTAATATCTTATAATAAATAATAGTTGCCAAGAACTATCATTAGAATACCCATCATATAATTAGATTAATTTATATGTTAAGTATACCTAACAAAACAAAGAAAACATGTTTCTAAATAATACGCATTAAGTGATATAATAAAAATACGTGATCAACTGAGACATACGGTATATATATATATATATATATATATATATATATATATATATATATATATATACATGGCGTCATGTTAATGTGGGGAAATGGCTGGAACATAGATTCCTAGGGTCAAAATATGATAATTTTACTCAACTTATCTATATCCAAAATTTTACCGTTAAGATGGAATTTGTCTTCAAAGTTCAATACAAATTTATTTCTTTTGTTTATAACAATTGAACGGTTTATTCTATTTGAATGAAATTTATTATTAATAACTACCATAATATAATACATCATTTCAGTTATTATGGCCATTGATGACTGACAGTAAATATAAAAAACAGTAGTACCACCACTTATTAACTTATATATATATATATATATATATATATATATATATATATATATATATATATATATGTCGGCGCATCGATATCAGGACTGGTAGATCCCCGAAATTGGTAAACGCGCACACGGGAATATAGGGACTTCCCCGTGTGTGAGTAGAACAAAACCGGCGGAGCAGGGAAATGGGAGGACAGACAGTGAGTAGAGGCTAGAGAGCGGTGAACCCTGTGAGGCGCGGTTTTGGACTGCTAAGTTTGCCAAGTTATAAACAATTAATAGTTATTAGTTAGTTAATCGAGTTTGTTTAGTTAACAGTGGTTTTTATAAGTTTAAGTTAGTGTTAATTTGTATGTTTGAGTTGAATAAAAAGAAACAATATAAAATCCGAGAAAATGAATAGTGATTCAGCATTTCGCTCCGACATCAGAAGTGGTATTACCCGAATTGGAGGAAAACGACAACGGCCCGGGGTCACCGAACTCGGTCGCCGCCCTATATACACGCAGTCAAGGTCGTGTCGAATTATTATTACAAAAATTAGTGGAACACCAGCTGCAACCTCAGGCCCCTTCAAACAACATGTTTACACCCTCTCAAGTGCAGTTACCACAATTCAATCTATAGTCGAGTTTAGCGGACCCGGGAGGATGGTGTACATTAGCCACTGAATTCATTAAAATAAACAATTTGACGGGGATTTAACGCGAAGAATTTTTGTCAGTTTTTACAAAGCCACTTGACGTTATGAATATGTTTGAAGAGGCCGTAAATGGACGTGAACAATGCCCTGACGACAGCACTTTATTGGACGAAGGACTGTATGTAATTAGACTTGCATTACATTTAATAAAATCAAGAGAAAGCGATGAAGCTTTAGCCATGTTGTTTGCGTGCCACGTGATCGGAAAACGCAATGAAACGCTTAAATGCAAATTTCAGAAGGATGTTACGAAAGATTTGAAAAGTTTTTGTGTAGCTATACGCGGGCATTTCGGCAAACGGCCGGCGTTATTTCATAATGATCATCATATCAATCCGAAACGCCGTGCTACGCTTAATTCATCGGAGTTCGCCGGAAGATGTCACCAGTGTGGAAGAATTGGACACAAAGCTAACCAATGCTTCAGGAAGCAACAGCAAACTACCCGTCGTGAGCCGGAAAATCTCTCCAGGAGGAAAATGAATTCAGTGATCTGCTTTGCATGTGGAAAAGTGGGCCATATTGCAACAAAGTGCCCAAAGAAAGAAAATAAATTTATGTCTACCCAACCGATCGAACGGCCTGTTAACGTTTGCACTAGCGAAGCTCTCCCAAAGGGCCAGTTGAGATTGAAAAATGGTAAGGTATTCCTTTTATTTTTGACTCTGGCTCAGACTGCTCACTTGTAAAGAAAAGTATTTCCGTAATTATAAACGGAAAAGAACAAGACTGCTTGGTATCTTTGAAAGGTATTGGGGGAAACGCCATTATGTGTACTAAACAGGTTCTGACTGTGGCTCAAATCGAAAATATAAATATTGAGTTGGTTTTGCACGTAGTACCAGATGACAGTATTATTAATGATATGATAATAGGACGTGATTTAATATCCCAAAATATTTCGGTACATTTTAGTACAAGTGGTTTGGCCATAACTCGTGAAAAATGTATTCAAATCTGTAATAGCAATGTAATTTATTTTGATGAAGTAAATACCGATTTAGAATTGAATGATAGAATAAATTTAATTAAAATGTTAGCAGAATATAAGGGCAACTTTATTAACGGTGTGCCAATGAATAGAGTTAAAACAGGGCTTTTGGACATTCGTTTCAAAGATAGTAATAAAATGGTGCAACGACGTCCATATCGGTTGTCAGTTAATGTGATAGAAATAGTACGCTCAAAAATTGCCGATTTATTAAAATCAAATATTATACGTCCTAGTTGTTCACCTTTGTGTGTGGATTTTCGAGAATTGAATAACAACACGGTAGCGGATAAGTACCCCATACCTCTAATTAATGACCAAATTAATCGTCTACACGGAGCGTATTATTTCTCATCCCTCGATATGACCTCAGGTTTTCACTAAATACCGATTCACCCTGATTCAATAGAAAAAACTGCATTTGTAACGCCTGATGGCCAATACGAATATTTGTCAATGCCGTTTGGTCTCAAAAATTCACCTTCTGTTTATCAAAGAGCTATTGATAAAGCACTAGGAAATTTTCGCAACACAATTGCAGTTACATACGTGGATGACATTCTGATACCGTCATCGTCTATTTCTGAAGGACTTGAGAGACTTGAATTAATAATAGAAATTTTAGCGAATGCCTAAAACTGAAACTCTTGCAGTTGTAAAGGCAGTGCAACATTTTAGGCACTTTTTGTACGGCAAACATTTTACTGTTGTCACAGATTGTAATTCACTAAAAGCCTCGAGAAATAAAATTGATTTAACTCCTAGAGTTCATAGATGGTGGGCATTTTTGCAAGCTTTTGATTTTGATATTCAGTACAGAGAAGGAGCCCGCATGAAACATGCTGATTTTCTATCTCGCAATGCGAGAACCTTTAGTCGATATATCATCTACAAATATTCAAAGAAAAACGCTACAAATAATAAATTTAAAAAAAGATTGGTTGTGTGTTGAACAGCAAAGAGATCATGAAATTACCCAATTAATAACAAAATGGAAAGTTAATGAACTGCCCACTTATATTATAAATACGTATGATGTCAGAAACAATATGTTATTTCGTAAAATTCAAAGATATAAAATATCCAAGTGGTTACCCGTAGTGCCCCGCATAATGTCTTGGTCATGAGCCGTTAGCTGAAGGATCGCTGAGGCGATGTGATTGTTTGTTTTGAGGGCTATGATAGACACTGTGGTGGTCTGGTCATGAGCCGTGAGCTGAAGGATCGCTGAGGCGATGTGATTGTTGGTTTTGAGGGCTATGATAGACACTGCTGTGGTCTGGTCATGAGCCGTGAGCTGAAGGATCGCTGAGGCGATGTGATTGTTTGTTTTGAGGGCTATGATAGACACTGCTGTGGTCTGGTCATGAGCCGTGAGCTGAAGGATCGCTGAGGCGATGTGATTGTTTGTTTTGAGGGCTATGATAGACACTGTGGTGGTCTGGTCATGAGCCGTGAGCTGAAGGATCGCTGAGGCGATGTGATTGTATGTTTTGAGGGCTATGATAGACACTGTGGTGGTCTGGTCATGAGCCGTTAGCTGAAGGATCGCTGAGGCGATGTGATTGTTTGTTTTGAGGGCTATGATAGACACTGTGGTGGTCTGGTCATGAGCCGTGAGCTGAAGGATCGCTGAGGCGATGTGATTGTTTGTTTTGAGGGCTATGATAGACACTGTGGTGGTCTGATCATGAGCCGTGAGACGATGTGATTGTTTGTTTTGAGGGCTATGATAGACTCTGTGGTAGTCTAGTCAAGGGCTAAGTTGGTAAATTTGCTGATGCAGTGCAACTATAGTCAGGATGAACGAGTGGAATAGTTTAGTCACATGATTAATTGAATTGTAATTTTGTAGTGGCAGACAGGAATGAAGACCAATAGAGAGTAGCGCACGAGGTCGTGCGACATGTCAGGAAGGCCGTGTCGGCGCATCGATATCGGGACTAGTAGATCCCCGAAATTGGTTAAGGCGCACACGGGAATACCAGGGACTTCCCCGTGTGTGAGTAGAACAAAACCGGCGGAGCAGGGAAATGGGAGGACAGACAGTGAGTAGAGGCTAGAGAGCGGTGAACCCTGTGAGGCGCGGTTTTGGACTGCTATGTTTGCCAAGTTATAAAGAGTTAATAGTTATTAGTTAGTTAATCGAGTTTGTTTAGTTAACAGCGGTTTTTATAAGTTTAAGTTAGTGTTTAATTTGTACGTTTGAGTTGAATAAAAAGAAACAATATAAAATCCGAGAAAATGAATAGTGATTCAGCATTTCGCTCCGACATATATATATATATATATATATATATATATATATATATATATATATGTATATAAGAATTGTGATATAGTGACCGGAGTAAATATATTAAATCAGTTTATTGGGTAATCGGTCAATAAGTGAGATTATTCACTAAATACTCTTTATTCTATGCCGATATTTCGGGAAACTATGTACCCTTCTTCTGGGCGTATACAATAAACATTATAATTATAATAACAATAATTTAAACTTACAGAAACAAGGCTAGTAAAATCCCATCTTAAAAGCTGAACATTTAGACGTCACGGAGATCATTTAATGTTATAGCCAACTGATAATTTTTAAGTTATTAAAGGTAAGAAGCAAACAGAAAAACTGTGTTATATATTAACAACTAGGTGATAATTTAAGAAGATACGTGTAAATGGCACTTAGTCCTTTTATATCTGTTTTCGCATTCATGGCATCAGATTCCTGATTAATGTAACACATTTCTAAGAAAAGTCAATTTTTTTGGTGACTTTCAGTATCCAGAACCTCAACTGCACTATGATTGATCACATGCTTTGTGGTTTGTGCATGAGTGGCTAGTGCACAAGCTCCCTTTTTTATGTTAGCATCACTTTTATGTTGCGTTATTCTGGAGCGCAGTGTTTGTGATGTTTTACCAATATATATTTTAGGGCATTCAGAGCAAGGAATTTTGTAAATAACATCCGACAAACTTAGTAACGGGGTCCTATTCTTTAACTTTGTAAATAATCTATTTACTGTTAGTACTGTCCTGTATGCAAATTTAATTTTATCATGTTTTAGGACCTTTGTCAGTAATTTGGTAAGACCTTCAATATAAGGAAAGGATATATATGATGGTGCAGTTGTAGGTAAGTTGTCAGATATAATATTGCTCGGTTGGAAAATATGAAGCTCAGAAGTGTTGTAATTTAAACGTCGAACTAGATTAATTGGGTAGGAGTTCTCTGCCATAATTTTTTCAGTTTTTTTAAGCTATTCTGAAGGAGTGTGTGGTAACAAATTTTCTTAATTCGGCCTTTTATTGTTATTATGAAATTCAATTTCATGTTAAATGGATGACATGAATTATAATTAATATAACGTCCTGAACATACAGGGTTTTTGGTACCATCACACAAAAGCACATTACTGTCTGTTCTTATGACTCTTGTATCGAGAAATGGAACGCTGCGTTCATTCTCCTCTTCAACAGTGAACTGTATATTTTCATTATAATTGTTGAATAATTCTTGAGTTAATTGTACTTTGTCTGCGGGTACTGCACATATAAGGTCGTCAACATACTTTTTGATAAAAGGAAGCTCAAAGGGTAATTGTGGAATGACAGTCTTAAGAAGTTCATCCATAACTATATCTGCTAATATCGGACTAAGTTTAGATCCCATAGGGCAACCAAAAATCTGTTTATAAAATATACCATCGTATACAAAGTAGCTAGAATTAAAAATGAATCTAATAATTTTAATGAAAAGTTCACGAGGGATGCTACTGAAGGAGTGTGTGGTAACAAATTTTCTTAATTCGGCCTTTTATTGTTATTATGAAATTCAATTTCATGTTAAATGGATGACATGAATTATAATTAATATAACGTCCTGAACATACAGGGTTTGGTACCAGTCACACAAAAGCACATTACTGTCTGTTCTTATGACTCTTGTATCGAGAAATGGAACGCTGCGTTCATTCTCCTCTTCAACAGTGAACTGTATATTTTCATTATAATTGTTGAATAATTCTTGAGTTAATGTACTTTGTCTGCGGGTACTGCACATATAAGGGTCGTCAACATACTTTTTGATAAAAGGAAGCTCAAAGGGTAATTGTGGAATGACAGTCTTAAGAAGTTCATCCATAACTATATCTGCTAATATCGGACTAAGTTTAGATCCCATAGGGCAACCAAAAATCTGTTTATAAAAATACCATCGTATACAAAGTAGCTAGAATTAAAAATGAATCTAATAATTTTTAATGAAAAGTTCACGAGGGATGCTACAATGTTCACTCATGCTTGGCCATCTTTCATTTACACAGTATATTACGAGATCGACTGGGATGTTGGTGAAAAGGGACACAACATCTAAACTTATTAAAACGTAATTTAAAGGTAATTGGTAGTCGTTTATCTCGTTTGTAAAATCAAAAACGTTAGAAACACAAAATTCGTTGTAGGATCTTCATTTGCAATATGAAAAAGTTACCTAATATTTTTAATGCAGAGTTCTTATCCTAAACAGCTCTACAACTAATTTAGACCCAAACAGCATTTAAACTGAAAATTAAAAACCTACTTCTAAAGAACATAATTTGAATTGATGTAAGAAGAATCACTAAACAAATAAAACACAGGTATCCTCCAATACCGATAGCCCAAGACGAACCAGCTCCCGGACCACCCTTCTTGAGGCGAAGGTAGGAGGAAAGAACTGATTACAATACAATATATTTATTTACTATTGTAAATTTATAAATTTGTAAATGTAGAAAATAAATAAATATATTTCTATTAACCAAACGATAGAAAAAGACTGTCTATCCCAAATGGCATGAAACGATCGTACTATATACCTTTTCATTAGATGTCAGTTGTGTTTATTTTATGGTGATGAGGGGAATACCCTCTGTATAAGTGCTGTTTAAGCAGCTATATTTTCAGTATCGTCCCGCAATTAACTCAGAAGTTATTTGTTATTTTGTGGGAATAACAACAAATTGTACAAGAAAATGGCGGAAAATAATCATTGGTAAGTAATTTAACTTTTTACAATCTTTCCGTTATCTAACAGTAAATAATATTAATTTATTGCTCCCTTACTTAAAGTGGCTTCCCCTCTGATTCTATTAAAAAAGAATTAATTTAACATCAAATATCAATTGCACATAAAACTAATAACTCATTACATAAGTACATAAATAGTGCAAAAGGTAAAATCGACAAAAACGAAAAAAAAACTTGTGTCTACTTGCTGGAGTGTGACTATTGCCAAATGGTGTATATAGTACAAAAAGCCCGTAGTTTTGAAGAAAGAATAACAGAACTCAAAATAAGCTTCATAAACAAAATACATTCTCACATATGCCAACTACCTTATATAGAAATAACACGCATTCAAAAACAAGTTTAGAGTACTACACACTTATAGAGAGCGGATAAAAATGTGAAAAAAAGCACTTAAAAAGGCACAAAATTTAGAGAAGCATAAAAACACGAATAAGCAATAAAGAAAACTATATTTTCTTAATATGTTACACGTATATCAACACGTTTTACATAGAAATTCTGCTTAAAACTAAAATAAACATACTTTCTTTACGAAATATATAATATTATGTAAGTATTTATATTATATAATAACTATTTTTCCATATTTAATTAAATCTACAAATGGAAATTTCATTCTTATAGTTTCAGAAATTTATTTCTATCCGTGTGCTAAACTTGTAAAATGCACAAAATGCATTATTAGTAAAAGTTTGTAACTTAGTATTGTCTACGGAAAAAATAAGCTTATCAGTCCATCATTTATGAATTTTGCTATAATGCTATAATGTTATTATCAGTTTTCTTCAATTCTTTTGTATATATCAAAATACTATTGGTCGGATGTATTCATGTTAAACTCCTATTATTAAATTAAACAAGCGTCTGTGGTTTTATCCACCCCAAACCACATATAATTATTATTAATAATATCTTTAATATTTTGTATGGTTTCATAGTACGCAAGAGCTACATAATTTTTTTTCTCAGGAATGCGCATTTTACAAAAATTTTCCCAAAAAAGATTTAAATGCATTATTTTGTAATTTTCTTAAAGGGATATTCGAATGTAAAAGTATTTCGCACAAATGTGAATTTAATTTAAATTGTCCATCGTTTGTTGAAGACGATGCTAAAGATTGTGAAATTGTGCTGTTTTTTTTAGTTCAGCTTTGAACTTTTTCAAACGTTCTTGATGTAGTGTTGTTATAACATGTTTTACATACAAGTCTTGACTAGTTAGGAAGAAGTTGGGAACTAAAATAAAACTTACTATTTTTAAACATTTCATTACAAAATAATGTATTATTTTCACTTGTTAATTCTTGTATTGTGGTTTTCACCTTTTGCATTATGGGTTAAATATACATGTGAATTATATATTTATAAATTATCTGTGATTCCCCAGGTTAGTTTTTGGATTGTCAATTCAATAGTACGGTTTATGAATGCGAGTTTGAATATGAAAATCAACGCAAACGATAAATATGCGCCACTCGCCCCATCCGTATTTTTGCCGAGAGTAGAAAATTGATACGGTTTTAGAACACCTCATTATTAGCTATCACTTAAATTTGTTTACATTTAATACTTACTGGGGCCCCTGTTTGGACCTAGTTTAACGACGTTTACATCTGGAATATCATAGGTGTGATTCCTATGAAGCGTTCGTCTGTATTATCTGAATAATGACGGTCTATTATATCTACGAATCCATTGTAAATTGGTAATTTATACTAATATTTATTAATAATAAAATTCATTATAATTATTGTATCATATTATGAAGATTTTAATCAATTATGTTGTCAAAAGGCTCGAAGAAAATATGTGATACAAATGTAATATATAAATAATGGGATACAGATTTTTACGAAAATTCTCTATATTAGCACATTAATTTAATATCAGCGTGAAATTTTTATTAAATGTTTTTTAAATTTAAAGAAAATGTTCTAAATAAGCATCAGAATCAAAAAAAAGCATGAAAATAAGCACAAAAAGTCAAAATAAGCACAAAAAGTCAAAATAAGAAAAAAAAGCAAAAAAAAAATTAGCGCTAAGTAATCACATTCTTCAAGATTCGTATAGATATTTAGAAATTTTTTCGATGCTATTAATATTATGGATAAGCATAATGCTAGAAATCCGCTCTCTACTTATAACAAACCTTCTCGATTAACTTGAAATTAACAAATTTAATTAACGCGCCATCCTATTCAATGATCAATTAGATGTTAACAATTCCCTCTTAATTAACTTATAATTATAAAACAATGTAATCATGCATAATCATAATATTGTACAAATGTCTACAACTCCTCTACACACTTCTATTAGTATATAAGAAAACATTGTAGTCCAAGACAATCACTAATCATCTGCCTGATGAAGCCACTGTGTAGCGAAACATGTATCGCTGTTTCGGCATTAAATTAGTAAAATTACAAACCTTCTATTTTATTTACCTTATATATTATGGAATTTTACCAAGAATAAGCCTTGTCAATTCAATAGATACATTATGCTTATATTTAATGAAACTCCACATATATAACTACTAACTAGCAATCAAATTAAAAAAACAAAGTTTGTATGCTGATAAATGGCGAGGCACAAGTGTTCGTATTCGACCATTTGAGATAATTACTATAAAAATCTATTGTTCAAACAGTTTCTAAGATATTTTGGTTAGCGAGGATCCATAGATTTAAATTTTGCTGACCAGGGAATAAGATTTGCATTATTTTCTGACAATTTTTTTACCAGTGCAAAACTTATAACTAAATTATATATAAAGAAAATGGAAGCTACTAGTACAGTACGAGAAAAAAAATCGAAAATGCAGCTTGCTGAATAGTAAAGCAATGAAAAGAAGTCATCGAGGTAAGACCGATAGCCATATTAACAAATATATAGTAGCTATAAATAAGCTGGATGGATAACAGTGTTGTTACCATGTTGTCTAATCAGTATGGCCTAGAACCAATAAAAATATACCTTAGCCTTGTGGTATAAATGTGTACAATAAATGCATGGGAGGAGTAGATCAAATGGACAATCATATTTCAAATTATAAGATTTTTTTTAAGAGGGAATAATGGTATATTCCTAACTGTAAATAACGCTTGTATTCTAAGTAAGAGTTTGTTTATTTGTTTAAAATTAGATAAAAAAAGTCGAAACCAGGTCCTTGCCGGAAAAAATAAGCAAAATGCAATAAGATATAGAAAGGCATTTAGTGCTAACTGGCCAAAAAGGAAAAAAATGCGCTCATTTAAAAATAAAATTGTAACTAGTTACGCGAAGATTTAATTAATAAATTTGGCATAAAAACACTAACACTTTTTTTATAAATCATTTTATTTAGGCTAGACGACCACAAAGGGATATTATTATATATTTGTTTAGCACGTCTGGCGTCGAACTCTTCAAACCTTTCTAAAGGGAAGAGAATTTTCGATTGTTCCGTGCTTTTATTTAAAGACGCACACTTACCAAATCCCTAGATAATAAAAAATTCGATTCACACAAACGGAGTTACAAATAGGGGGATTATTTAGTAAAACGATAGACCGCGTACCTCTTTTATGCAAGTCGGATGTCATTTAGATGGTTCGATATCTTAAGTTTGACATTTATTAAATAGGATAAATTTTAAATCTGAAAATAACATAACACTAAATTATGATAAGGTACCAATGAGCTTGAACCAAAGAACATCAAATTAATTACAATACAATGAACGTTCTGCACATTGAAAAACAACTTAATAAAGCTTTTCATGTAAGTGTAGAGAGAACCAATCGAAAGAAACATTTTTTTTAAATAAATTGCCGTTTGCTATATCTTACGGTTATATTTTTATATTATATTTTTTTTTTAATTATTCTAAAATATTTAGATCAAATAATTCATTTATATGCATATACATAAAAAAAAATTCTGGAGAAAAACATTTTATGGGATTTATTATGTGCGATAATGTTTACTATCTAATAACGATGCCCACCATCCTGGTTTTAAAATTTACATTTATTTGATATTTTCAAATTTTGTTGTATTGTAAAGAATTTTAGTTAAAACTCAACTATATAATATTATTAAAAACAGCGGACGATATACTTTGCAGTCCGTGCATTTGTAATCTAGTATTTGCTTTGTTGTAACTTATTTTATTAACTATCTCGAGTAAATTTTAACTATAACTATTTTAACATTATAACATCTAAGTTTATTAACATTTACAACTTTTGCAAACGTGGAAAATTTGCTAAATTCTTTCTTTATTTGAGGGGGAGAGTCTAAATGCAACTTTACAAAAATTTTTGAATCTCAAGGTATTGAATTCGGAACTAAAATTTAAATATAACAAATAATTTTCTCTCTCAAAATCCCAATTATTAATAACAAATCCGACAAATAATTGTAGAATCAGAACTTGCACTCAAAAAAGTGCCTGAACCTATCATCCCTAGAGCCCACGTAGCAGATCATAAAATCCTATGTTCACAATATCGCCACCACAGACACAATCATCCCTTTTTTACAACAGAACAAATAAAATGTATTACACTAAATTCATACATTCACAGTCAAAAAATTAGATAAAGCGTGTACATTAAATTTGTCGGATTTGTTATTAATAATTGGGATTTTGAGAGAGAAAATTATTTGTTATATTTAAATTTTAGTTCCGAATTCAATACCTCGAGATACAAAAATTTTTGAAAAGTTGCATTTAGACTCTCCTCCTCAAATAAAGAAAGTATTTAACAAATTTTTCACGTTTGTAAAAGTTGTAAATATTATTAAACTTAGATGTTATAATGTTAAAATAGTTATAGTTAAAATTTACGCGATATAACTAATAAAATAAGTTACAACAGGCTGTTAACAAAGCAAATACTAGATTACAAATGCACGGACTGCAAAGTATATCGTCCGCTGTTTTTTTAATAATATTATATAGTTGAGTTTTAACTAAAATTCTTTACAATACAACAAAATTAGAAAATATCAAATAAATGTAAATTTTAAAACCAGGATGGTGGGCATCGTTATTAGATAGTAAACATTATCGCACATAATAAATCCCATAAAATGTTTTTCTCCAGAATTTTTTTTTATGTATATGCATATAAATGAATTATTTGATCTAAATATTTTAGAATAATTAAAAAAAAATATAATATAAAAATATAACCGTAAGATATAGCATATTGTGGTCATCTAGCCTAAATAAAAATGATTTATAAAGAAAGTGTTAGTGTTTTTATGCCAAATTTATTAATTAAATCTTCGCGCAACTAGTTACAATTTTATTTTTTAATAGTGCCCATTTTTTTCCCTTTTTGGCCAGTTAGCACTAAATGCCTTTCTATATCTTTTTGCATTTTGCTTATTTTTTCCGGCTAGGACCTGGTTTTGAC
>OZ018392.1:38032082-38106137 GCA_963969525.1 Ontholestes murinus | reverse complement strand
GAGTTTCATTAAATATAAGCATAATGTATCTATTGAATTGACAAGGCTGATTCTTGGTAAAATTCCATAATATATAAGGTAAATAAAATAGAAGGTTTGTAATTTTACTAATTTAATGCCGAAACAGCGATACATGTTTCGCTACACAGTGGCTTCATCAGGCAGATGATTAGTGATTGTCTTGGACTACAATGTTTTCTTATATACTAATAGAAGTGTGTAGAGGAGTTGTGGACATTTGTACAATATTATGATTATGCATGATTACATTGTTTTATAATTATAAGTTAATTAAGAGGGAATTGTTAACATCTAATTGATCATTGAATAGGATGGCGCGTTTATTAAATTTGTTAATTTCAAGTTAATCGAGAAGGTTTGTTATAAGTGTATAGTACTCTAATCTTGTTTTTGAATGCGTGTTATTTCTCTATAAGGTAGTTGGCATATGTTGAGAATGTATTTTGTTTATGAAGCTTATTTTGAGTTCTGTTATTCTTTCTTCAAAAGTACGGGCTTTTTGTACTATATACACCATTTGGCAATCGTGACACTCCAGCAAGTAGACACAAGTTTTTTTTTCGTTTTTGTCGATTTTACCTTTTGCACTATTTATGTACTTATGTAATGAGTTATTAGTTTTATGTGCAATTGATATTTGATGTTAAATTAATTCTTTTTTAATGGAATCAGAGGGGAAGCCACTTTAAGTAAGGGAGCAATAAATTAATATTATTTACTGTTAGATAACGGAAAGATTGTTAAAAAGTTAACAATAAATTACTTACCAATGATTATTTTCCGCCATTTTCTTGTACAATTTGTTGTTATTCCCACAAAATAACAAATAACTTCTGAGTTAATTGCGGGACGATACTGAAAATATAGCTGCTTAAGCAGCACTTATACAGAGGGTATTTCCCTCATCACCATAAAATAAACACAACTGACATCTAATGAAAGGTATATAGTACGATCGTTTCATGCCATTTGGGATAGACAGCCGTTTTCTATCGTTTGGTTAATAGAAATGTATTTATTTATTTTCTACATTTACAAATTTATAAATTTACAATAGTAAATAAATATATTGTATTGTAATCAATTCTTTCCTCCTACCTTCGCCTCAAGAAGAGTGCTCCGTGAGCTGGTCCGTCTTGGGCTAACGGTATTGGAGGATACCTGTGTTTTATTTGTTTAGTGATTCTTCTTACATCAATTCAAATTATGTTTTTTAGAAGTAGGTTTTTAATTTTCAGTTTAAATGCATTTTGGGTCTAAATTAGTTGTAGAGCTGTTTAGGATAAGAACTCTGCATTAAAATATTAGGTAACTTTTTCATATTGCAAATGATTAAATTTGGGTGGCATTCATTATTCTATTTATTAGTGCAAGAATGGTATTGATTTTCATTAACATAGGATGACAGCAATGCCTCAATATATGTAGGGACCCGAATTTATTTTTTGTATAAATGAATTGACTACAATACTATTATTAGGATTTTTTTATTAGTTTAATACCAAGGATGGGAATATTGTCTACTGTTTACATCTTAAAACTAAATTCAGTTATTAAATAAAACTTTGCTCTTTATATTAAACTTTACTAGGTTATAAACAAGTTACATTTAATTAATGTATGTAACACTTCCCCGTGCGGCCCAAGAACGCGCGACCCTTCGCAGGTAGCCAAGGCGGCCGTCAAACCACGTCATACCCCTACCGCGGAAGGACAGCATCCCTCTCCACTCCCACTCACGCACACACCCGCTTCGCACCCTACTTAAGGGGATGCCAAGCTCACAATCGGCAGTCTGTTAGCGCTCGTCTTCTCGGCCTAACAGCCCTCTTTAGTAACGCTCGTCTACTCGGCTTACTAAATACACTACGCAACCACGACTACGCTACGCTACCACGATCACGCTGCTCACCGCCTGAAACCCCAGTCCGTGACTACGCTACATCCGGTACCGTGTCAAGACATCGCCCAGCCCTACGCCTGGACACCGACGCCTGGAACAAGTCCTAGCCGCCCACGCCCGCTCTTCGCACCGACCAGTACACCTCAAATACTGACGATTACGATAATCTGTACATTCTGTAAATAAAAGAATACAACCGTAACCATTGTGTTATATGTACTAATAGTATTTAACTTTTAAAAATTATTAGTACAAGTGACGTAGAATGAGGGCCATATTACTATTTATCTCTATAAAAGAAAAAAATTAGGATTGTGATTTTTCGAATCTAAAATTTAAAAACATGTTTTCTTGTGATCCATTTATTAAAGCGGTCCCTATGTTTGTGTGTCTCTGCGTATGTGTCTATCCATAGGTGATGTTAAATTTAAGTTTTTATAATTCGTTTATTTAATTTTGTTTCAAAACCTTTGCAAAAATATTGTTGAGGGAAGTAATAAATCCATGTTTACCATTGTATAATATTCTTTGAAAATGTTCCCTATAATTGTTAACTCAATTAGAGAAACATACTTTAACGCTTCTAACAATAATTATCACTATATCAAAATATCATTACTAAATATTTATAAGAAGATAAAAGCACTTTCAAATGAAATTCTGATAGGGATACTTGAAGGCACTATTTTACCGGCCTAGTAATGTTTTATATACGCGGTTATTTTTATCAGTTTTAATCGTATAACTTATTATACTACCATAGTTACTAATATTTGTATTTTGCATTAGTAATATATTTAAAAAAGGCCATCACTTATTTCATAACATCTAGTACATCAGTTAAACTCAATTGGTTTATTAGTACTGTATCATTCTTAGTACTGCAGTTGCATACATGATCTGATTGTTTTAAAATGTTAAGTACCCTTGAATTTATTTTTAAATAATCAAGACAATTTTTGTATTTTATATTTGAATATATTATTACGTATATTGGTTTAGGCAAGTAATTATTCCAGAATTACTGCCTGTAAGCCGAAAGGAATTTTTATTATCCGACATCGCTGTACTCCAATTAAGTGGACAACTAATCGCCACCCTCGTCCACTCCAGGGGGTCCATCTGGACGCCCCAATTTGTGTCCTTTCAGGAAGAAGCCGTTGCTTCCATAGGTGGATTTCCACCAGCTGGATAGCAGCCCTTCGTCCGAAATGAATGAAGAAGGAATCACGCACGACCTTACCCCCCCATAAAATGTCTTATACTTATACAATTGTAAATATTATTCATTACCAATTTAGACTTTGTAAAATACAGTTTAAAATAGCAATCATTTTAAAAACCACCTTCATTTTTTCTTCAAGTTGTTACAACTTCGTGCCCTTACACCACACATTTTGCTTCCGAGATATTCAGGAAGCAAAATTATTACATGGTCCTTCGAATCAGATGTTATCGAAGTAAAGAGGTATCCTGTAACTTGAAGAATTGAGGAGGTAAAGGATCCGTTGAGCAACGTCCAGTTAAATTAAAACAACTAAATTATTGTGTAAAATTCCTTAAGCCCACGAATCATAGTGTGAAAAAATGTTACGTTCTATCATGCTTTAAATGCTCTAAGAACCACCACACATTAGTGCACGCAGATTTAAGCAATACGGCTACACTAACGACTTCTAGTCATGTAAATGACCATCATGAAGCCTGTTTATCAACCACTTTAATTAAAGTATTTGATTTAAAGGGAATCCAACACACAGCTAGAGCGCTTATCGACAGCGGATCGCAACCTAACTTAATTTCGGGCGAATTAGCTAAAAAATTAAAAAGCTCAGGTAGAATAATAAATATACAATTAGATGGAGTAAATGAAGCGGCTACTTCAGTCACGGAAGTGTGTAAAATAAAAATTAAATCAAAACATAATGAGTATTCAACTGAAATAAATTGTTTTATAGTTAACAACGTGACAACTCCTTAGCCTAATCGCGCATTTAACAAAAATGCTCTAAACATCCCGAAAAACATTAGATTGGCCGATCCCTAATTTCGACTTATTAATCGGTGCGAGTGTATTTTGGCGCTTGTTATGCGTGTGGCAATTATAGTTAGGATCTAATAAACCGATTTTAAACAAGACCCACCTTGGTTAGGTTGTCGGCGGAGGAGAATCCCAATATAATTATCAGTGATGCAACTTGGCATCCGTTTCGCCCAATTTTGACTTATAACGAGTTTGAGAATTGGAACAAGACAATGTTGGTAAAAAGTATTTAAATCCTCTTGAACAAGAATGCGAAAGCAGCTTTGTGCAAAATTTTAGACGAGATAGTCAGACAGGTTGTTTCACAGTAGCTCTTCCTTTTGAAAACAAATGCCCGTTATTGGGCGAATCGCGAAGCCTTGGTTTAAAGAGATTTTATAATCTCGAAAATAAATTAGGTAAAAATCCATCACTCCAAGCGCAGTACGTAGATTTCATGAAGGAATACATTAGATTAGGGCATATGAAACAATCCTTTAGCAGTCATTTCGAGGGGTATTATATGGCCCATCACGGCGTTGAAAAAGAAGTTAGCATATCAACAAAACTCAGAGTTGTTTTTGATGCATTCGCTAAAACCAACAGCGGGGTATCACTTAATGATATATTATTAAAGGGGGCAGTAATTCAGCAGGATTTGTTTTCCATCCTAATTCGGTTTAGATCATACTCATATGTCATTTCCGTGGATATAATTAAAATGTACCGTCAAGAGCTCGTTGACTCAGATTTTTGTAAATATCAAAAAGTATTATGGCGTTCTGAACCAAGTCAATCTCTACAAGAATTCGAGTTACAAACCGTCACTTACGATACCACACCGGCATCCTGTTTTGCAACTCGTTGTCTAAATCAATTAGCAAGTGGTGAGGAAATGATTAAAAATAACTTGTTGTTAACTGGCTCTGATAATATAAATGATCTCGCACGTATAAGAGACGGAATAATTAAAATATTGAAAAATGGCCGATTTCAACTCAACAAATGGAACGCAAATAATAAAATGTTGCTAAATAATATACCGCACGATGTCAATAATTCAATTATTTTGCTCGACAAAGAGGAAAACGCGAAAATATTACGGTTGCAGTGGGACTCTAGTACCGACATGTTTTCATTTAATGTAGCTGAATCCACCAATGCGCATAACAAAGCGTACAATTTTTTCAGAAATTGCTCAATTATTCGACCAGCTTGGACTAATTAATCCAACAATTATGACGGCCAAATTAATCATGCAGGATTTGTGGAAGTCAAAGATAAGTTGAGATGAGAGTATCCCGGTAAATATTTATAGTAGTTGGAAATTATTTCATAGTAGCTTACCGGAATTAAATAAATTAAAAATATATAGACATTTCGATTGCATTTCCAAATGGGAGATGCACGGATTTTGTGACGCGAGCGAACGTGCGTACGGTGCGTTTATGCTCGTTTTAAGGTAAATGGGGCATGGCAAGTAGAATTAATCGCGGCCAAATCTCGGGTAGCTCCGCTAAAAACTCAATCTCTTCCGCGACTCGAGTTATGTGGGGCCCTATTATTGTCACAACTACAAAAAAAACTATAAATGAATAATTATCTGTTAGAATGATTAATTCCGAGCAAAGGTACTGGTGCGATTTTAACATCGTCATTTCATGGATTCGTGCTGAAAATTCGCACTTTAAAAGTTTGACAAATGATCACATATCTTACCAATGAGAACCCCGCCGATTTATTAACGCGCGGTATGATGCCTCATGAATTAGTATATTCAAGCCTTTGGTGGAGTGGTCCATCATAGCTAAGTAAATCAAATGATGAGTGGCCACAAAATCAATTTACTCCAATAGCGGATTTGCCTGAAATTCGAAATGTTCTTACTATTTCTTTTAATCACCCGAACACAAACAAGTACGGGTTAATGTTCAATAAGTATACTAGCCTTTCAAAATTGACACGCGTCATGGCGTATATGTTGAGGTTTATAGCGCTTTGCAAAACGACTATCGAGTACAATAATGGCCCAATCACTGGCACTTAATATAATAAGTAGAGAGCGGATTTCTAGCATTATGCTTATCCATAATATTAATAGCATCGAAAAAATTTCTTAATATCTATACGAATCTTGAAGAATGTGATTACTTAGCGCTAAGTTTTTTTGGGCTTTTTTGCTTATTTTGACTTTTTGTGCTTATTTTGACATTTTATGCTTATTTTCATGCTTTTTTTAGATTTTGATGCTTATTTGGAGCATTTTCTTAAACATTTAAAAAACATTTAATAATAATTTCACGCTGATATTAAATTAATGTGCTAATATAGAGAATTTTCGTAAAAATCTGTATCCAATCATTTATAGATTATATTTGTATTACATATTTTCTTCGTGCCTTTTGACAACATAATTGTTAAAAATCTTCATAATATGATACAATAATTATAATGAATTTTATTATTAATAAATATTAGTATAAATTACCAATTTGCAATGGATTCGTTTATAAATAAGTAGATATAATAGACCGACTGCTTGGAAAAAGAGGCAACGGACAGACGATAAAGATAAACAGGAAAGTATATTTGAGAAAAGCAAGAAAGTGATTAGATCACCGGAACAAAGGAAAAGGGAAGAAGAGAATAAGAACTACTTTAAAGGATTCGAAACAGAAGAGAGGGAGATAATAGCCAAAGAAGATATGGGGGAATTAAAAGAAATTTTTAGAGAATTGATGAACAAAATAGACAAGAACACACAAGATCTAACGAGAGAAATAAGAGAAATTAAGGCAGAAATGGAAAGTAGGGAAAATCAATGGAGACAGGAAAGAAAATGTTTAATGGACAGAATAGATAGACTGGAAAAGAAGAACGAAAGGGAGGAAAGAAACAAGCGGAAGAATAATATAGCAATTGTAGGACTGGATTCGACTAACCCAAGTGAGGCGGTTAAAAAACTGTGCGAAGAAAAACTAGAAGCCAAAGTAACAATCAGAAAAGTAACAGCAATAAATGTTGGCAAAAAATATGAAATGATAATAGCCGAGATAGGGACATGGGAAGAAAAAAAGATGATTATGGAAAAGAAGAACAAGATGAAAGGTACAAAAATTTATATAGAGGATGATTTAACATTTGAAGAGAGAGAGATACAAAGAGAAATCAGAAGTATAGCACGGGAAGAAAAGGCAAAAGGAAAAAGAGTTAAAGTAGGCTACCAGAAAATAATAATTGAAGACGAAGTATATGAATGGGATAGCCAGGAAAAAGGAATAGTCCTGAAGCCAAAAAACGGGTAGAAAGGATTAATACCGAGGAAGCCAAAATGAAGACGACCATTGAATGGAAACGGACAAGAGCAGAAAGAAAACAGAACATAACGCTGGGGTTTTGGAACGTAGCGGGAATAAAGACCAAAGACAAGAAGGGCAGGTGGAAGAGAGACTTTGAGGAATGGGTGGCGGGGAAGGACATAGTGGGGATAGTGGAGACTTGGATGGTAAAGAAGGAGTGGGAAGAAGTGAAAGGATGGCTACCGAGAGGGTTTAGATGGGAAATGAAGGAGGCAACAAAATGTGCGAAGAAAGGAAGGGCGAAGGGGGGAATGATTGTGGGATGGAGAGAAGGAAGGAGAGGAGGCAAGGGAGAGTTTAGGGAGGGGTGCGAAGGGCTAGTGTGGTTGAAATACAAGCAAGGGAGAAGACAGATGAATGTGGGGGTAGTATATGTAAACAGAAATTGGGGGGAAATAAGGAAAGAGATTGATGAGAGAACGGGGGAAGGAGGGAGTTGGATAGTGGGGGGGGATTTTAATGCGAGAATAGGAGAAACGGGGGGAGGAATTAAGGAGGATGGTTCAATGAGGGAAAGAAGCTCACAAGATAAATGCACGAACGGGGAAGGAAGGAGGATGGGGGAGTGGGTGATGGAAGAAGGTTGGGAAATATTAAACGGATGTACGGAGGGGGATTGGGAGGGGAGGAAAACATACATAGGGGTAAGAGGGGCATCGGTAATAGACTATGTAGTGGTGAAGGGAATCGCAAGAGAAGAGATACGGAGTATGGAGGTGGAAGAGAGGTTGGGGTCGGATCACCTCCCGTTAAAGGTGGAAATGTGGATGGAGAAGGGACAGGGGAGTGATGGGGGGCAGAAATGCGAGGGGCTGGAGTGCGGGGTAAAGGCGATGGAGGAGATGAGGAGAAAGCTGGATAGGATTGAATGGGACGAGGTCAGTACGATGGAAGAAATGGAGGAGATAATAGTGGGGTGCGGAAGAAAGAGGAAGGGGGAGAGAAGGGATGGTAACACATGGTGGGATAAGGAATGCGTACAAGCAAAAAAGGATCTGAGGAAGGCAGTGAGAGAGTGTGCAGTAGGCGGAGGGGGAGAGAAGAGAGTGGCGGAACTGAGAAGGAATTATGAAAACTTATGTGAGAAGAAGAAGGAGCAGGCAGTGGAAAAAGCTAGCGAGGAATTGAGGGAATGTAAGAACGAGTCGGAAATGTGGAGGGTGTTGAGTAGAGGAGAAAGGAGGAGGCAAGTACGGGTATCGCTGGAAGAATGGGCGAAGAAATGCGGGGAAGGATGTGGAGTACCAGGAGAGATTGGAGAGGGCAGAGGGGGGGAAAGAGGAGAGGAATTCACAGAGGAAGAGGTGGAGAGGGCCTTCGAGGAGGTGAAGAATGGAAAGGCGGCGGGAAGGGATGGCATAAAGGCGGAGATGTGGAAGGAGATTGGGGAAAAGGGGAAGAAAAAGTTTAGAGAGATATTGAACAAGATGTGGAGGGGGGAGGCGAGGTTGCCGGAGACGTGGAGGGTGGGGATGATGTGTCCAGTGTATAAAGGAGGGGATGAGGAGGAGGTGAAAAATTACAGGGGAGTGACAATAATGAATGTGGGGTATAAAATAGCGATGATGATTGTGAGGAATAGGATGGAGAGGGAGGTGGAGGAGAAGGGGGTACTACCGGAGACGCAGGGGGGGTTTAGAAGAGGGAGGGGGACAAGGGACCAAGTCTTTACCCTTGCAAGAATGGTAGAGAGAGTGATGGAGGAGAAAGGATGTATGTATGCGGTGTTTGTAGATTTAAAAGCAGCATATGACTCAGTACCGAGAGTGAAATTGATAGAGTGTTTGAGGAGAAGAGGGGTGAGTGAGGGGATGGTTGAGTGGGTGAGGAGAGTGTACGAGGAGACATGGGTGGTGGCGAAAGTGGGGGCAGAGGTGTCGGAGTGTGTCAGGACGTGGGAGGGATTGAGGCAGGGGTGCCCGCTAAGCCCGCTGTTATTTAATGTTTATATGAGTGAGATGGAAGAGGTGATGAGGAAAGGGCAGGAGGGGGGAGTAGTGATGGGCAAGAGTAAGGTATGGATGCTGGCGTATGCGGATGATATGGTGTTGGTAGCGAAAGAGTATGAGGGAATGAGAGCGATGTTGAAAAGGGCGGAGAGGTTCATGGATAGGAGAGGAATGAGTGTGAATGTGGAGAAAACGAAATGGGTGAGGTTCAGGAAAAAAGGGAGGGAGGGAAAGGTGAAAGAGTTGGAATGGAAGGGGGGGATTATTGAGAGGGTGAAAAGTTTTAAGTATTTAGGGTTTTGGTTTAAAGGGACGGGAGGATATGAGGAGCATGTGAGATGGGTGCAGAGTAAGGCGAGGAAGGCTTGGGGAATGGCATGGGGGAAGTGGGGGAAGTGGATGAGGAATAATGTGAGGGTGGCGTGTAAGATATGGGATGCGTGTGTGAGATCGATACTGATGTATGGAGTGGAAGTATGGGGGACGAGAGGGTATGAGTGTATAGAGAGGGAGCAGATGTGGTTCCTGAAGCGCATGTTGGGGGTGGAAAGGTCCACGCCCAGTTACATAGTGCTGCAGGAGACGAATAGAGAGAGGTTAGAATGCGAGGCAATGGTGAGGGTGGTGAGGTATGAGAAGAGATTGTGGGAATTGGGGGAAGAGAGATTGGTGAAGGATATATGGTTGTCAAGCGTGAGTGGGGTTGAGGGTAGATGGAGGGGTGAGAGGAGGAAAATGTATGAGAGGGTAGGTTTGTCAGAGGCGAAATTAATGGAAGGGCTAGGGAATGGGATGAAGGTGGACGAGTGGGTGAGGGAAAAAAGGGAAGGAGGTGGAAGGACAAGAAAGACAAGGGTGTATAGAGAGAAGCGAGTATAATGATATGTATGGGAGGTGGCAGGTGTATGGAAGGGTACCGAAGTATTTGATAGAGAGGGGTTGGAGTAGGGAAGATAGGGTGATTGTGGCAAGGGCGAGGTGTGGATCGGAAGAGAGAGGAAGGAAGGTATGGATGGGGGAAGAGTATGGAAGGTGTGTATTGTGTGAGCGTGGGAAGGATACGTGGAGGCACTTGGCGGAGGAATGCGTGGGGGTGAAGGAGGAATGGATGGGGGCGAAAGGGAGTAGAAGGGTGATGGAGTGGATGAGAGAGGATGGGGCGGGGGTAAGGACTTTGGAGAAGTTGGGGAGGGAGAGAGAGAGGAGAAGAGGAGGTAGAAGGGGGGGGGGATGGGTAGGATAGGTAAATAATATGTAGGAAAGATGATGTTATGTATAATGGATATGCCAATAAAGGTCTTTTTTTTCTTTTTTTTTTTTTTTTTTTTTTTTTTTTTTTTTTTAATAGACCGTCTCATTATTCAGATAATACAGACGAACGCTTCATAGGAATCACACCTATGATATTCCGGATGTAAACGTCGTTAAAAAATAAATAGGGGCCCCAGTAAGTATTAAATGTAAACAAATTTAAGTGATAGCTAATAATCAGGTGTTCTGCAACCGTATCAATTTCCTTCTCTCGGCAAAAGTACTGATGGGACGACTGGCGCATATTTACCGTTTTCGTTAAGTTTCATATTCAAACTCGCATTCATAAACTATTGAATTGACATTCCAAAAACTTTGCTTATTTATCAAAAATTACTATATGCGTGAATCGTATTAACCTGGGGAATCACAGATAAATTATATTATATAATTCACATGTATATTTAACCCATAATGCAAAAGGTGAAAACCACAATACAAGAATTAATTAGAGGCTATCCAGAATTAATAAGTGAAAATTATACATTATTTTGTAAGGCATGTTTAAAAATAGTAAGTTTTATTTTAGTTCCCAACTGCATCCTAACTAGTCAAGACTTGTATGTAAAACATGTTATAAAAACACTACGTCAAGAACGTTTGAAAAAGTTCAAAGCTGAACTAACAAAACAGCACAATTTCACAATCTTTAGCATCATCTTCAATTAAATTCACATTTGTGCAAAATACTTTTACATTCTAATATCCCTTTAAGAACATTACAAAATAATGCATTTAAATCTTTCTTGGGAAAATATTGTAAAATACGCATTCCCGAGAAAAAAATATGTAGCTCTTAGATACTATGAAACCATACAAAAATTAAAGATATTATTAACAATAATTATATGTGGTTTGGTGTGGATGAAACCACAGACTTGTTTAATTTAATAATATGAGTTTAACATGAAGACATCCGACCAACAGTATTTTGATATATACAAAAGAATTGAAGAAAACTGATAATAACATTATAGCAAAATTCATAAATGATGGACTGATAAGCTTATTTTTGCCGTAGACAATACCAAGTTACAAAATTTTACTAATAATGCATTTTGTGCATTGTACAAGTTTAGCACATGAATAGAAACGAATTTCTGAAACTATAAGAATGAAATTTCCATTTGTAGATTTAATTAAATATGGAAAAATAGTTCTTATATTCTTCTGTGAGTACAATTATTCAAGAAGTCATTATCTGATATCTCACTGCCCCATAAATCAGTGCTAACAAAATGGGGAATTTGGCTATATGCTACAATGTACTATGCGAACAATTTTGAAGAATTTAATAAGGTTATATACAACTTTCCCGAAACGACAAGCAAATCAGTTAAAGACTGTTAAACAGTTCCTAAGAAACAAGAGCTTCCTTCAAAACAATTGAGTTACATAAAATCGCGTTTAAATTTTGTGAGCAACACAATCAAATCTTTATAAAAGCAGATTCATTTTAGAAAATACCTGCATGCATTGGCCAAGAAATCAAAATAATATCGAAAGAAGTATTCGTTGAAAATGAAGGTTTTTTAATATTAAATAAATTAAACTTGATTTTGAATGGCAATTTTCAAATGGATCCAGCTATAATTTAAAATAAAGAGAAGCTTTTCTACTTTCAAAAATTTATTGAGCGTCAGAAGTAATAATTTTTACAATTAAACCCTTAGAACAACATTTAATGATCTACTGTTTTTATGAATAGATTTTAGTTATTTTGAAACGTATACAAAATTACAATTTAATTTTTAAATACTTACATGATATTATATATTGCGTAAAGAAAGTATGTTTATTTTAGTTTTAAGCCAAATTTCTTTGTAAAATATGTTGATAAACGTGTAACATATCAAGAAAATATAGTTTTCTTTAGTGCTTTTTTCCTGTTTTTATGCTTTTTTAATGCTTTTTTCTCTAAATTTTGTGCCTTTTAATGCTTTTTTAGTGCTTTTTTCGTGTTTTTATGCCTTTTTCCTGTTTTTATGCTTTTTAAATGTTTTTTTTCTCTAAATTTTGTGCCTTTTTAAGTGCTTTTTTTCACATTTTTTAAGCTTTTTTATCCGCTCTCTAATAATAAGGCAACCCTAGTGTTAATAAAGTTGGTACAACAAGATTCCTTTCCAGACGAGTACTGTGAACTTAAAACAGAGCGGGAAATTAAGCGCACTAGTAAGCTAAAAGAATTAGCGCAATCTGTTGACCACGACGATGAAGTAATCAGGGTAGGGGGTCGCTTGAGAAACGCGAATATAAATTACTTACAAAAGTTTCCGATAATTTTGCCCGGGTCGCATTCGTTTACTAGGTTAGTAATCAATAACTAACACATTAAAAACTTGCATTCAGGTGTTAACGCGACAATAGCTGCAGTTCGTACAAAGTTTTGGCAAATTTTCGCAAAAAATACAGTTTAAGCTGTAATAAAAAATGTGTTGTATGTTTTAAAGCGAATCCTGTATTTATCAACCCCTACATGGGCGACCTATTGGCCGCACGTGTAAATATTGATAAACCGTTTTATACCACTGGTATAGATCTATGTGGATAATTTTTAATTAAAGAGGGCAGTAGAAGTTCCAAACCGCGAAAAGCTTATGCAGCTATGCTTATCTGTTTCGTAACGAGAGCAGTTAATCTCGAATTAATTAGTAACGCCTCGACTGAAGCATTTATTGCTGCTCTTCGTCGCTTTTTTGCCCGTCGAGGAAAGGTGGCTCACATATATTAGGATAACGGGACAAATTTTGTCGGATCGAACAATGAGTTAAAAAATCCTACTAATATTGTAAATAATGAAACCCAGCAGCACAAATTAATTGAAACTTTTGCCGTAGATGGCATAACTTGGCACTTTATTCCCCCTCGTTCTCCACATTTACTAGGAGGCGGGAATAAAAAACGTCAAACATCATTTGCGTAGAGTAATAGGGGATTGTAAATTGACTTTTGAAGAACTGACTTCCCTTCTTTATCAAATAGAAGTAATTCTTAATTCGCGCCCATTAACACCTATGCCCGAAGACCCTAACGACCCTTCCTTTTTGACTCCCGGACACTTTCTCGTCGGAGACTCTTTGAGATCTGTTGCAGACCCGAATTTATCCGGGATACAAGTAAATAGAATCCGGCAACAGTAGTGGGGGCGTTGGATAAAGGAGTATCTCCCGAGCAAAAAACACCGGAGTATGTTGACGTCTAAGGAAAAATTTCCCTGGTGCTGATAAAGGAAGACAACCTCCCTCCTATGCAATGGGTGGTAGGACGAGTCATACAACTCCACCCTGGAAGCGATCTCTTGCCTCGAGTGGCTACCGTTAGGACATCCTTAGGGGAGTACAAGAGGGCGGTAACACGAATAGCGGTGCTGCCCATCAAGTAAGCAAGTTGGCTGCAGTTCTTCAGGGGACGTTCGGTTTAGGCAAGTAATTATTCCAGAATTACTGCCTGTAGGCCGAATGGAATTTTTATTACCCGACATCGCTGTACCCCAATAAAGTGGACAAATAATCGCCACCCTCGTCCTCTCCAGGGGGTCCATCTGGACGCCCCAAGTTGTGTCCTTCCTGGAAGAAGCCGTTGCCGCTGGATGACAGGCGGATTTCCACCAGCTAGTTAGCAGCCCTTCGCCCGAAATGAATGAAGAAGGAAGAGCCAATCACGCACGACCTTAAGTTTCATGCCCCCCCTGAAATTTTGTATACTTCTACAATTGTAAATATTATTCAATACCAATTTAGACTTTGAAAAATACAGTTTAATATAGCAAGCATTTTAAAAACCACCTTCATTTTTTCTTCGAGTTGTCACAACTTCGGGCCCTTACACCGCACATTTTGCTTTTGAGACATTCAGAAATCAAAATTATTACATATACAATAAAAATATTATATATAAATTTGCAGCGATAAAGTGTAAAGATATAATAGCAAATAACTTACCGAAACAAATGGGAAGTCACAGCATATATTTCTCGTTTAGCCAGTTTTAGTTTTCATGTTTTACGAAGGTCCACTCATTTTGGATCTATAAACAAATAAATATCATATATTATAAAAAAAATAATTATAAAGGTTTTACTAGCAAAGTGTAATTAAGAACCTACTTAGATACAGGCTGCAACGCGAATAATCGTTTTTGTTCATATCTATAATAATCTAAGTTATTCAAAATAATACAATTTATAGATTAAAATAATTAAATAGAAAATCAGGGCTCTCCTCAAAAACAAAGTCAAATCCTATATTTCTAATTCCATGCCTTAATATCAGTTTAGAATCCTGGAACACAAATACAAAATCCTTCCACTAGCCATTCTCTCTTCAAAGTATCAAACAGCAGGCCTGGAAGGAAATAAATCCGCGATCGTTTTCCTAGATGTTATAAAAGGTGGGTTGTGGTAAAAAGGATAAAGGGAATTTTGTACAAAGTCATAGATTGCTTGAGTTGTGGATCAGCAAGTCATAAAACCATACTTTGCTGCTCAAAATGCCTTTAATAATTTTGGAGAAATTGCTAAGTGTAGCAATCGGCTTGTAGTTTTTAACTTTATTACGCTCACCTGACTTATGAACAGGAAGAAATCTAACTTGCTTACCTAAGGTAGGAAACACACCGTTTCTGAGAATCAAATTTTGAATGAAGGTAAGAGGTCTAAAGCACACTCTCCTCAAAAACAAAGTCAAATCCTATATTTCTAATTCCATGCCTTAATATCAGTTTAGAATCCTGGAACACAAATACAAAATCCTTCCACTAGCCATTCTCTCTTCAAAGTATCAAACAGCAGGCCTGGAAGGAAATAAATCCGCGATCGTTTTCCTAGATGTTAAAAAGGTGGGTTGTGGTAAAAAAGGATAAAGGGAATTTTGTACAAAGTCATAGATTGCTTGAGTTGTGGATCAGCAAGTCATAAAACCATACTTTGCTGCTCAAAATGCCTTTAATAATTTTGGAGAAATTGCTAAGTGTAGCAATCGGCCTGTAGTTTTTAACTTTATTACGCTCACCTGACTTATGAACAGGAAGAAATCTAACTTGCTTACCTAAGGTAGGAAACACACCGTTTCTGAGAATCAAATTTTGAATGAAGGTAAGAGGTCTAAAGCACACGTAATAACTATCCTTCAGTAAAAAAGATGGTATGTTGTTTAGGCGGGCTGTCATCTTAACTTTGAGTCGTTTTAGCTGTTTTAACGTGTGGCTCATATATACACGTTGTCCCCTGAAATTTTGAATATGAGTAATGTAATGTGTTTGTATTGTCTCTCGATTATTATTATTGGTTGCCATGATTGCTGCTGCAATATGCATGTCAATTTGACTTACATAGCTTCAAAACGTTAACAGGAATTTTATGATCGTCTGGGATTTTGTTTTCAATAAAAAAATGTTTTCGAACATTGAATAAGATGAACATTGTAGTTATTTGTTATTCGTTACGTCAAAATTGTGTAATATGTTTCATTTTAATTACCAATTTAATTACAAATTAGAAATTAATGATTATTTCCCGTTGTTCAGTCCATTAAAATAAGTTACGAGCGTGGTAACTAAGTAACGAGTAATGGATTTAAATGGCCGTATTCAAAATTTCAGGGGACAACGTGTATATATAAAATGAATATATCATGAGTACGAGAGATTTTAGCAGTGTGATGGTTTTATGCACGAGTAGGCGGATACATTGATCTGAAGTGATTTGCAGTTGTGAGACTTACATTATTTTTAACAATTCTCTGTAAGCCTTGATAGGTTTTCTTATCGTTATCATTTTTATAAGCATGTTTAGTTTTTCATTGCGATATACGGGGTGATAAAAAACTTTGGTACTGAATTTCGCTTATTTTTGATCTGATTTATTATTAAAAATCGTTGCAGTATTGTATCAATGATTGACACTGCCACTTTTGATATTTAAAATAGTCTTTGTATATTGATTACTATGGATACTTGATTTTTTTAATCTTCAATTTCTTGGCTTTACTTTGATGTATGGATAAAATTGTTTACAATTTTATATTCAGAAAAAAATCCCATTGCGGAATAAAAAACAAAGGAAAATTCTCACACACAAGGACCCAATCCAATATAAATCTTTTGACATTAAGACCACTAAATCCATAAGAGAAACATCATATATAAATAAAATTATTTATAAAAGCAGATAAAGGTAAATTTATTAATGATAATAACTTTGCAATATATTTGTCTTGCTACTGCCACGGCAATTTCAAAACGTAACTTCTTACCGATGAAGTTATCCGCCCCTTAATTATATGGCCTTCATAAACTTGTAACACCTATTAGACCAGTAGTTTCATATATAAATGAACCATATTCTAATTTTAATGCAAGAAATTATATACCTAACGAATTTTAAATGAAATATTTCTATTAAAAACTCATCGGAACTAATTGGCAAAATTGGAAACTTTACTAGACCTATTTCCCTTGTACGAACAAATCAAAAAATAAGGCATGAATCGAATAAAAAAACTGAAACACAACTCTGTAATCTAGTATACAGATGCATCAAAAACGGAAATAAGCTTTGGCATATAGAGGCCTAAATTCAGGAAATCCCTTAAGAACCTAAAAGCGTATAGCTTCAATTCCAAAACTTCTTTAATGTGGGCACTAGGCCTCGAAATATAATATTTTCCAGGGAAGGAGTTGCGACTACCATTACTAAACAGGCAACAGGCGGCCTATTAAAAGCACATAGGAAGGGCGTGATCTAAGAGTAGAAAAAACATGACACTGGTAAACGAACCAGTTCAAAGATCCGAAATGTTTACTGTCAAGCAGAGCTAAACAGCTCTGGCGCGTAACTAAAAGCGAGATAAGACTGTATTAACGGAGGACGCAGAAGACGTCCTGGTGATGGACTGGCAAGGAAGTAGCACTGCGGTACTCTCTGGAACCAAAACGCACTGGAGGTGGCCCAGGGTCTCTGGCGAGGTTCACCAGTTCGATTAACAGCCGCAGGCTTCGATTAAACAGTTTCCCGCAAGTGCTACTTGCTTGACCTTTCACGCCACGTCAACGAATGGGCACCGGCTAGCTGTAAAAAAAGTTAAAGAACAAGAGAAAGTGTTTAAACTAAAACATGGGGCCGGGGAAGAAGAAAATATATTACAACAGAATAGACAGAAAATATACAATATATACAAAAAGAAGGCAAGAGGCTTGAATCGGCGAACCGACCAGGCCTGGTTTTACACGGTGATCTTGGGTACCGCGGCTTTGTTCCGGTCACGGAGGCCCCGCAATTCTTGGAACAGCTCATAAAATGGATTAAAATATAATTACGCATTTGTTACGACGTTCAGGTAAACTGAAAGCCGGTAACAACTGGTCACGGGTTTTCTTAAAAAAAATTTCTTTGTGAAGTATCATATTCACAAGATAGGTAAATTGTATTCGTGTTGTAGCACTCGCTACCATCAGGCTAGCACTAACCGGAGAAATGTATATAGCACCAAGACAAATCAGTATATTGCCTCCTGGAAAGCTTATCAACGAAATTGACTTCTTGGAAACATACTAGTAGTAGGGTATAAGTACAAAAGATATAACCAGGTCTCAGTGCTATAGCCAAACGATCCTGTCCAATCTAATCTAATACAAATGGACTACATTTCTGAGATTATCGTCTGTAATAACAGGTTTCTAGCATCCTTTGATGTGACCAGTTTATTCCCAAGACTATAAAGTTACATAAGGTTATTGGCATCGTAAGTGAGCTGTATTCATCAGAGCGGTTAATCCTATAGTTTCGGTAAAAAAAATTAAGCCCGTTAGATATATGTTTAAAATAAAAATTCCCACAGTTCAGTGATTCCTTCTACAGTCAGCCAAACGATTTAGCAATTCACAAAATAAAATTAAAGAACATCCACATTTTAGTAAATATGGTAGATAGAGAAAAAATATGTAATATTTAATTTGTAGAGAATGAAAAATATAATAATTTATAACAAACCTTAACGTTTTGTATTATCCATATCAATGTCTACAATAATAATGGTAGATGCTGGTGAAAATGTACGTCAGGTGACAGGATTTTTCATATGTCTCCACGGCCTGCAGCGGCATACTTGCTGTCTGGAATGACTAATTTCCGACTTTTTCTGTGAATGAAATTTGATCCGGATAAACAATTCAGCGTTCTATTTATTTTGTATATAAATTTCAAATATCAATAATTATAACAATATTTAATATTGTAATTATTCTTATAAAGTACAAGGATAATACAATTACTTTCCGTGTTTGATCTTGAATGGATGATATTTAACATTTTGATTAATAAAAATACACAATTAATGACATACATTATGTTGTGAAGTCAATGACCCCAACCGAAAATAAGCCACCTGCAAGCGAGAAATTAGGAACACGCGGGATTCCCCTGGAGAATTCGGTGAACATGGAGGAGAAAATACGAGAGCACGGGAGTGTGGGTCGTCCAGAAGATCGCATCGTTATTTTCTCTTATTGTCAAAATAAATGGAATTATTATTAAATTCGTCAGATACAGTACATTAGTTTAAATCATATTTCTAACATCAGAAGTGGGATAAAGGACCCAATTAATAGTGAAAGTGATTCTCTATTAGTTTAATTTATTCTCTTGTGTGCTAGTACGCATTTCAAATCAATGCTGAGCCAGAGAAGCGATTCAAGGCATCGCTGCAGCCGTTCACGCAGATACGATGGAAAGGCTGAACGAAAAAATCGCCATCGCCGGGACCGCAAGTGTAGGCGTAGTCCGGGAACGAGCAGCTCGGACTCGGGTAGTTCCCCGGCGGATCGGGTCACTACAGATTCGGTATCCCAATTAGGAGAGGTATTATTAGAAAGTATGGATCGTCTTATCAGTTCTAGAGTAAGTGACGACAGACCATTGGTAAGTGTGCCCTCTTTTAGTAACAACTTAATCGAAGAGTTCAATCCAATTACTCAAAATATAACAGAGTGGGTAGATGCCATTGATGAATATGTGTTTATTTATGGCTGGGATTGACGGAATACTTCCGGAAGTTTATCAAGATTCTATCTGGAATTTAGGAAAAGAGCAGGATGAAGCCTTTATAGAGCTTAGGAATAGTTTTACTTCAAAACCAATACTTACCTTATTTGACCCTAACTTAGAAATTATTTTATATACTGATGCAATTAGATGGGGTTTAGCTGGTATTTTGGTCCAAATCCACAGCAATAAAGAAAGAGTGGTCGGTTATTTTAGTAGACAAACATCAGGTTCTGAACAAAAATTCCACTCCGACGAACTAGAGGCATTGGCGATAGTAACGTCTGTTAAAAGGTTTCGACAGTATTTGTTATGCAGAACATTCACGCTAATCACTGACTGTGCGGCAGTTACAAGCACATTCTCTAAAAGTGAGGTGAATTCTCGTATAGGTCGCTGGGTATTGGCCCTAAACTAATACAATTACAACATTAAGCATCGAGGTAGTCAATAAATGCAGCTATAGGAGGGAATGTAGAAGATGATTGATGGGACAAGAATATAATGAGTATTCATTTAGGGTTAAACGGTACTATTAATAAAGGTATAGGTGTAACACCAAGCCAGGCTTTAATGGGTTATCGTGTATTTTAACAGGGAGGGATGGAATCGGATGGGCGATCCGAAGTAAATGTGACCGAGGTCCGTGAACCTATGAAGGCATACATTGAACAGGACCAGGCGAATCAAAAGCTCAGGTTTGATCAAAGGCGATCGAGAGCTCGTCCATATGCTGTTGGTGATCTTATGCTGACAAAAATCACAAGTGCACCCGCATCAGGCACCAGTCAAAAAAGTTGCTTCCCAAGTGGCGAGGTCCATTCAGAATCGTCCAAGTTCTTGGAAATGACCGATATAGAGTTTCAGATATTCCTGGAGCTGTCCGGTCAGAACGAGATATAATGGAATGGCAGGCGTTGACAATATGAGGCCACGGATCCATTATGACGAACTGTAAAGTTGTTCGCGTAAGGGAGGTGTCAGGTTTATACTGGGCATCCTGTTGTTTTGGCGGCGACAGCATGATTTGTGGTCGCCATGAGACAGCTGAAGGAGCCTGAACAGTATATGAATAGCCTGAGCGATCACTGGAATAAGTGTGGGCCCAACACTTGGTGGTCATAATTAAGTATTTACATGGTACCATTACGTTATTTTGTTATTTTATTTTTTAAGTTGTTACTTGGCCAAGTATAATTTTCTATTTACATGTGTAGGAGTTAAATGCAGTTGATACAGTTAACACTCTAGATTATCTAGCCCCAATGCTCGTAAAAAATATATCTCGGTAAACTAATAATTTCATAAATTGCAGTGGCCAGTTGGACACAAAGTGCGGACACATTTGGAAGTCAGGAGAAGCCGAATGTTGTGAAGTCAATGACCCCAATCAAAAATAAGCCACCTGCAAGCGAGAAATTAGGAACACGCGGGATTCCCCTGGAGAATTCGGTGAACATGGAGGGGGAAATACGGGAGGACGGGATATTAGTGTGGGTCGTCCAGGAGATCGCATCGTTATTTTCTTTTATTGTCAAAATAAATGGAACTATTATTAAATTCATCTGATACAGTACATTAGTTTAAATCATATTTTTAACAATTATTACCTATCTGTTTTTGTTAAATTATTATTTAAAACAATTTAGAAGAATTATTATGAATTGAGCGAACGTCAGATGACACTAACCTTCGAACTTTCGCGAAACTGGCAACACTGTTCAGAGCACGCTTGATACACCGAAAGTATCTAATTTTAATAGAAATAATAATAAATTTAATAATCCAAATAATAATAGATTTAATAAGCAAAATAGACCGCGTAATCCAAATTTTATCAATAATAATTTTATTAATAATAATCATTTTAATCAATAACCTAGACCACAAAATAATTTCATGAACCGGCCTAACAGTTTTCAATTTTTCAAATATTTGGGAGAAAATTCTCCAAATCATAATTTTTACAGACCACAGCATAATAGCCAAATTTATTATCGAAATTTAAATAATTATTAAAACCATTTTAATTCATATTATAATCAGCTGCCTCGGCCGATTTCTCCTCGTCTACCAAGTCCTGCACCTATGCCAACTTCAACAATTTTCACAAATAGACCGGAGTTGCGCAATTTAGCTGAGTCGGCATCTTCTACACAAATAGGTACTCATAGTAATAGTATCATCAGTCAAAATGGAAAAACCGAAGATATTTTTTTAGCGTAAACTGCCTTGGGAATTTATAGGCCTCGAAACAAAATTAAAAGTTTTATTAGATCTGGCAGTACGTGATCATTTATGAGTTCAAGCTTAGCTAAGAGATGAAACAGTTTAAAATTCTGTTAGGATTTTTATTGGTTTATATATATTTATTATATGCAACTATATTCACATTTTTATCGTTCCTTCAATTTCGAATTTTTAATTGTGATCAGCGCACGCGTCTCTTTTGTGGTGTTTTTCACGACGGTGATTTTCGCTCGTTCTGGGCGTGATTAGAATTCTTTTAATGGTGATCGTGGATGCACATTTATACGTATTTAAATAATTGTGGTTGAATTGTTTAAATTTCGAAAGTTATTCGGATTATCGTAAAAATATATCCAAAATTTTGTGAGATTTATTGAAGTTAGTACAAATTCACATTTACCTCCGTAGAATTATCGTCCCCATTGGAGATTAGAGCGAATTCTATTTTCACCCAAGAATCAGCACGGTAAACCTTAGTGGAAATTCACTTATATTCTAATCTAAGCCCATTCTAAGAACCGCACAAGATCTGAGGTATGTTGCGTAAATTTTCCATAATTAATTCACTCCGATTAATCAAATTTTAATTTATTGTGTGTGGAAAAAAAGGGGCAAAAAAAAACCGTAAGTTATTTCAAGTGTCTAAGACGTAATTGTTTTAGGTTCTTTATGTTTGGTTTAACCAAATTAAACAATTTCATTTTTCTTTCCTCTACTTTATAAGTTAGTCGGATAGAGAGAGAGTCAAAAGGAGGAAAAAAGGAGTTGCTTATCGTTCTGGAATTCCGAAGGTGCTTTCTGAGATCTGAGGGCCAGGGTGTCGTAAGACAGATAGGACAGTAGATGGTCAGTTGACGTCGTCAATAGTTGGCACGGAGATAAACGGAAGCAATAAAGGAACCAGATAAGCTAAACTATCTTTAACTTTTTTTTAAATTTTATATAACTTACGTACCAATAGATAGTTATTAATTTAGTTATTTTTTTGCGTGTGTAATAGAATTAATTAAATAGCTAGTGGCGCAACATATCAACATATGTACGACTACATATATATAGAGTTTTTCTTTAAATTTTAAATTTAACATTTAACATTAATAACTGCTTTGTGATAAGAAAATAAACGAAACCCTTAGCGCTAAAGGTACGTCGTAATTTTATGAAAATTATATTTTTTTTTGTGTTGGCCAAACAATAATTTAAATTCAGGGAGCTCTATATTACAGGTCATTATTTTTTTTTTGTGATCGAATCTTATATGCATTAGTTTATTACACTGTTATTATTTGTATTTGCTTTTGAACACTTATTAAATATCATATTTGATTTACCATTTATTATTTTAAAATAAATTATATATATATATATATATATATATATATATATATATATATATATATAATTTATTTTACTACAAAAAAGTAAAATGCTGTGTATTTGATTTTTCATGCTTAATTTGTCATTTTTTAGGCATAGAAAAAATTAACGTTTGTTTAGATTTTAAAGTGGAAATACCGTTAAAATTTCGAAATGACCAAGGCATATCTAATGAAGTTAATTATAAAGATAATAATGTTAGAATTAGTAAAAATAATCTTATTATTAATAATTATAATATCACTACGTGAACATTAGTGCGTGCTCAGAGTCAACAGGTAATGGAAGTATTAAAAACCGCAAAGTCATAATTCCTAGAACGGATTTTATAAACTTTTTAGTGACAGAGTGTGCCACTATGGTTAGAAATGTTAGAAATGGTAGAAGTTTTTCTGCCGTGGTAAATAAACCGGATAAGGATATGGACGTTGCCCTAAAAAGACCTGTCGACGATTCCCTCGTCAGCAGATATGATGTGGTACCCCAGGAACAGAGTGTTAATGAAGATAATAATATAAATGAAAATACAAATACATAAATTTAAATTCGATTTCTTAATTATTAGAACTGATCACATGAATGATGAAGAAAAGCTGTTATTAAAAAAACTAATAAACGAGTATGAAGATATTTTCTATGTAAAAGGGAATCATTTAACGTTAACTAATAATATTAAACATAAAATAACTACGACCGATCAGGTTCCGGTCTATACTGACCCGTATCACTACTCCGAAGTGCATAAGGAGGAGGTAAGCAAACAGATCAATTAAACAAAGAAACAAAAAAGGAACAAAACATTATTAGGCCATGGCACATGATCCTCTTCTATATATATATATATATATATATATATATATATATATATATATTTCTAAAAATCTTATTTTAGTGTCATTTGATGTAGTGTCTTTATTCACAAATATTCCATTGGTCTTGGTTTTATCCATCATTTCAGATAATTTTCATTTAATAGAACCTAACACTACAATACCCTTGTCAGTTTTCACTTCTATAATTTCTTTTTTATTTCATAACACTTTTGCTCAGTTTAAGAATAATTATTATCAACAAACCTCAGGCTGCCCTATGGGTGGTCCTATTAGTCCCTCGATAGCTGAAATTGTCATAAATTCGTTATTACATTTTTGCTCTGCTCAGGTCCCTTTCCAATTCTCTTTTATCTCCCAATATGTAGATGATCTTATTTGTGCGATTTCGGCCACTGAAATTGATAATACGCTTAATGTTTTCAATTCATTCCATCCTAGACTACAATTCACAGTAGAAAGAGAGAAGGAAGGAACTGTACCTTTTCTTGACACTCTTGTTTGCAGACTAACTAGCAACATAATTATTTTAGATTGGTATATTAAACCCACCAGCTCTGGAAGGTACAATCCTTTTTACTCTTACCACCCTAAGAAACACAAGTTCAACACGGTGTTAGCTCTAAAAAATAGAATTTTGCGTATCCTACATCCATCATTACACACTGTGAACTTAGCTAGATTGTTTGATATTCTGCGGAATAACCTATACCCACCTGAGTTGTTGAAGAGACTGATATATCGTTCCCCAAATTGGATAGACTATCGTTTCATTAATTCTCTTTGTTTCACCCGCTTAAAAGACCCTACTCCCATCCTTCAGAAACATGATGTCGTTTATTTAATTAATTGCCAACAATGTGACTTAGTATATATCGGACAGACATCTCAAAAACTTAACAAACGACTCACACAACATAAAAGTGACATAAAACGTAAACCTCGTTCTACTGGTCTGAGTGTACACTGTAATGACACTGACCATTCACCAGATTACGACAACACGAAAGTTGTGTGCTCTGAACGTAACACTTTTAAGAGATGTTTCCTTGAGATGTGCCATATACAAGCACAAAAACATAGTATGAATTTTAAAAAGGACATTTATGGCCTGAGCAATATCTATAGTAATTTATTTTCTTTTCAGTAACGCTCATGTTTATTTGATTTCAATACCTATTATCCTAACTTGTTGTCTAATAATTTTTTCTTTACGTAATAACATAATTTTCATCTTGTTCCCTCCCTCAGGCTACTTTTATAACCCTTAATATTATATAATTTCTTTCTCTCTCCTTTGTTATTTACTCTTTACTTGATCTTTAATTTTTTAACTGTCTCTACCTCTTATTGTTTTTTCTTTTTCACTTTTCTACTCAATTCTTTCACTTCTATTTACTGAAGGTAATAGTTTCTGTCACAACCACCTCTCACATCGCGTAGCCGGTCCGTACCTCGGTATTTCACCATACGGTGGGACTTGTTTTGTGTTCTCGCTCCCTGCTCGGTTGCTGACGTCTAACCACCTAAGTGACGGACTAGGGAACTGCACTGCTTGTTCCACCCTTGGCTTGTCTCATTCCGATTATTATCGAGTGTTCTGCTTGGGGTTGCTTGAAATTGGGGTGGTTATTCCACTCCCAATATTGAGGTTATCTCCCTTGGGGTTCTTACTCAGGGGTTTGATATGTCGATTACCCTCTTCAACTTCTCGTACCCGGGTTTAGTTTTTCCTGTGTGAATCGTACTTTCGTGCGTTTGTTAGGACAAAATTTCGATGTGTCGAACATTCCACCCCTTACTTCACATTCTATTTGCGGAAGACGGACCATTTTGTGTTTGTCTACCTTCAGTAATTGTTTTCTTTTCTTTTTACATCATGTTAATTCTATAAATTTAGTTCAATTTTAAATTTCAAATACTTACAATGTTTCGGTTTAATTTAACTCAACATTCTATTTGTTGAGTTTTCCAAGACGTCTTCAATTTTAACGATAAGGAATCATAATGGGAAAGAACTTAACCTCAAAAATCTTGCTGCGGCCATGTGATCTTCCATAGTGTAGGACACACTTATAATAGTTTACTTGTAAGTCATACCTTCATTTAGTCTTTAGTTTATAAATTTCATTATTTTATTTTATTTTAAAATGTAACTTTAATGTTAAAATTGTTTTTAATGTTAACATTTAAAATTTTAATCATATTGTCAGACCTCTCACAAATGTTACTTTTAGGCTCTGAGGATGCATACATGTTGTATGCGAAACGTTAGCCTGTACATATAACAATATAGTGGACTAGAGCACAACCACCATCTTGTATTCTTTGCTCCCTACACTCTAACACACTACATTGGACTTCTCTCACCCGTTAATCTCAAAGAGTATATATATATATATATATATATATATATATATATATATATATACAAGGTGGCGCAAAAGTAATGTCACAGTTTGAATTTGCTGCCATTTTGTTATAAATGATAAAAGAAGAGCTATGTTTTCATCAAAAATTTATTTGAAAGTGTAATATTGGTTACATTACTTGGAAAAAATGATATCGCTGAAATGGCCACCTCCCGAGTTGATGAATAATTGCGCTCGTTTTGCGGCATTTTGAATTGTTGCTTGCAGAACATCTGGCTCCTAATTCGCAATTTCTTCTTCAATGTTAGTTTTTAAGTCTTGCAAGGTTCGTGATTTATTGTGGTAAACGCGAGATTTTAAAAAGCCCCAAAGGAAGAAGTCTGGTGCTGTTAGATCTGGTGATCTGGACGGCCAATTCAAATCTCCAAAACGGGATATCACTCGAACTGGAAATTGGTGTCTCAAAATCTCCATAGTTACCTGAGCTGTGTGAACGGTTGCTCCATCCTGTTGAAACCAACAATGATCGAGACCCAATGCAGCAACTTGCGGCAAAAAAACTCGCTTAACATCTGTCTGTAACGTTTGCCATTTACGGTTACGACGGCGCCATCGGCGTGATCAAAAAAATAAGGACCTATCACTTTTTCACTGCAAATGCCGCACCAAAGAGTCACTTTGAGAGGATGCAATCTTCTTGCATTACATGAAGATTCTATGTGCCCTAGAAACACAAAAAAAAACGTCGACGAAATTCACGTTGCGTTAAAACAACAGACTTAAAATTTGTCAAATAAGCAGTAACAATTAATTCACGATCTTGAGGTGTGTATCGCTCAATGGCTTTTTGAGAACTAATTCACTACATATCTACATCATAAATGTCGAAGCACACTGACATTTGCCGCCAACTGCAAAAATGGCGGCCAATTCCAACTATGACATTACTTTTGCGCCACCTTGTATATACAGGGTGTCCCGTTAATGCGGGGAAATGGCTGGACCATAGATTTCTGAGGTCAAAATATGACGATTTAACGCAACTTATCTATATCCAAAAATTTACAGTTGAGCCGGAATTTGGCTTCAAAGTTTCAAAATTTTTTATTTCTTTTGTTTATAACAATTGAACGCTTCATTCGATTTGAATGAAATTTATTATTAATAAGTACCATAATATCATTCATCATTTCAGTTATTGTGGCCATTAGTGATTGACAGGAAGTAAAAAAAAAAACAGTAGTACCACCACTTAAAAACTGAAATATTTTTTTATTGGTGCATCCAATAAAATCCAAAAAAATCTACTTGAAAGGGAATTAGATTTAAAAACTTTTTTGACTCTTACTAGTTTTTGATATCTTGTACGGTTTTTGCACAAAAAAATAAAATATGAATATAGTATACTCATTATGCACACATTAATAAGTAAATAAAGTTACTCAATTAAATAAAAATTAAATAATATCAATTAATAAAATAAATCAAAACAACATCTAACACTTTTCAAACAATTTTCTTTGCAAAATCCTAATACAAACAAAATATCTGTTTGTTCCAAATATGAATATTTATGAACTATAATAAAGTTAAAAATTAATTGTTAAAAGACACTAAATAATTATTATTATACATAATTAACATTTTTTAAACAAAGACGGCCACGAAAAACATTTATTTTCGATTCGATGAAAAACTAGATTGTGTTTTTACTAGATAAAAAATATATATTTTATTTTTTTGTGGGAAAACCGTAAAAGATATCAAATATTATTAAGAGATGAAAAAGTTTTTAAATTAAATGGTCTTTTAAGTAGTATTTTTTTAGTTTTTATTAGTTCCCCCAATAAAAAATATTTTAGTTTTTAAGTGGTGGTACTACTGTTTCTTATACTTCTTGTTAACCAATAATAGTCATAATAACTGAAATGATGTATTATATTATGGTAGTTATTAAAAATAAATTTCATTCAAATCAAATAAAGCGTTCAATTGTTATAAACAAAAGAAATAAAGAATTTTGAAACTTTGAAGACAAATTCCGGCTTAACCGTAAATTTTTGGATATAGATAAGTTGTGTTAAATCATCATATTTTGACCCCAGGAATCTAAAGTCCAGCCATTTCCCCGCATTAACGGGACACCCTGTATATATATATATACACGTTGTCCCCTGAAATTTTGAATACGGGCATTTAAATTCGTTACTTGTTACTTAGTTACCACGCTCGTGACGTATTTTAATGGACTGACCAACGGGAAATAATCAGTAATTTCTAATTTGTAATAAAATAAGGAATTAAAATGAAACATATTTACACAATCTGACGTAACGTATAACAAATAACTACAATGTTCATCTTATTCAATGTTCGAAAACATCTCTTTATTGAGCCAAACAATATCCCAGATGATCATAAAATTCCTGTTAACATTTTGGAACTATGTAAGTCAAATTGACATGCATATTGCAGCAAGAACCATAGCAACCAATAATAATAATCGAGATACAATACACACATTACATTACCCATATTCAAAATTTCAGGGGACAACGTGTATATATGATCTGGCGTCCACAATAGACTTTTCTTTGTTTTAATATAATTAATTTTATTGTTTAGAAATATATTTTATTAATTAATGCTTAGTTAGGATGACATCATCCGCCAGATGTCAATATGCTTTGTTCGTAGTTTTAGTTTATATAAATAGATTAGACCCATGCATTTAATTCATTATTATATTATTCCCGTAACGCTTCATATATCATTTTATTCTCCGTATAATTAAGTTTTAAGTAATGTAATTAGTTGTAATTTTTGGAAATAAACCTTTTTAAAAACACAATCGCGAGCCCACGAAATTTAACTGGCGCAGTCGGTAGGATGTCATAAGGGCACAACTTTTGAGGGAATAGTGCTCCGTCCGTCTTTACGGTTAAATTGGCATCGAACGAGTTCCACGTCAAAGCAACACCAGAGGGTCCTCCGAACATCGAGGGACTAACACCCCGAGGGCAGCAGAACGAGGAACACCCCATCACCAGATCCAGGACAACTGAGGGCATATCAGGGCATGGATAACGTGATATTCATAATTGAGTGGTAAGCATTGTTTTTTAGAGGTTTTTTCCATATTTTTGTTCGCGTGTAAAATTTTATGTACGCAAGTGATACATCTTCGGACCCAATTTCACCACAAATTCTCGATTCCCCAAACCGCGTTCACTCTCCAATAAATTTTGTACTCGACGATCTAATCAATAAATTAGATAATTTAGGAATTACAGAAAACTTAAAAATGGAAAATATTAATTATCAATTGCTAAAATTAAATGTCGAAACGATTCCTTATTTCGACGGTAGTAACGAACTCACAGAAATATTTATTTCAAGATGCGACGCCGTACTAGATCAATTCAGACCTTTAAATAACGAGTTGGTCAATACATATTTAATAAACGCGAAAATAAGTAAACTTAAAGACAAAGCATTGGTCGCTATAGGTTCGCGTATAGAGTTAAACACATGGCCTGAAAATAGAAACGGCGCTCTGTGAAATTACGATTGTTAAGTTCAGGACTTGATTAATTTAAGACCTCATAAGAATGAAAAATATTTCGATTTCGGGGAACGTATACAAATTTTGCAAAGTAGACTGTCCGCTAAAATTAACTCCTTATCGGCATTGGAAATGCCCGACGCGACAAAGCGCAATTATTAACGTAGCTACGATGAGTTAGCATTAAAGACGTTCTTACGCGGAATTCGCGGCAACATACAAAGTATTATCAGGTTACGTGACCCTGACACACTAGAGCAGACAATGAACTATCTTATAGAGGAAAATAATTTTCAGAGTACGCTTGATACGCCGAATGTATCAAATTTAAATCAGAACAATAATAAATTTAGCAAGCCAAATTATAATAGATTTAATTATCAAACTAGACCGCGTAATTTAAATTTTGGCAACAATAATTTTAATAATAATAATAATAATCGTTTCAATCAGTACCCTAGACCGCAAAATAACTTTATGAACCGGCCTAGTAGTTCTCAATTTAAGCAACAACAACCACGGTTCCTTACTAACAGTCAAGTGTTTGGGAGACCTCAAAACCCCCCAAATCACAATTTTAACAGACCACAAAATTATAATAGTAACAGTCAAAATTTTAATCGGAATTTTAATCCATTTAATGCAAACTATAATCAGCCGCCTCGACAGATTCACCCGCGTTTACCAAGTCCTACACCCATGTCAACCTCGACGATTTATACAAATAAACAAGAATTGCGTAATTTAGATGAGCCAGCGTGCTCTACAAAAATTAGTACACGAAGTAATAGCATCATTAGCCAGAACGGGAAAGATGAAGATAATTTTTTAGTATAATTCGCCTTGGCAAATCGCCTATTGAATTCTTAAGCATTAATAATAATTTTAGTAATTTACCTTTCATTGTAGACCCCGAAACAAAATTAAAAGTTTTATTAGATTCCGGCAGTACGCGATCATTCATTAGTTCTCGCCTAGCAAAAAAATAAACAAAAATTTATTTAAGGACGATCCTTTCGAAGTAACAAGTGCTCATGGCACGTCCCGCGGAACTCACAGCGTTATTATTAACCTACAAAAATTATTCAAAAGTAACTTTGCTGCAAAAGTAAAATGCTATATATTCGATTTTCATTCCTCCTTTGATATCCTGTTAGGCGTAGATAACATGACAAAAATTAATATTTGCTTAGATTTTAAAAGGAAATCAGTAGTAACCACTAACGTAGAAATACCATTTAAATTTCGGAATGACCAAGGCATATCCAATGAAGTTAATGATAAAAATAATAGTGTTAGAATTAGTAATAATAAGCTTAATGTGTAACACTTCCCCGTGCGGCCCAAGAGCGCGCGACCCTTCGCAGGTAGCCAAGGCGGCCACCAAACCACGTCATATCCCTACCGCGGAAGGACAGCATCCCTCTCCACTCCCACTCACGCACACACCCGCTTCGCACCCTACTTAAGGGGATGCCAAGCTCACAATCGGCAGTCTATCCCTCAAATACTGACGATTACGATAATCTGTACATTCTGTAAATAAACGACTACAACCGAAACCATTGTGTTATAAACTGGCAGCCCAACGTGTGGCCGAAGAAGAAACATCCCGAAGACTGTCTAGAAGCATGGCGAATAACAACGTTACAATGAGCTAACAGCAATTCCAAACTTTAATTAATCGGATGCTGGAAATAAGAGCACCAGAACAGCCAACGCTAAGGGGTAGTTTTTCAAAATGCACGGCCCGATTCAAGGGAGAGACGGACACGCAAACAGTGGAAAGCTTCATTAGTACAATCACTGTGTACAAAAATGCGGAACACATCACCGAACAAGATGCGATCACGGCTTTCCAGCTACTCCTCGAGGAACCCGCCGACACCTGGTGGGAAGGCATCAAGAACGATATAACCTCCTGGGACCAACTAGTGGAAGCCGTTAGGAATACATTCGCCCCGGTGGTACCGAATTGCAAGATTTTTTCGCTGCTATACGAAGATAAACAATACAGGCCTCCGAAAACAGATCAGTTCATAATCCAAAAACGCGCGCTATTTAGCAAAGTGAACCAAGTAATGGCAGCAGAGTTGCAGCTGGATTTCATCTATGGACTTCTCCATTTAGAAATCCGCAAGAGAATAGCCCGAAATTCCGTGAATTCGTATGACGATCTTCTGACAAAGTCAAGAGAAGCCGAGAGCGTTATCGAGGAAGAAAATCGAGCTAGACGACCAAACGGCCTAGAAAAAAACAAGTGCGCCTACTGTAAGAACAGCGGCCACCGAATCGAGGATTGTCGCAAGAAACAGCGGGAAACCGCCCCTGTAGGAGCCAACAAGTTTCAGTGTTACGGCTGCGGGAAGCCGAACACCATAAGGAGCCGCTGCCCCGACTGCAACGCACGACCGCGCTCCACGCGAAACACGTGAAACGATTCTCGGAATGGATTTTCTAGAACGAGCAGGCATCGCACTCGATCTAGGCCAGAAGACCTGGACATTTTCCGGAGAATCACATTCGGCGTACGACGCAGAAAGGCCAAAAATCGAAAAACCACGAGTCTGCCCGAGGCCTGAACCCGTAGAAGACGATGAATTTTTATTTCCGGAACCGCCAAGGAAAATTCTCGACGAAGAAGCCCCGTTTTTCCGACATTACCCAGAGGCAATGGAAATCGCTACACTAACAGTACAACTACGTGAAGATGAGGGGAGTAACCTCTCTATCAAGGAGCGACACGCCCTGAACGAGTTGCTAGAAAACCAAGCGGACGCATTTAAGAGCCCCAAGCCACCCACGATGCTTGGATGCCACCGCATAGACACCGGGAAGCACGCCCCGATCAGCGCGAAACCGTATCGTATGTCGCCGCCGAAGAAAGAAGAACTACAGCAACAAATAAAACAGCTCTTAGAGGACGAGATCATACAGACATCTTCATCTCCATGGGCAGTACCGGTGGTGATGGTACCCAAGAAGGACGGCACTTCCCGCCTCTGTATTGATTACCGTGCTCTCAACGCCGCCACCACTCCAGACCGCTACCCGCTCCCGAGGATGGACGATCTGCTACATATTGGGTCCAAGAGGAAATTTATTTCTACCATTGACCTAAGAAGCGGATATTGGCAGATTCCCGTGGCAGCGGACGACGTAGAGAAAACTGCATTCACATGTCCGTTCAGCTTGTTCGAATTCAAACGAATGCCCTTCGGCCTACGTAACGCCCCGGCCACCTTCCAGAGGACCATGGACCTCCTCCGAGCTAAAGTGCCGTACATCAAGATGCTCGCTTACCTGGAGGACGTCATCGTCCTGTCAGACAACTATGAACAGCACCTTCGTGAGCTGGAGGATGTTCTCAGACTACTCACACAGCAATCTCTATCCGCAAACCGGGAAAAAACAAATTTTTGCCCGGAAAATCACCTCCTGGAAAAGCCCTAGGGACCGCAAGGAGGCCATATCGTTTATCCAAACTTGCTCCTGGTACCGGCGATTTATACCAGGCTTTGCAGGAAAAAGCGAGCCAATCACGAAGCTGTTTAAGAAAAACGCCGCCTGGAAATGGGGACAGCAGCAGCAGGAAGCTTAGAACGCCCTCAAGGAAACGCTGATTTCGGCGCCTGTTTTTAAACCTGCCGTACCCACCGAGCCGTTCCTCATACGAACCGACGCAAGCGACTTCGCTCTGGGAGCAGTTCTCGTCCAGGGGGAGGGACCTGAGGAACACCCCGTGGAGTATGCTAGCCGCCTACTCACTCCGGCAGAGAGGAACTACACAACTACTGAGAGAGAAGCCCTCGCCATAGTCTGGGCCCTCAGCAAATTCAGGGGTTACGTGGAGGGATCTCCAATCACCGTCGCCACAGACCACCAGGCACTACGGTGGTTAATGTCGTTAAAAGCACCCACTGGTCGCCTCGCAAGATGGGCCTAACAGCTACAGCCATTCGAACTAACGATCAAATATATTCCCGGAAGGTCGAACCACGTCGCCGATGCCCTATCCCGGATTCAAAGTAACGAGATCATCGAAATGAAAACTATCCAAGTAGACATACCCCGACGAACCGCAGCTGATATTCGTCAAAACCAGTACCAAGATAGTGAACTAAAGAAAATTATCGACGCCCTGGAATCACAACCGCAGACGGAAGATGCCGTGTACTGGAGCAACAAAGGGTACCTGCTCGAGAAAGGCGTACTCTACAGATACAGCCCGGACGTCGTCTGCGAAGATGCCCAATAATGCATACCAGGAAGTGAGGTTCCAGCCCTCCTGAAGGAGTTCCATTAGAGCCCCACCCCCGGTCACTACGGGTTCCAAGGCACCTACCACCGCCTCTCCCGTTCTTATTTCTGGAAGAAAATGTGGGATGACATAGCAAAACACCTGAAAAACTGTGTCGAGTGCCAGAGGTATAAACCCAGCAATTTGAAACTGGCTGGCTTGACACAAACGTCACAACCAAATCAGCGTTTCGGGTCAATTTCATTCGATTTATTCGGACCACTGCCAACGTCTTCAGAAGGATATACAACCATCCTGATCGTCGAGGATCTAGCCAGCCGGTGGATAGAAATTATCCCGCTAAAGAAAGCCACTGCCCTCGAATGTGCCACCGCACTACTTCACGAAGTTTTCTTCCGATACGGAGTGCCCCGCAGCTGCATTTCGGATAATGGCACACAATTCGTCAGTGCGGTTATGCAACAAGTTATGTTCAGCTTGGGGATAGAACACAACTTCACCGCCTCCTACCACCCCCAGGCCAATCCGGTGGAACGGCATGAAAACACAACTGGCTATCCTGGTGGGAAAACAACATAACACCTGGCCCACGGCTCTAGCCGCAATCCGGTTCGCCATGAACACGTTACTAGCAGTACCGGATACAGCCCCGCTTACTTAACCTTCGGCCGAGAACTTCGAACAGCTGAAGATGTCAGTCGCGACCTCAGGGCTATCATAACAAACGAAAATTTCGTCGCCGAAATTACACCCCGCCTACTGCAACTCGCCGACACGCTGGAAGCCGCTCATCACGTCTCTGATGAAAAGCAAGATAAAAGGAAGGGCTACGCCGATGCCGACGCCCGCCTATGTACCACGTCTGGATCGACACCCACTTGCTGAGCCGTGCCAGGGATCACTTCACATCGAAGCTGGCACCCAAGCGCGACGGTCCCTACATCATTTTACAAGGAAGAGGAGCCGCCACATTCGAAGTAGCCGCCCTAGGAGAGCCAAATACCTCGATAGGCATTTTTCACGCTTCAGCGCTCACCCCGTTCACCGGAACCATTGAGGACGTGCAGCCGCTCCACCCCATCCGCAGGAGAGGACGCCCAAGAAAGGCGCACTAGAGTCCTGGTCGCTTCATCGGGACGACCTCAGCACCAGAGGGGGCGTATGTAACACTTCCCCATTCGGCCCAAGAGCGTGCGACCCTTCGCAGGTAGCCAAGGCGGCCGCCAAACCACGTCATACCCCTACCGCGGAAGGACAGCATCCCTCTCTACTTCCACTCACGCACACACCCGCTTCGCACCCTACTTAAGGGGATGCCAAGCTCACAATCGGCATTCTGTTAGCGCTCGTCTTCTCGGCCTAACAGCTCTCTTTAGTAACGCTCGTCTACTCGGCTTACTAAATACACTACGCAACCACGACTACGCTACACCCGGTATCGCGTCAAGACATCGCCCAGCCCTACGCCTGGACACTGACGCCTGGAACAAGTCCTAGCCGCCCACGCCCGCTCTCCGCACCGACCACTACACCTCAAATACTGACGATTACGATAATCTGTACATTCTGTAAATAAACGACTACAACCGTAACCATTGTGTTATAAATGTTAATAATTATAGTATTCCTGTTGCTCCGCCTGTCACTAAGCAAATATTAGTGCCCGCTCAGAGTCAACAGGTAATAGAAGTAGAAGTTTTAAATATTGAAAACGGTGAGGCCGTAATTCCTAGAATGCCCGAATGTGTCACCATAGTTAAGAATAATAGAGCCCTTTGTACTGTAGTTAATAAAACTGACATAGATAGGGAAGTTACATTAAATAGACCTGTCGTGGTTACCCCCATCAGCGGATATGATGTGGTACCCCACGAACAGAATTATAATGAAAATAGTAATTTAAGTAAGAAAGACTTTGATACAAATAATAATTTGAATATGATGAATACAAATAAATTTAAAATCGATTTCTCAAGCATTAGAACTGATCACATGAATGATGAAGAAAAATCTGTTATTAAAAAACTAGTAAATAAGTATGCCGATATTTTTCATGTAAAAGGGAATCATTTAACGTTAACTAATAATATTAAACACAGGATAATTACGACCGATGAGATTCCGGTCTATACTAAAACGTATCGCCACCCCGAAGTGCACAAAGCCGAGGTAAGCAAGCAAATTAACGAAATGTTGGAACAAAACATTATTAGGCCATCCTTTAGCCCATGGTCCTCTCCTATATGGATCGTTCCCAAAAAATTAGATGCTTCAGGTCAACGAAAATGGCGCGTTGTATTCGATTATAGGAAATTAAATGATAAAACTGTAGGTGACCGATACGCCCTTCCCAATATAAATGACCTATTAGATAAATTAGGGAAATGCCAATATTTCACAACCCTAGATTTGGCATCAGGCTTCCACCAAATTGAGATTGACGAACGTGACGTCCCAAAAACTGCCTTTAATACAGAAAACGGTCACTATGAATTTTTAAGAATGCCATTTGGGCTTAAAAATGCCCCAGCTACTTTCCAGCGCGTCATGGACAATATTTTGAGGGGAGTTCAAAACGAATACTGTCTCGTCTATATGGACGATATAATTATTTTTCCACTAGCTTACAGGAACATATCGATAGATTAAACGAAGTTTTCAAAAGGTTAAGAGAGGCTAATTTTAAGGTTCAATTAGATAAATCAGAATTTCTTCGCAGAGAAGTAGCGTATCTTGGACATGTGATTACACCCGAAGGTGTCAGACCAAATCCAGACAAAATTATTGCCATTCAAAATTATCCCATCCCCAAAACGACAAAACAAATTAAAGGATTTCTCGGACTGTTAGGATATTACCGAAAGTTTATCAAAAATTTTGCAGAATTGACTAAACCAATAACAAAACGTTTGAAAAAGAACTCAGTTATTAATATTAATGATGCAGATTACCAAAATTCTTTTAACTTGTGCAAGAACGTCCTGACTAACCAGCCATTACTTCAATATCCAGATTTTTCTAAACCCTGACCACAGATGCTAGTACTCAAGCCCTTGGTGCCGTTTTATCACAAGGTAAAATTGGCACAGATTTACCAATCGCATATGTCAAATATTTTAGACCATATCTATTTGGGTGTAAATTTACAATTATCACTGAAATTAGTTAGATGGAGGCTGAAATTGTCAGAATATGACTATGACATTGTTTATAAAAAAGGTTCCTTAAATAAAAATGCTGATGCACTCTCTAGAATTGAACTTAACATTAACGAAAATAAGGCTCAAACTATAGCGAAAAGAAATATAACTCGAGAAAACATTCCGCAAATTCCAGATAACGTATATGTTAAAAATAAACAAAAGCAGTCCAAAACGAAAAATAAGTATAAGAAAGAAAAAATTAAAGATATAAGACACGATCATAACAGCAGAAATCCAGACTAGTCATCGTAATCAATCAGGTAAAATTCATTTAGGTAACATTAAGAGACCAAGGGTAAAGAAAGCTCCTTATGAAAACATTTTAGACTTTCAATTTTTTATGAATCACTTCAACAACAAAAGAATTGCCGAAAACCAAAATATATCAGAAATTAATGACGATTTGTTCCTTACTCCGTTAGATTATTCTCTAGCCCATTGTGTAAGCCAAGACCTTAAAATGAGTGCAGGCATTGCTCAAGATCTTAAATTAAGATTTGGTAGAATCAAAGAATTGTCTAGGCAGAATCCTCAATTGTATTCTCTTTGCCACCTCAAAGAAGATGATAGATTCATAATTTACTTAATCACTAAGGAAAAATATTTCGATAAACCTACATTAGAATGTCTATTTAAAACCCTAATTACTCTTAAACAATTTTGTTCAGATAAAAAGATAACTAAATTAGCTATCCCTAAATTAGGCTGCGGTTTAGACAACCTAAATTATGGCACACCCAAACCAAACTAAATTAAAACTTTCAAAATTACTCATACAATTTATTACTTTTAGGCTAATCTTCATCACTCCTGTGATTTCTTTTGAAATCAGGGATATTTCGGAAAATGCGGGACTACTACCTATAAAATTAGGAGTAGCAAAATTAGAAAGGACTAAACATATTTTCGTACACCATTATGACTTGAATCCCGTTTATGAAGAATTCGAAAATTTAAATCGGCAGTATCAATTCTTGAGGGACACCACAAGTAATATATCAAAATTTAAAAATGACTTCGGGAATTACGAGAAACTATTAAATTATTCGCAGAACGATATAAGAGACAAAATTAAAACAATAGAATTAAGCGCTGGAAAAATCGTGCGAAAAGAGGTTTAATTAATGGGTTAAGAACTATTATTAAAACGATTAGCGGAAACATGGACGCTTATTATATTGAAAATTTTTTGGAAGAAATTATCAACTCATTAACATTTTGCAAATTAAAAATTCTTAGTCCAGATATAATTAGGCCCCAAGATTTATTTAACGAACTAAAAAAGATTTCCGTTCACTATAATGAGGAATTGCCTTTCGACTTAAAATTGGAAAACATTTTAGATTTTGAATCCGCGATATCAGTCGATTGCAAAATCAAACAATCAAAAATCTATTACTTCCTATCCCTTCCTATTAATTATGAACATTCTTTTGATCTGTATAAAATATACCCTATACCTCTGAAATATAAGTCCGAATATGTAACTATAATTCCTAATGTAAAAGTAATGTTAAAATCAAAAATTAACTCAAAAACATGGCCTCTAAGAGACATATGCTTATTATATTAACAAGAAATTAAATTGCAGCGATAACCTGCTCTTAAATTACCAGGCTGATTGTGAAACAGAGCTTTTGGTCAATGGAACCACCAAAAAATGCAAGTTTACAAAATTACAAATCGAAAAGAACCATTTAGAGAATATAACCAATACCAACCAGTTCCTAGCCGTTTTTAAGAAAAAAGAGAAATTAAATATCACCTGCCCGAATCAAGAAGAGACTCGTTACCTGGAAGGCATCTATATCATTCAACCAAAAAAATGTGACCTAATCTTCCGGAACTATAAGGTGCCCCAAATGAAAACAACGCATGGGACCCCAGTGCTCGTGAGTGCTTCGACCCCAGAACTCAAGAATTATAATCTAAATAACTTTACAATACAATTGAAAAGACTTCAACTAGAAGACGTCCCAGTGTATTCCCCGATACCCGATATAAATAATTCGGTGATACCCCTGAAACCCAGTGCATGGACATTAATACTTTATTCATTTATGATAATTTGTGTAGTGACTTTGGTTTACAGACGCTTAAGACGCAGAGGGGCAGCCACCCTTGTAAAAGACGATGACTCTTCTCCACAGGTGTGTCGGATCTAGGGGGAGAGGAGTGACCTGGCGTCCACAATAGACTTTTCTTTGTTTTAATATAATTAATTTTATTATTTAGAAATATATTTTATTAATTAATGCTTAGTTAGGATGACATCATCCGCCAGATGTCAATATGCTTTGTTCGTAGTTTTAGTTTATATAAATAGATTAGACGCATGCATTTAATTCATTATTATATTATTCCCGTAACGCTTCACATATCATTTTATTCGCCGTATAATTAAGTTTTAAGTAAAGGGGGCACGTTGTTTTTGATTACAGAAAGTTAAATAATAAGTCCGTAAGCAAATGCCAAAATTTCACCACCCTGGATTTAGCATCAGGGATTTATCAGATCGAGATTGGAGGACTTAACGTCCCTAAAACTGCTTTTAATACAGATAACAGTCAGTACGAATTTTTAAGAATGCCATTTGAGCTTAAAATGCCCCAGCTACTGTCCAGCGCGTAACGGATAATATTCAAATCGAATACTGCCTCGTCTACATGGATGACATAATTATTATTTCGACTAGCTTATAGTAGCATATTAATAGATTAAACGAAGTTTTCAAAAGGTTAAGAGAGGCTAATTTTAAGTTTCAATTAGATAAATCAGAATTCTTTCGCAAAGAAGTAGCATATCTCGGACATGTAATTTCACCCAAAGGTGTCAGACCTAACCCGGACAAAATCATTGCCATCCAAAATTATCCTATTTCCAAAAAGAAAAACCTAATTAAAGGATTTCTCAGACTGTTAGGATATTACCGAAAGTTAAAAAAATGCAGACTTAACAAAACAAATGACAAAACATTTAAAAAAAAATTCAGTTATTAATATTAATGATGCAGATTACCAAAATTGTTTTTACTTGTGCAAGAATCTCTTGACCAACCAACCTCTACTCCAATACCCAGATTTTTTAAAACCCTTCTTGTTAACTATTGAAGCTGGTACTCAGGCCCTTAGTGCCGTATTGTCACGAGGCAAAATTGGCACAGTCTCACCACTCGCATATGCTAGTCGAACGTTAAATGATTCCGAAACGCGTTATTCTACTATTGAAAGAGAACTACTTGCTATTATTTGGGCTGTTAAGTTATTTAGACCCTATTTATTTGGGCGTAAATTTACGATAATTACTGGTTAATGTCTATCAAAGAGCCAAATTCAAAATTAGTTAGATGGAGGCTGAAGTTGTCTGAATATGATTATGACATTGTTTATAGGTAAAGGCTTTAAATAAAAACGCTGATGCACTCTCTATAATTGCGAAGATAATTAAAAAAATAATAAAGTATTGAAAATTACCCTTCTTCCATAATCGTGGAACAATCTATGAATAATAGGCATTCCTATTGCAGACAGACTACTAAATTTTGGCGAAAATCAATTAAGAATTTCGGAGGTTAAACCAAAAATTAGTTATTTATTTAAACAAAGAAAATGCATATTTATGTCCAATTCTCCAAATCCTTCTACAAGTAATTGACTTAATCAAAAAATATGTTAATGTTTATTATTCTTTAGCTTACTATCCAAAACTAAAAAATACATATCAATATATACACAAAAATTATACGAAACGTACAAATATTCTTAATACAAATTATTACCTTTGCAATGTTCTTCAAAACAATATCTGATATTGAAGACAACAATGATATTTTATAAATAATACAAAATTACCATGAAGGAAAAATTAACCATCCCGGTATAGACGAAACTGAAGCTAAATTAAAAAGGTATATTATTGGTCAAATATGAAAAGAACTATACAATTCTTGGATCTCAGCGGCGTTCACTTGGTGGTACATTTCAATATTAAGAATAAAGAAAACACTTTTACTTTTTTAAGTTTTATTTTCAGTGACTAGTTTCGACTACACGGTAATTAGTTTGATAATGATTACCGTGTAGTCGCTACCAGTCACTGAAAATAAAACTTAAAGTGGTATAAAAAAGTCAAAGTGTTTATTTTATTCTTAAGAACTATACAAGATTATATTAACAAATGTAGAATTTGTTTCGTTTCCAAATTCAATCGAAAACCTCTTAAACTAAAATTTAATAATACGCAAACAGTAATGAAACCATTTGAAATTATTCACATAGACTGCATAGCTTTAGAAAATACAAAATTCCTTACCGCAATGTACAAATTAAATCTTACTAAGCTATAGAAGTAAGAACCAACCTCAAAAATTATTTTGCCATCATGTAACCCCAAATTTAATAATTTTGGACAACCGCCTTGAAATCAAAAACACTGTAAACAGAGATCTCCTATGAATTTTAATTTTATATTTTATCTAAATCAAAATTCATTCAATTCAGTTCGCAACACCCCGAGTCAAAATGTATTACTGAACGCGTGCATTTGACCATAGTCGAACATATGAGGATATGTACAAAACTGAACCAGTCAAAATCAAAGCCCTTTACGCCATTTTGGCGCATATAACATTTCGATTCACTCTACTACTAAATTCAAACCTTTCAAAATCACATCCATTGATAATTACACATTAATAGACTTTTTAACCATTTTAACAAATAATTACGTTCAGATGCATAAAGAAAAAGGAAAATAAGAAAATTAGTGAAACTATAACTGAAAATAAAACCCAAGATATTGCCAAAACAAATATAACTCGAAAAGATAATCCGCAAGTACCAGATAACGTGTACGTTGAAAATATACAGAAGCATTCTCTAACTAAAACTAAAAATAAGTACCAAAATGACAAAATAAAAAATTTACAACATGATCGTAAGACAGCAGAATTCGAGACTAATCATTGTAATCAAACAAGCAAAATTCATTTAGGTAACATTAAGTGGCTAAGAGCAAAGAAAGTTCTTTCTGAAAAAATTTAAGATTTGGCAACTTTTATGAATCAATAACAAAAGGACAGGCGAAAACTAAAACTTAACAGTAATTAATGATGATTTGTTCCTTGCTCCATTAGATGTTTCACTGGCCCTTTTTGTTTCTGTTTCTTTTGATATCAGGGATATTTCTGAAAATGCTGAATTGCTACCCATAAAATTAGGATTAGCTAAATTAGAAAGAACCAACGTATCAAAATTTCAACATGAATTCCGGAATGATGATAAATTATTAAATTATTCGCAGAATGAAATAAGCAACAAAATCAAGGCGATAAAAATAAATCGTGTAAAACGAGGTTTGAATAATGGGTTAGGAACTATTATTACAACAATTAGCGGAAATATGGATGCTCACGATGAAGAAAATGAATAGAATCTTTTAACATTTAATCTCTAACCAAAACAACCACCAAAACCAACTAAAATTTAAGTATAGTATAATTGAAAAAATCATTCAAAATTTCAACTAAACAGTCGGAGACATCGCACAAAAATTTGCTAAAGGTAAAATTATGCAACTACACGCAATTTATGTTTCTTGTTTGTATGAGAAGCATAATTATTAGTAGAGGTGACAAGGTTGTGCTAATTACAGCCTCCTTGTTTTGATCACCGGCGATCTGTGTGTCAGATATTCGTATTTGCAGGTTGCTTGTTTGGAGGTCTTAAAATGTCAATGAGAGCCCGAGGTTGCTAAAATGCAGCTAAAGTCGAAACAGTGCTCTTTGAATCTTATTTTAACATTACGACCCGACTGTTGATTATATCATGGTAGTTATTAATGATAAATTTCATTCGAATAAAGCGTTCAATTTTTATAAACAAACGAAATGAAAATGTATGGATGAACAAATTCCAGCTTAACCGTAAATTTTTGAATTTAGATAATTATCATAGTTTGACCCCAGGAATCTAAGGTCCAGCCATTTTCCCACATTAACGGAATACCCTGTATACACATGTATATTTTTATTCATTTATTATGGTAATCTCAATAAAGATAAAGAAAATAAACGCGACGACCCCCAATGCCGCCCGCTCCACACATGTTAATCCCCACAGGTAACACCAACGAAATCGCTGTTAATCCGACGTTGCAAATCGGTCACTCAGATTGTCGTTGCATGATTCTAAATGTTGTTGGCAACAGCTTAATATTGGGTTCTAAATGGAAATTATTTAAATGTTTAGTTAAATCTGTGGAATTTTTAATTGACTGTCTGACCCTCTAAATTGGGCTAACTCTCTGAAACACTTACTAAGTTTAATTGATAAATTGTAGGCTGGAGAATTTATAATCGTAATAATAGGTATTATTGGGTAATCTAATTTGTGTATTTTATTGTTCCGTATTGTTAAGAATAGGTTGGATACATTGATAGAGTTTTGGATTGTTCTTTTTGTGAAATAATTTGTGATTGTCATAACAAATGGCTAATTTTTGAATTCTAATTAATTTAGCTTTTTATTCCGGAATTATTAATATAATTACTTACTTTTCTTATATAATCTAATTTGTCTAATATTGCAGTGGAATTACCTTGTCTACTTTTGTTATGGTTAGATCTTCTGTTTTTATTTTATGTTTTAGAAAGAAAACAGGATTACTTTGTTTTACCACTTTTTATTTAACAAATTATACGTGACTATAGTTTCGACTATCAACTAGTCATTATCAAACATAGAGTGTTTAACATTACGGAGTCTAACATATTTATATTAAACAGTTGAATAGAGCCGTGTACATTAGATTAACCTGGTCGTTACGAAGGGAAATTGCCGGATTATTCTTAGCTTCAATTTCCATGGCTTCTAGTAAACGTGGATTACCGAAAGAATGTCATTTTCAAAAGGGTGATTCGTTTCCAGTAAGTGATTAGCAAAAGTTGAATTATTATTTTTCTGACAAAATGATTCTTTATGTTCGTTTAATCTAATTCGAAAATTACGACCAGATTGGCCGATTTAGACGCTTTTACAATGGGAACAAGTGAGCTTATAAATTCCGGATTTATTCATAATATTAATTTCAGTTTTTCAATTAAAATTGTTGAACTTAATTTACTGTAGGGCTTGAAATAAATATTTACGTTACATCTTTCAAGGACTTTTTGAATGTTTGTACTTATTTCGGAATGGTAATGTTTCAATTCTAACTGGAATTGATTCATTCTCATGTCGGCCTTCCAACAGAAAAGACGCACGTAATTATGACATAGCTGCACTGAAGAGCTGTGATACAGCGAAACATGTGTCTGCAGATTGCCATTACATAACACTTTTCGAGACGCGGTTGAAAAACGATAACACCACAAAAATGTTACATAGTGCTAAATATAATTTTAGACATATAAAGACAGCTAATTGTTATGTCATTCAATGCCTGGCGGTGTTTTAGTACGGGGAGCAGTTGTTTTAACTGTTAGCTGGAGTTTTTACATTATTCTGTAAAACATTAGTGCAGAAACGCTCATAGAGATTTATTACTCTTAATACTAATTATCAATATTAATACTGCACTAGATATTTCAATATTTAATTTCCATTTTTAAACTTAAAGTTTTATCGTTAAAAACTATAATTGAAAAGCGCTTTTTCAAATATTGTTTACTTCCCCTATATAGTAATAGATAGGGGAATTACTATTTTCGTGCGTGAAAATGTCTGTGGGCGCTGTATCTCAAAAACGCATGATCCGAGTGAGATGAAACTTTAAACTTAAGGTTTTTTCGTTAAAAACTGGAACTAAAAAACTTTTAGTGAACATTAAAAAACAGGACGTGGTTGTTTACTCGAGGCGGTTTTTTGTTTTTTTTTCAAATAATTTTTTTAATATAAAAAATATTACAAACATTTTTAAACAAAAATTAAAAGCAATAAGAAACTGAACAAGTTTTATTAAAACATATTTTTCTTAACTTTTGAGAAAGTTACATGAAATTTATATAACGTGTAGAGATTTTAAAACAATTAATTAATTTAGCGCATCGGCAACATCGCCTTCATCGCCGGCCGGTTCTGCACGCCGCAAGAAAACTCCAACGAACAAAAAAGGGAGATAAAGCGCATCTCAGTTGGCGGAATACATTCGAAAATTTCGTTCTGCCGCACACACACGCCCAAAAGTTTAGTGTTAAAAGTGTAATAGTGAACATTTAAAAACAATTTTCTTTTCATCGCCGGTGTTAATTCACCGCGAACGCGCTCGCGTAAGAATTAGACAATTTTTCGAAAATGCACATATTCTTCTCGACCGTCGCTTCCTCATCGCCACGTGCGTAGACCGCTGCCTGCAAGTAACCGCCGCCATCGCTAAGAGGAAGGAAGGACGCTGCTGCCTCCAGGAAAATAATGTCGCCTCAAACGACGATTTCGCAGGTATCTATTTAAAGACTTTTTTAAGCGACGCGATCGCGCGGCCGGCGTTCCACGTTTTCTACACGAGACACGTAATTTTTTTGTGTGGATATTAGGGCCGTCGCCCTAATATTTTTGGTGCTGAAACCCGGGAAAACATAAATCATCATTCTATTATTAGACTGGAATTATTATAAATTATTATAATTACTCTTCGACCGCCGAAAAAATTAATAACGATTACATCTTTATTTCTCCGCCATCACCCTGCATTATACCGGGTGGTCGAAAAACCATCGTATACGCGAAAATCGTGTGCATGCTACAGGTTTCCCGGAACTTCGCCGTCTTTAATCGACCTACACCGCCCATTGTGCAGGTTCATCAAAAAACTCCTTGTATACAGGGTGTTCCGAAAAATTGAAATTTCGAAATTTTCGCCGTTTTTTTTTACTCGCCACGCCGCCTGGAATTTTCGCTGTTTTGTTTTTCACCGCTACGCCGAATCACTCCAGATAGACCATAATAGCTGAAGCAGCAGCTCGGAGCCACCATGGCCAAGCAAGCCAACATCTTCGCGAATGAACGCATATTGCGGATCGTGTGCAAACACTGCACATCAATGATGCTGCTACTATATCCGTCTCGGACCGGCAAATCAACCGGTACCAGGAGAAGTTTGACCAGATGCAGGACGCCATTTCAGAGTTGAACAGCCAGCTTCCACCGGACGATCACACCCCCGAGATCGCCTTCAATGACGTGGTGTGGCACATCCATACGGCGTTGGCGGCCTTACAGCAAAGCATCACCCCATCTGCGCCAGTGGTTTCCCGGATAACACCCCCTATGCTTTCACGAATCCAGAAGCTCAAGTATTTGAGAGCCTCCCTTCGCGTTATGCTTGAAATACCATTTACCCGCTTTTGCACCGTCAAGGTCATCTCCGATCCCGCCGTCGATCACCCATGGCTGTCGAGACTACCCTCGGATGGATCATGTTCGAGCCCCATGCGATCCCTCCACCAGCTCATAGCGTCAGATTCTATCCATCGGTGACGAACAATGAAGGCAAGCTGCGGCCGCCTCAACGCCACTGTTAGCCCAGCCTGGACGTTATAGAAGCTCTAGACGAGACGCTGTTCAAACCCACCCCAGCGAAACTTCCGCCAACCTTTCAGAATCCTCCGGCTGCATCTAGCTCCGACATTGTGCCCCTGACTCGTCCATCGACTGTGATGTGCTCGATTGAAATACCCTAAATGATGCCTACCACTAGCCCTCGCTGAAGCGGTGTTGCGGTTATGGGAACTGGATCAAATCGCCAGCCAACCACCACTCGCGCCTGTGGAACAACAATGCGAAGACATCTTTGTAGCTACAACTATGCCTATCACGCATTCATGTAAGAGTACCCGGACAGTCAATATATGGAATGGGTCGATCCGCGTGATTCATCGGGCGCCATCACCTATTACATCCCTCATCATCCAGTCCACCGCCCCGATGACCCGCCTACGAAGATCAGAGTTTTCTTTAATGGGTCCTGCTACACCTTCTCCGGGAAATCTCTCAACGATATTCTCTTGACCGATTACCCGATTCCGCCTCGACTCGTTCGTATTCACTGCCGATTTCCGCCAGATGTACCGTCAAATCCTCGTTCAATAACACCACCGAGACCTACAACGCATTTTATGGCGGTTCTCCCCCGACGAATCCGTTTCCGCTTACCCCATTAACACCTTCATGTACGGCGTTTCGTCCGCACCGTATCTCGCTCTGCGCACGCTGCGGCAACTCGCTAGTGATGAACGCCCCCGTTTCACTGCCGCTGCTAGGGTTCTCGAGTCGGACATCTATGTCGATGATATATTGACTGGCACGACACCGAGGTAGAAGCCGTCAAACTTCGCCAAGAGCTTGTTCACCTCCTCGCGGCAGGCGGGTATAAACTGCGGAAGTGGCTCGCTAACTCACCTGCTATTCTAGGAGGTGTCTCTAACGATCACCGCCGCCTCCCCTCATCACCCGACGCTCTCCAGCTAGATCAAGATCCCATCGTCAAAGTGCTCGGTCTTATATGGGATCCTGCAACCGATCAGTTTGCATACTCCGAACGGGCATCTTCGGAATGGTGTACCAAACGAGCCATGCTCTCCCAGACTGCCCGGAATTTTCACCCTGAGTGGTTGGGTCCCGTGGCGTTCCGGGCCAAGCTTTTCGTTCAGCAACTCTGGCTGCTGAGGCTGGACTGGAACGAAGTTCCTCCCGACAACGTATCCCGCGTGTGGTACCAGTCCCAAACAGAACTCCCCTTACTGGAAGACATATCCACCCCTCGTTACCGCCCGGAATGTAGATCGTCCTCTGATATCAGCATAGTCGGCTTCTACGACACTTCTGAGCTAGGCTTCGCCGCCGTTATCTATCTACGAATTGCGCCGTCACGAGGTGCACCCCACATCGCTCTACTCGTCTCTAAGTCCCGCGTGGCTCCGCTATAGAAAGTGAATCTTTCTTTTGGCTCAAGCTATGTAGCGCCCATCTTCTGGCCAAACTACTGCGATCCCTCCTCCAACAACTCTCCAGCATCTGGATCGCTAACGTCTTTACCTTCAGTGACTCCCCATCCAAGATCCAAGAAGTTTTACCCGCATCTTAATGGCATCACATCGCTTCGGAAAGTAATCCGACTAACTGCGTTTTCCGAGGTCTGCTTCCCAGTGAGCTACGAGACCACCTCTTGTGGTGGACAGGACAGCCCTGGTTACTGGAACCCATCGCCGAATGGCTGCTAGCTCGACTTCCTCACGTTTGCCCACCAGAAGTTATTGAGGAAGAACGAGCTCTCCCTCTGCCGAGCCTACTCGCCACTCAAACACTGTTAGGACTCGAATGCCATTTCTCCTCGCTGACCCGGCTTCAACGTGTCCTCGCTTACTGTCGCCGGTTCGCAACCAACACCCGAACTGCGCTCCAGGATCGCCAGACTGGAGCCTTAAAAAGTCACGGGCTTGGAGCCGTCCTTCAATCCGCTCTTCTCCAAGTGCAATTGGCCGCACTTTGCTCTGAACGTACCGAGGCCGCAAACCCCGGTACCCGTTTACGTTTAGTACGACGTCTCGCCCACTTCCTAGACAAGGATGGCATCCTATGAGTCGGCAATCTGCATTCTGGTGCGATGGCTACGCACGCGTTCCTTCGCCAGTCATTTTGGATCATGGATGGCCGAAACGTTACTCGGCGTATTGCCCACTGTAACCGTTGCTTCAGCTGCAAGCTGCGCCCAGTCATACAGCCAATGGGTAACCATTCCGCAAGTCGGATCGTCGGCGCTGTCCCTTTCCTTCGGGTTGGGGTCGTCTATGCGGGGCCGTCCAATGTCCAATGGTGGAAACTACCACATGTCCCTGGGAACCGCTTCGCCCGATGGCAGCTGGTCAAGTGCATCCGAAATGACTTTTTGAAGCGTTGGCAGGGGGAGTACCTTCATACATTTAAGCAGCGCTCCAAATGTTTTGCTCCAGAATCTGTCGTCAATCCAGGAACTCTGGTCCTGATTCAGGACGACAATGGTCCTGGATTCTTTGCACTTACCCCGGCCACGATGGAGTTAACCGGATTACCGAAGTCACCACCGCTGCCGGTGCTAGTGAAGCTCAAAAACTGAATATCTACAAAAACTTAATGTATGGGCAGGAATTTTATAAATAGTGTTGTTAGTCCAATTTTTAATAAAAGCAAATTAAAGTACTTAGATTTATTACAAAATAAAATCTAGGATCAAATTACAGAAATTTCCGGTGACAATTAAATATGGTTTCACTTCATGGCGGATGCCTAGCACATAATGCAGCTTAAGTTAAATATTATTTGTATTTAGAGCAAGAAAATCCAAAATAAACATTTACAAAATAACAGATATAACTCCTTTTCAAAAGAATCAATTGATTTGTTGTAGTTTCTTCAAATAATATTTTATGTTGATTCTTTACATAAGCTTTCGTTCTAAACTTGGAATAATCTAATAATTTTATTTAAACTGGATACGGTTTTCAAATTTCGTACAAAATATATGACAAATAGTAAAAAGTCTCTAATGCTGTTTAGGTCAATTCTACCTTTAAGTTAACTCGTTTCAACAAGAATAACGAATATGTTCCTTTGAACTCGCCATCTGTAATTTTAGATATTATGTACTGACTTTTCAAAGCATTGAACTTCTTTTGTAGTATAAGAACTCGTTATGAATTGAGTTATTTGTTTGTGGCTTAATTAATTTAGATGACAAACACTGACTTTTCACAGCAACTACTATTTCCAGGATTTTATTATTGAATAATTGGTCACACGTTTTAAGCTATATTTCGAATAAAACTAAATATGAAAGAAGAGTAACACCTCCAAAATAACATTAGTAGCTAAAGGAATTATTCTAATTTTATTCTGATTATTTTTGTTCAATAATAGAAATACAAACTAAATTTGAAAATTTTACATGAGAATTCCCTATGATGCGTCTTCAAACGGGGCACACGGTATATACTACGTATATAGGAAAAGTAAAAAAAAATGTGTCTGTGTCTGCCTGTCTACCCGTGGGCGCTATATCTCAAAAAGTAGTGATCCGATTGAGATAAAACTTTAAAATGACGGTTTTATAGTTAAAAACTGGAACTGGAAAGCTTTTGATGCACATTCATAAACCGGAAGTGGATGTTTACAACAGGTCGTTTTTTGTTTTTTCCAATATTTTTTTTAATATGAACAATTTTACAAAACTTTTCAAACAAAAGTTAAAGAGAATGAGAAACTGAACAAGTTTTATTAAAACATATTTTTCTTAAAATTCTTAAATTTCAAAAAAATAAAAATTCATAATTTTGACATTTTTTGCTAATTTTAAATATAGGAAAAGTACTATGATGGCTACATCACCATTTTTACTTACCCTATACAGGGTTACTCACGCTATACGGCACGGAATATTGTGGCCAAAATACATGACTTTCAAAAAGTTTCACTTTGGGGATATATGGGGGTCTATTAGGGCTACTTTTTAAAATTATTTTCATAATATACAGGGTGTCCCATAAACCCTAAAAGTATCAAAGTTGTGTTTTTTTTAATGAAACACCCTGTATTTTATTGCATTTTTGGATCCTTCGATAAAAATAAGTGTGTGTTTTAATAAGGTTTTTATTAAATAAACCTTAAGGTTTTTGAATTAATTTAAATTTTGTAAAAATGTAACCTAATTTTCATGTTTCAAATACTTAAAAAATAAACAATATTTTGGCGTTTTCTGCAAAAACGAGAAGACTTAACACTTAAGATTTAAATACCATTCGAAAGGTAATTAAAACGTGCATTTGCTGATAAATTAATAAATATAGCGTTCCATTTAAATAAATGAAGTTATAGCCATTTAAAGTTCTCATTTGTTTAATTCCAATTTTTTTACACCCGGCATAAGATGTCAAGTTTATTATACTCGGAAAATAAAATATGATCTATTGTTACATTTCAATGTAAATTTGGTATGCATAACTTAATTATTTTTTAAGTATTTGAAACATGAAAATTAGGTTACATTTTTACAAAATTCAAATTATTTCAAAAACCTTAAGGTTTATGTAATAAAAACCTTATTATAACACACACTTATTTTTATCGAAGGATCCAAAAATGCAATAAAATACAGGTTGTTTCATTAAAAAAACACAACTTTGATACTTTTAGGGTTTATGGGACACCCTGTATATTATGAAAATAATTTTAAAAAGTAGCCCTAATAGACCCCCATATATCCCCAAAGTGAAAATTTTTGAAAGTCACGTATTTTGGCCACAATATTCCGTGCCGTATAGCGTGAATAACCCTGTATAGTAAATTTCAATTTATGTGAAAACATTGAAATATCTCGAAAACTACACATCGAATAAAAAAATTATAATTAAAATTTGTTCGCCATTGAGGGGTGCATCTAATGATACGAAACTCGACCCACTACCCTCAACCAACTAGGGGGTAGAGAATGAGAAATAGGAACCCTCATTTTTTGTACGGATTTGAATATTCCGGAAAAAAATAAGAAAGTTTTATCTGATTTTTTTTTGTATTCGTGACAGACGACGCTATAAAAAAATGTTGAAAAAAGTACACGAATGTATAAGTCTTCATGTCTCTCACACATAATAGTTTTCTAATTAAAGCAAGTGTTCAAAAACTTAAACTTAAGGATTTATCGTTAAAAACTGAAATTGAAAAGCTTTTGGTGAACATTCATAGACCGGAAGTAGATGTTTACTAGAGGCGTTCCTTGTTTGTTTCCGATAATTTCTTAAATATGAAAAATATTACAAAATTTTCAAACAAAAGTTGAAGGGACTGAGAGGTTTGTAAAAACATATTTTTCATAAAATTCTTAATTATTGATAAAAAAAATGAAAATTGGAAATTTGATATTTTTTTCCAATTCCTACTAAACTATTTAAGCTACATGAAACTTATATGACAAATGACTGCAGGGAATTCAAAACTGAACAAATTATTGAGAATAATAGACATTATATTGGCGACTAGCGGTATCTCAAACAAAATCCACGACTGGCATGTTTTACCGTCGGTTTCAATGTCGGATCCTAGGTTGATCAAATATACATTAACACATACAACCGGTAAGAAATAACGTTACCTTCGCAACCCGAGACTGACGGATAGGAATGCCTACATAGAAAACCTCTCGCGGAGTGTGCGAACCTGCGAAGCTACCCGCCAACTTAATGCAGTGGAAGACATTGAAGCCTGAGTTTCTCATTAACACCAATTTCCCAGGATGTACGAACACCTCCGATGAAGGTTTGTAGGTTGATCAGAACCCATATCCTCAAACTCCTCCAAGGAGGATTGGTAGGTGACCGATCACCTCACGGAAGAGGCACGTTTAACCTGGACAATCAAAAGCTTCTCACCATTTAAAGCGCCACGCCTGAAATTTCAGCCCAGTTTGCCAAAATGGTCAGGGCATGTATTGCGTTCAGATACATCCTTCTAGCATGGAGAGCAGTAAAAGTTATCTCCATACCGAAACCTGGTCTTATAAATTATACGCTAGCCAAATCATACCGCCCGATTAGTCTAACGTCATTTCTCCTGAAAACGTTAGAGAAATTGTGCGAAAGATTAATTCACAAGACGGCTTTGATTACGAATCCGATTTACGCTAACCAACATGCATACACTCAGGGGAGATCAACGGAGACGGCTCTGCACACTACTGTAGACCCAATCGAAAGATCTCTGGACAACAAAATGTCCACCTTGGGCGTGTTCCTCGACATAGAAGGTTCTTTCGATAAGACGACATTCAGAAAAATTTAAACTGCTCTCTCCTCGCATGGTGCGAACCTCACAGTTAGTGGTTGGATCAAAAGCATGCTGAAGAATAGGGCAGTCACAGTAAATGTAGGAAATACCACTGACAGAAAGATCGTTGCTAAAGGCTGCCCACAGGGTGGGGTACTCCCCACCACTCCTGTGGAACATAGTTGTTAACAGCCTACTGCGGAGACTTAACGACAATGGCTTTCACACCATAGGATATACAGATGACATAACCATCCTGCTAGCAGGTAGATTTGAGACGGTGATATGCAGCTTGATGCAGGAAGCCCTCAAAATAATTGAACACTGGTGTAATGCCCAATCTCTGGCCATAAACCCATCAAAGACTGAAATGGTCCTCTTCACAAGGAAAAGGAAACTAGGTAAGCTAAAGCTTCCTAAACTTCTCAACACCCGGTTGACATTATCGTCGGAAGTCAAATACCTGGGAGTAATCCTTGATGGCAAGCTAACGTGGGAACCATATGTCAAAGTGAAATGTAGAAAAGCATGTGTCTCCTTCTGGCAATGCCGGAGGGCTGTGGGGCAGACATGGGAGTTATCTCCTAAGATAGCACTTTGGCTGTACACAGCGGTATTGAGACCAATGTAATCTATGGAGCATTGGTCTGGTAGTCCAGAGCCAGACAGAAAACATCAGAAAAGCAGCTTACTCAGTTGCAAAGGATAGCATGCTTCAACACGACCGGGGCAATGCGAACAACACCCACTGCAGCAATGGAAGCAATGCTCTGCCTTCCACGTCTCAACTTATACGTAGAGAAGATTGCCACGGGGGCAGCACTGCGCCTAAACTCAGTTGGACAAAGGAGGAAGGACTGGTAAACACTGTCAACTCTTAGAGGGGGCTGTCAAGAAGACAACCTTCCTTGGAAGACTCTGCCACCCTACTACGTCTTCAATATATCGATCGATATATTTCCCTAGGGTAGGGAAACCCTATGAATTTACAACGATGGTTCTAAAACCAAAAGAGGATCCGGGGCGGGTATTTACTCACAACAAATGGATCTATCACAAGCTATACCACAAGAGAAGCACACAACTACTCTGCAAGCAGATGTCGTTTGCATCACCTATGGGGCAAAAGAAATCCTACACCGTGACATCCCTGATAGGTACATCCAAATCCTTACAGACAGTAGGGCAGCAATACTAGCACAATAATGAAGAAGGCAACAGCAAGGCAGACGAGCTGCCGCGGGCTGGTTCGGCTCTCAGTGATACCACGGACGGGCTCCCGATCGCGCCAACACTGAAATGCCTAACTGACATCCTCAAACAAAACACTTTCAAAATGCTAAAACAATGTTGGAACAACACCTCAGGCTGCAGGTAGGCCAAGAAAGCAATACGCTCACCGAATCTGAAAACAGCTCAATACTACCTGCAACTGTCCCGGGGGAATCTGCGTCTTATCACAGGTATCCTTACGGGTCACTGTGAGCTAAGGGAACACTTATTTACTATGGGTCTGGTGGAAACCCCATGTGTAGAGCATGTGAAGAAGAGGACGAGACCCGAGCATGTATTAACCACCTGCCCGGCTCTCGCCTACCTTAGAAAGTTCATGCTAAGGGAGCTCTGGCCGAACATGGCCAATATTAGGGAAACCCCTCCAAGCGTTATGCTGTTCTTTGCTCGTCACCTTGGTCGATAGAACAACGGAGGGCTGTCCCAGCCAGGGGGACACAACCGGCCTAGTGACGCCTAGGAGCTCTGGTCAATGATTTGATCACCCTTGGAAAATTCAATCCATATCCAGATACTATGATGGCCATATCACCATTTTTACTTTCCCGATATAGTATATATAAGGGAGTATTGTTTTGGTGATTTTTTTTAATTTGTTTTTTGCGAAAATATCCGTTTTGGGGTCTCCTGAGTACATTGCACTGATTTCTGAAAAAAAATGTCTGTGTGTGTCTGTCGGTGGGCGCTGTATCTCAAAAACGAATCATCCGATTGAGATGAAACTTTAAACTTAAAGTTGGAAATGAAAAGCTTTTGATAAACATTCATAAACCGGAAGTGCGGGTTTACTTGAGGCGTTTTTTTGTTTTTTTTACCTATATTTTTTTTAATATGAAAAATATTGCAAAAATTTTTAAACAAAAGTTAAAGAGAATGAAAGTCTCAAGTTTTATTAGAACATATTTTTCATAAAATTCTAAACTTTTGAGAAACAAAAAAATTAAAAATTTGGACATTTTTTGCCAATTGCTAATAATCTATTGTTACATGAAATTATATAACAAATAATTGTATAGAATTTAAAACTAAACAAATTATTAGGGATAACTTTTTAGCGTAAACATTATAGGTTTCGAGTAAAATATAGGGAAAGTACTATAATGGCCACATCATCATTTTTGTAAATATCGCCGTTAATTATCAACAGATTTTGATTATTTTTTTTGTTGTATTCAGAATAAAAAAATCTATCAATTGAGGTATCGCAACTTTGTTATATGAATTTTTAAAATTGGGGTTACGACCCCTTAGGGTGAAGGTGTAAGGGCTGAAAAGTGTGTCGCAGGATAGTAAATTAAAAACAAAAATCGACATGTGAAAGCATTTTTTAAAATATTTTTATTTACGATTTTATAGAATTTATCCGTTACTTTGGAAAGCACTGTAAATAAGGGAAGTATTGTTTTTGTACATGCCTTTGGGCGCTGTATCTCAAAAATGAATTAACCGATTGAGAAGAAACTTTAAACATCTGTCAGCCTCATCAATCAATTATTTAAACTTAGGGTTTTATCATTAAAAACTGGAACTGAAAAGCTTTTTGTAAACGTTCATAGACCGGAAGTAGGTGTTTATTTGAGGCTTTTTTTTGTTTTTTTGATAATTTTTATAGTATGAAAAGTATTACAATTTTTCAAACAAAAGTTAAAGAGAATAAGAAACTCTAGAAGATTTTTTAAAACATATTTTTCATAAAATTCTTAATGTTTGTGAAAAATAAATAAAAGATCAAAATTTTGATATTTTCTGCCAATTTCTACTAAAGCTCATAGTTTTCGAAAAACATAGGGAAAATACTATGATGGCCGCATCACCATTTTTGGGATGCATTTGAATTTAAAATGCTTCATTGTTTTTGTTTCTTTTGGCTTAAATAATTGAGTTATTGTTTTATTTTATAGTGTGCAATGTGTCTTTTAATTAGTTTATTAATTGTTTCCATTTTATATTCAAGAGATTTTCTAATTTTTCATTTGATAATGGAATGTTTACTACTCGGAAAATCATGCTGTTAAAAGCTCCTAATTTGTGCTTTAACGGAAATGTAGATGAAGCGTGCATATAATTAAACATGTATCTTTTTGTTATTTGTCAAATTGTATTGTTTTTTTTTAAATTCTTATTATTTATCAGCATTCGATCTAGAAAATGTATTGTATTATTCTTCACTTTCATGAATACTATTTCAATACTAGGAAAGGAAGCATTTAATTTTTAATTTAATCCATTAATATCTTCATTATTGTCAACTATTGCAATTATATCATATACATATCTATGTCAAACAGGAAGTTGGTAATTTCATTCTTGGCCAAATTTTTCAGGTTTATAAAGGGTATTTCTGCAACTGGGGGAATAAAATTAACCACATATACTAGAGTGAAAAAAACAATTATCATAAAAGTCTTCAAATGTCCAAAGTTAAGAAATTTTAACAATTTTTTTCTAATTATTTCCAATACCGTTCGTGGTAGAGTGCTACAATTTGGTGCAGCCTAAACTAACATTAAGTAAATTCCGTAGGCAATTTTTCACTTTGTTCGGGCAGAGGGGACCATACTATACAATGTGTTTCTAAAGTTTGTTTGCTCAGAACTTTTTTGTTTGCTCACAAATCTTCATTTATTTTACCATATTTTAATAGAAAATTTATTTTTGAAATTTATCACTCTTTGAAAATTTTGATAACAGTGGCCGTTTTTGAGTTATAAACAAAAGTATCAGTCTGATTTCAATCGTAACAAACAAATATCCAAAACTACTCCGAAAAATCTTTGTCGGCGATGACAATTGAAAAACGAATTGAGCTGTTACTTGTATATGTTGTTTAAAGAAAAAGTTTAATATTTGGTTATTAAAAAAATATATATTATAAAAATTTAAAAAATATATTTATTATTATTATTATAAGGCACTAAAATTTATTTATAATTATGTAATCATAACATAAACATAATTATTCGTGTAAAGTAAAAAAAAATATTTTTTAAAACTCGTTATAATTCCCTCAATAGTTTCGGAATTGGCAAGTTAATTGAAAGACATGATAATATTACAATAAGCATAGCAAATACCGATTACTAGTTACTAAAATTAGATATTAAAAATTTAAATTATTCCTTATTTAACCGACATTTCTATAACACGATTCGAGGTCATATTAGGCCCATGGACAAAGAATGAATAAACAACTCTTTAATTAACGGAATTAATATCAAATTAGAAGTATACCACTGATCTTCTTCGCGCACATAATTATAATCGTGGCCTGGCCATCTTCGACAAAGGTTTGATTAATGTAAAAGGCAAAAGGTAAAACTACCCAGAAAATATTTTTTGCTTGTAACAGAAATACCCGAAGCCTCTAAACGTGTGCATTTAGTAAGTTGCTTTAAAAACCTATTTGCAAGTTTTAGAGAAAATTTTAAAAGTATTTTTAGATGAAGTTATCCTGCTACTCTGGAGGAAGCAATAAATTATGTAATAGAAAAAATAAATTTACAAAATATGTTACACCTACCCGATACCTAAAATTTAAAATTAAATAAACTGAATTTTCAAATTTTCAAATCAGGAATCATATATAAAATTTAAATTTTCATAATTGGTGTTTACCACTTAATGTTTCGTTAATTTAAACCGCGCCAACTTTCAACTAACCGACTATTATTTACTAACCGCAAAATAATAACAATATTAATAAATAGAATTGTTTAATAATTATCCTCTAACTCCTAAAACGTATATAAATTTGCCCAAAGTTCTTAATCCCAACAAGAAGGAACTATTAAAAGAAATGGTTGCTATAAAGAGACGAGAGATAGCGGATTTTATAGACGTATTGTTTAGACAAGTTTACTATTTATTGTAGATTCTAAAACAAAAGTTAAAATTGTTAAGGACTATAAAATTGATCCACGATAAACCCGGAATCTAAACAATAATTTATTGATTGACCCTTTTGAAGTAACCAACGTACATGGTACTCTCAAGAGAAATTTAGTGTTGAAATGCCGATAAAAAAAATTATTTACAAATAATGTAGCACTGAAATTGTTGTGTTTGTTATTGTTGTGTTATTTTCTAATGATAAAATCTTATTACAATGCGAAAATGAGATAACAACCATATTTTACCATTTACTTATTAAGACTAAGTACATCAACAGTGTTGTCGGCATTGTAACATATGCAACTTAAAATTCATGTGTGCTTAATACATTACAATACCTCCCTATTAAAATTCTATTAAAAATTAATAGATATTGGCCATGTTGCCAATCAACCAGTCACCTTTGTTAGTAATTTTAAATGAAAGACCCATTACGTACATCATACGTAGATCAATCGGCACGATTAATTGTTCCTTTAGAAAAATCCACCGCACGGCTGCTATTCGAACCCATAACTGTGTGGCCCGTGATCCCACAACCGTGTGGAGAGCCTGCCACCCATTAGGCCACCGTGGTCCCCAAAATAAACATTTATCAACAAATTTTTGCAATCAAAACAAATATTATAAACTTCCTTAAGTTTCTTGTGCAACCGTTTACTTCGGCGAAACTCATCACTATGCGAATATTCACCAACGATTTTGCAATCACTAACTATCGCGCGTTTTTTGTTCGACCCGTTCATCGTTAAGAGTTTCTTCTACGGCAATGTGTTCGTATGCAACGATTTGATGTATATGCCACTTCCATATATTTTCTAATTCCACCCTTAATTCAAGAAGGTTTTTTTTGCTTAATTTTTACGCGAGCCTTATCTAAATTACTGTGATTTTCTATATTTTGACTTGGATTGCAAAAGTTCAAATCTCGTTCTCGAACATAAGAAAAGCTGCACTTTTACCCCTTGTATAATGCGGTGTGCCTGAAGTCTATTAAAGAAATATTAATTATTACATTATATGAAACCTTTCGCTATGGCGGTTTAGTCGTAACTAAAGTCGGAACCTCCCGCCGAAAGTGTGCTCATTGCAACTTGTGAATTTTTTTTATTAACAATTGAAAAAATTGAAAAAATAATATATAATTTTCGGAGCGAAACGGTTAACTATTTTGTCATTCTTCCCTATTACCTTTGAAATTCCATTTTTTATCATTTTCACCATTTGCTGCTGGATGGAAAGGTTTTATAACTAATTCTATTTTTATTTAAGAAAAAATGTAATTTTTCAGATGTAAATTGTGTACCATTGTCGGTGACTATTTATTTTAGTAGTCCAAATATCGCATACAAACTTCTAAACTAAAAGCTTCCATCCATTTGGTGTGGGTGTCAACTATGTCCAGGATATGTTTATTATGAATTGGTCCTAAAATATCTATATGTAATCTTTTCAATATTTCTTCAGGATATTTCCAAGGAATGAATGTATTTTTATTTGGGGAATACTTATATAATAAATAATTTTCACAATATTTTAACATCCCAATGTGTGCTTTATGTAATTCATTTAGAATATTCCATTATAGTCATCTAGGAGTTAACACCTTATACCCTAACAATATTATTCCTTGACCAAATGTAAGCTAATTTTTTTGAAAAAAAAAAAAAACGGTTTCAATTAAGCATTACTTCTAAAATTCTTAGCTCATTCTTGCTTTGATATGTATGCTAATAAAAGTTTAAGAATTTTATCTTTGTTTTTCATTACGAATTAAATTAAACTCAATTAAAAATAAATCTCCTCATTATACTTTAAATAAAAAATTTCCTTAAATGTAACATATTCTTTCAATGCTAGTATTAAAAGACAGACTGCATTATTCTTATTAGATTGCCCTGTTTGCTTGTAAGATGGCCAATTTTTGTAGATATCGTGAAAGCGGTAGATACTTTAGGCCGTTTTAGGATTTTGCTTATTTTATCTGTCATTCCTCGAATCTACAGAAGTGGTGTTCTGGTCAGGTGAGGTTCTTTGTTTTTGTTGGGAATTTTTAATTTGCAAACAAGAATACATTGCCCAAATTGCAATGAAACATCATTACATACTTCAGAACACAGAAGTTATGGTAGGACGCAAAATATAACCACCGCGGCGGTGATATTTTGCAGAGAGGGTAAATCGTGTTATCGGTACGATCACAAGATCATACATTAAAAATGATGCGAGTCATAATAAGTGGAATGAAGTGATTTATCGTATAGGATACTTCGGTTCTGCGGTACACGAAATCACTGGATTTTTACCCAATAACCTTGTTTTTAGTTGTACGGTACTTATTCTCAGGGACTATAACGAAAAATTTCTGGGCGAGGTCGACGTTAAAATTGATACACCGTCAGGAAAGAATTACGCCGAAGAACACTTTGAAATATCTAACATATTCGAGATTATTAATATGCGGCCAGATAGGGCTTACACACGGCACTCTAAGTTTTACAACCTCATAATATATGACATAACGTGATTTCAAAGAGCGCATCTTGTATGGAAGTCAAATAAAATATTGTTGAGTGCTGTTTATAAATTCACTGCCAAGCTAGCACCAAAATATATATTTTATGCGGTGAAGAAGGTAATTTCCGCGGTTGTTTATCAGTTATACAACGAAGATGGTGTCGACGTCGGTAGGTGGTACGTCAAAGTTTTGAAACCTATATATCTGCATAATATAAGAAACTTACAAAACAAATTCCAGGATATGAAATCGTACCAACAACCTGTGGTAATAAAAAGATTATAGCTCTTACAATAAATAAACAATACGACTCTTACATTACTACTAACAACTAACATATGTAAATGAACAACTATACAAACTATAATGCCTAATACAATTCCAAAGACTCTAAAAGTGGGGGAATGGCTATATTTATAAGGGATGGTACACAATATAAAACAGTAAACAATCCAACAATCAACAAAATACAAATCATAACAGTAAATCTCTTATTATTATTATTAAACAGAAAAAAATATCATATTATAATAGGAGACATAAATATTCATATATTAGAAAAAATAACATGACACTTTTGTCATGTTATTTTTGTTCTCTTTAGAACAAAAATATCCTAAGACTAAACAACTACAAAATATAAAACTGGATAAATCCAGCATATCAGATCACAGTGCAATAATAACAAAAATAAAAACTCAAATAATACAATCAGAAAATAAATTCATTGAGATGACTAAGGTCTATTATTATATGCAAATAACACATGAAATAAATGACATAAAAAAAAAAAAAAAATTTTAAAGAACTTTCAAAAACATTAATATAATAAAAAAATAATGGAAAGGTAAACAAAATTAAAAGAAACACTGAATGCCCATGGATAAAAAAATAATCAAATAAATCAAGCAAAGAAACAAATTACATAAAAGTATCTAAAAAATTTTACCAATATAATAATGCAGGAGGAAAACATCAAACACTACAAAAACAACAGGAACCATAAATAGTCAAAACGCAATATTATGATTACAAAAATCGAAAGCGTTTCATGTAATCAAGTGGATATATCTTTTTCTCGAAATTTTTAATTAATTTATTTTTTGCTTTCTTCTGGTGCTCGCGTTCGAATTTTGGACATTGTATACCATTGATTCAAATATTGTATAGAAACCTGAGAAATCTGTGTCACTAAAAACATATTGATGTCATTTTCGACAATAAATGTGCATAAATGTATATCTGTTCTGTAGGATAGATTAAGAGGCGTGAGTGTCAAAGTTTTTTTTTAAAGTAGTATCCAAAAAAGTGTATTTATGCCTATTACTATACACCGTTGGTGCGCTGTGTTCTAAGGTCGAGGGAAGGGGGTATTTTTATCAAACACATCACCAGCCCCATTTGGATGGATTTTAAGAAGAGCCAAAAGTTATTTGGTTCATTGTATAAAATTAACTAATCATTTAAAAATAACTACTTCTTTGGCTAATATCTCGACAGACATTGACTGATACAAAAGTAATTTGGGTTTTACAGATTGAACAGCTATTTTAAGCAACACTATTGAATGTATTAATGTCTGTTAAATAAACTAATAAATGTATAAATGTACTTTAACTGTTTAGTCGAGCATTAATAAATGTTTGCAACACCGATGAAACGTGATATGTGAGAACTGTTATCCACGTTAATCAATGTATATGAAAAAGATATAGGTATATAAACGTATTTGTTGCGAACAAATATTTTGGTAATAATAAAATTGACTATGATATTGTACTATACGAAAAACAAAAATAAAGAATCATCAATACCATCATATTGATGGTTAACTCAGAGAGTTAAATACCTCCCAAGTGAATCTCGATTCCCTGTCTCCAACTGCGCTACAGTAATGAGATGCAAGAAGATCGAAACCGGTCCGTGGCTGTTGTTGACGGGGAGCAATATACAATAAAAATCAGAGACGATACTGCTGGACTAAAATTAAAGTCTAACTTCAATAAAATTAAAGGTTTGTTTAAAACTGTTAACTGTGGAGGCTTCTACCTAGTTATACATTATTCTTCACAAATAAAAAACTTTTTAACTTTGTTTGTATAGCACTGATTTTATTAAGTGATTATAATTTCGATAATTTTAACATGCCATTATCAAACTAGAAGTAATTAAAACTAACAAATTACAGGTACATATATGCTTAAAATTAACTTCTTACAACAGCGTTAAAAGGGGGGTATATATCAGATCAACCTGGTCGTTAATTAGGGGGATTTCCGGATTAGCGCGCGCTTTGTAAATTTCAAGAGACTCCAGGTCCATCTGACGGTCCTTTTCGGCAAAATGTATAATTGACAGTACATCTTTACCAAAAGTATGATTGTTTTATCATATGTCTGGCAAAGGATGATTGCTCTATATAAATTTCCTTACAATTTTCACAAGTGAGTTTGTATATGCCTGATCTGGGAGTATTTTCTTTGACGTTTTCTTATTAAGACTTGTATTACGTATTTTCATAAATGGTTTTGAAGCTACTGCTACATTATGTTTCGACAAAATATGTTTAATTTTTAATGAAATGAACCACCCATACTTTTAACTATATTCATTCAGACTCATATGCCCCCGACCAACATAAATTCGCTGAATTCCACAGCATTTAGAGCAATCCACATCCCAATGTCAGAAATAAACAGAAAATAGAATTTAATCAAATCCGTCAAATTGCAAAACAATTAAATTTCAAAGATAACATTATCAAGAAAATCATTAATAAACATAATTATAGATTCAAAATACAAAATTTAACCAAATTAACGTCTATTAGAGACGCCCCCCCAATAGCAATACGTTAAATTATTTTGCGTCCCACAACTTAAAATTTCAATTATTCTTTCAATTCATTTCAATTATTTTAATTCCAGCATATTATACTAATACTAAGTTAAAAAATAACCTCGGAAACACTTTCAATAATAATGACTACCTCTCTTTGTCCATAATTTATTCTATAGAGTGCTGCAATTGCCATAAAATTTACGTTGGTCAAATCCAACGCAATTTGCACACTAGGTATAAAGAACACACCCTACATATTTGAATGCGGATAAATCAGCGGTAGCCCACCATGGTATCAAAACAGGACACAAATTTCCCCTAGATAAAATGAAATTATTAAAGTTGTTCAGTAATTACCCTTGATAGAATATAAAGAAATCCTTTTCTTGAACTAATCACACCGCTCTAATCCCCAGTTAAACGAAACAGTATTATTTAAATCATCCTTACCTATTTGTACCGCCCTCACTGTTCTGTACCTGTTTAGGTATAAATACTTGCATTATTCGTCTTTGTATTTAGTTTAGCAATGCAAAAGGTCACCGAAATTGTACATTTGTGATCAATAAATTTTGTGAAGAAAGGAGACTCAATCTTTCATTTATAGTATTGTATATCTTTACGTAACTTAATAATCATTAAAGGTTATTACTTCTAGTTTGATAATGACAAGTTAAAATTGTCGAACTATGGTCACGTAATACAGTCAGTGTTATACAAACAAAGTTACAAAGTTTTTTATTTGTTTGTTTAAAAGATTAATATTTATTGTAACCAAGATAATTTTGTTTCGAAAAACTAATTTCAACATTTTCCTCTATTGTTTAGAGTTTAGTTTAGAGGTAAAAATTCCACGATGTTAAATGTAAAGTTTCCGATTTAATTTCAAACAAACACATTATTTTTCCCGTTCTAAAGAGGAAAAACTGCCCACATCATTTATTCGATAATTTGTTATTTTAGCGAGAAATGCTGTAGAAAATTCTGGTACTGTATAAATTGGTTCTCAAATGTGCTGAAAGGTACGAGCTATAAACTTTAATTGTTACACATACCACATACTCCCTGTGCAGATGTTGACGCATCTTGTATTCGTTCATTTGGAATGTTTTGATATTGTTAGCGATAATTTAGCTTGCTTAAATGCTTAATATTGATTAATCAGCAGTTCTCCTTTATTTTTATTTAATTTTTTAGTTGGTATTTCTTAGTAAAACTTATATTAAATGAAAATTGCAGAAATTGAGAAACAATATAGAAATTCTCCTTTGTAATATCCTATAGTACTCTTCTTTTCCAAAATTTCTTGTTCGAAAAGTCTCCTCTCTTTTGAAATGATATTTATTACACCAACCGTATGTAATTACAGTATAAACTGTCTGTCTTAGTACAGCTTAGAAATCTGATAAGCTTAATCTACTTTTCTTTCTGCAATTTTTATGTTTATATCTTTATCGAATACTATATATATTATAATCTTATTATAATCTTTTGCCAAATAATTTAAAACATGAAAATAATACGTTTATTTAAAAAAGAATGGTTAATGCGCTGTTACAAATGGAGTCATATAATATAGAAGAATTTGTTAATTATAAAATTAAATAAAAAAACTGTATTTAGTTTTTATCATATTTTTGACGCGGATTCCTATTTTAAGTAGGTTATTTTATTTTGTAATTGTATATATTTTAATCGGAATAAATATTAATTTTTTTTTTCATCTATATTGTTGTTGGAACTGATATATTTCTCGATTTTAGTGGAAAAGTTTGAAAAAGTTCGGGATTATTGTATAGATTTCCTTTGTGTTATCAATGATGACAATAGTTATTTTTTTAAGTGGTAAGCTTAAATGTGATGAAGTATAAGATATATTCAAATATATCAGATAATTTGTCCTTCGAAATCTGTAATTTTAATTATTAAAAATAAAATTGTATGATGCTTTTATGAGCTGCTTTTCGATGTCTTTAATTATATTTTGAACAAATGGTGTTACTAAATACTGGTTACATCGAAATTATTAGAACGGTTTTTAAATAGTTATATATTTATGAAAACCTTAACGATATCCATCATATATTTGAAGGGTTGGTTCTAGGCTGCTTAAACATTGTAAAAATTGATTAAACGGCATCACTTATTAAATGCTTATTAGAAATATGACTTAATTTTATTTAACCTTGTGATTCGAAATTCGAATATAAAATACCAATAAAATACAATATATTTCAAGTGATTCAAAATTCGAATATAAAATTTAACCACATTTAATCGCTTATTTTCTACTATAGTTTACAATACTATTGATGAATAATAGCATTTATATTATTTCTTAATACATCTGCTGTTGTAGATCTGCCAGAAACAGCATCATGTAATAATTGTAGCTGTAGGCGCGATAATCAAATACTATTATCTTAAGTGTTAAATGTTGTTTTGATTTATTTTATCAATTTTTATTCAGCTGAGTAAGTTGATTTATTTATTAATTAGTGCATAATTAGTAGAGAGCGGATTTCTAGCATTATGCTTATCCATAATATTAATAGCATCGAAAAAAATTCTAAATATCTATACGAATCTTAAAGAATGTGATTACTTAGCGCTAAGTTTTTTTTGCTTTTTTTGCTTATTTTGATTTTTTGTGCTTATTTCAACTTTAGCATTTTCTTAAACATTTAATAAGAATTTCACGCTGATATTAAATTAATGTGCTAACATTGAGAATTTTCGTAAAAATCTGTATCTTATCATTTATAATTTATATTTGTGTTACATATTTTCTTCGTGTCTTTTGACAACATAATTGTTTAAAATCTTTATAGTATGATACAATAATTATAATGAATTTTGTTATTAATAAAATATTACCATTTTACAATGGATTAGTTTATAAATAAGTAGATATAATAGACCGTCTCATTATTCAGATAATACCGACGAACGCTTCATAGGAATCACACCTATGATATTCCGGATGTAAACGTCGTTAAACTAGGCCCAAACAGGGGCCCCAATATGTATTAATTGTAAACAAAATTAAGAGATAGCTAATAATCAGGTGTTCTACAACCGTATCAATTTTCTACTCTCGGCAAAAATATGGATGGGACGACTGGCGAATATTTATCGTTTTCGTTAATTTTCATATTCAAACTCGCATTCATAAACCGTACTATTGAATTGACATTCCAAAAACTTTGCTTATTTATCAAAAATTACTATATGCGTGAATCATATTAACCTGGGGAATCACAGATAAATTATATTATATAATTCACATGTATATTTAACCCATAATGTAAAAGGTGAAAACCACAATACAAGAATTAATTGGAGACTATCCAGAATTAACAAGTGAAAATAATACATTATTTTGTAACGCATGTTTAAAAATAGTAAGTTTTATTTTAGTTCCCAACTGCATCCTAACTAGTCAATACTTCTATGTAGAACGTGTTATAACAACACTACATCAAGAACGTTTAAAAAAGTTGCTGAGCTAAAAAAACAGCATAATTTCACAATCTTTAGCATCACCTTCAACAAACGATGGACAATTTAAATTAAATTCACATTTGTGCAAAATGCTTTTACATTCGAATATGCCTTTAAGAAAATTACAAAAATGCATTTAAAGCTTTCTTGGGAAAATATTGTAAAATGCGCATCCCTGAGAAAAAATTATGTAGCTCTTGCCTACTATGAAACCATACAAAAATTAAAGATATTATTAACAATAATTATATGTGGTTTGGTGTGGATGAAACCATAGACGCTTGTTTAATATTTGGAGTTTAACATAAAGACATCCGACCAATAGTATTTTGATATATACAAAAGAATTGACGAAAACTGATAATAACATTATAGAAAAATTCATACATGATGGACTGACAAGCTTATTTTTGGCGTAGACAATACCATGTTACAAAATTTTACTCATAATGCATTTTGTGCATTGTACAAGTTTAGTACATGGATAGAAACGAATTTCTAAAACTATAAGAATGAAATTTCATTTATAGATTTAATTAAACATCGAAAAATAGGTTTTATATTCTTCTGTGAGTGCAATTATTCAAGGAGTCATTACCTGATATCTCACTGCCCCATAATCCAGTGCTAACAAAATGGGGAACTTAGCTATATGCTACGATGTACTATGCGAACAATTTTAAAGACTTTATATATATTATATACAACTTTCCCAAAACGACAACCAAATCAGTTAATGACTGTTATATACAACTTTCTCAAAACGACAACCAAATCAGTTAATGACTGTCAAACAGTTCTTAAGAAACAAGAGCTTCCTTCAAAACAATTTAGTTATATAAAATCCAGTTTAAATTTTTTGAGCAACACAATCAAATCTTTATAAAAGCAGATTCAATTTAGAAAATACCTGGACGCATTGGCCAAGAAATCAAAATAATATCGAAAGAAGTATTCGGTAAAAATATTGTATATTGTATACAAAATTGCAATTTAATTTTTAAATACTTACATAATATTATATATTGCGTAAAGAAAGTATTTTTATTTTAGTTATAAGCAGAATTTCTATGTAAAATTGTTGATAAACGTGTAACAGATTAAGAAAATATAGTTTTCTTTAGTGCCTTTATTCGTGTTTTTATGCTTTTTTCCACTTTTTATGCTTTTTTAATGCTTTTTTCTCTAAATTTTGTGCCTTTTTAAGTGCCTTTTTTCAAATTTTTTAAGCTGTTTGATCCGCTCTCTAATAATTAGCATACTAAAATCATATTTTATTTTTTTTGTACGAAAACCGCACAAAATATTAATTATTACTAAGAGACAAAAAAGATTTTAAATGAAATGCCGTTTCAAGTAGTATTTTTAAAATTTTTATTGGATGGACTAATAAAAATAAATTGTGTAAATATTAAATATGCTTCACTCGATCTGGCCCAAATTTATGATTCTTGATTGTCATAATGTAACACATCATTTTAATTATTATTATTGTTATATTTTTGACAATAGGTTTAAAAACAGTAGTACCACATCCTAAAGCATTTTTTGGTGCACCTTATAAAAATTTAATAATATCACATGAAACATTTGCTTATTTGTAATCTTTTTGATCTGTTAATAATGTTATACGGTTAAAAAAAATAATATTGTGTACTCATTATACATAATTATTAAACAAGTAAATTAACGTACTCAATAAAATAAAACATAAAAACTGGTGATGCGGCCAACATAGTACTTTCCCTACATTTTTCTCAGAAACTAGGTTTACGTAAAAAGGCTATTCTTAATAATTTGCTCAATTTTAGATTCTTCACAATTACTTGTTGTATAAATTTCATGTAACTCCTATAGTTTTTTAGCAATATGCAAAAAATTTCAAAATTATTAATTTTTATCTAGCAAGTTGAAAACATAAATGAAAAACATATTTTTATAAAACTTCTTCAGTTTCTCATTCTCTTTAACTTTTGTTTGAAAAGTTATGTAATATTTTTCAAAGTTATAGCACCCACCGACAGCCAGACACACACACAGGAACATTTTTTTGGCCAGAATTCAATCGAATAAACTCAAGAGAACTCAAACAAATATTTGCGCTAAAATTTTTTTCACGAAAACAATACTTATATACTATATAGCGCAACTAACAATATCAATTGATAAACTAATTTAAAATAAAATCAATTTTTTTCAAACAATTTTCAAATTTATATGAATAATTATAAATGATAATAAAATTAACAATTAATTATCAAAAGAAATTCATCAATTAGTAATATACATATATCACATTTTTAAAAACACATATATTTAATCACGTGGAAAAATAGGTTTTGTTTTAGTAGATAAAAAATACATTATATATTTGCGTGAGAAAATCGTGATATATTATTACAAGACAAAAAACGTTGACAGCTTACTAGTAGATTTTTAAAAATTTTTATGCTATTAAAAAATATTTTACTTTTACTTTCCGGTACTACCCTATATATAGTTTGTATGAATCAATGATGAACATAATATCTCAAATGATGTATTATATTATCATAATCATCAATAATAAATTTTAACCAGATTGAATAGATCATGCAACTGTAATAAATACAATTAATAATTTTGACCACACACATCTATGGTAGAGCTGTTTTACCAGATTATTGGAACATCATGTATGTTATTAGAATCGTATGGATTGTTAGGTATCTCTTCAACTACATATGCTGCATTAACAACCAAATATTTAGCTGTTTTCTTTTCTATCTAACAAAATGGTAAGATTTAAATAATCTAATAGATAGAAAGCATAATACACGTTTGTATGGTAATCATCTTTACAATGTTGTACTAAATCAAAAACATTGCTTGTATACGAATTTTTTTTTGTAATATATTTTTGAAAGCAATAACGGTTTGATAGTGAAACATGTTAGAGTGTAATAAAATACAATAAAATTGCGGATGATAATAGTAGTAGTAGTGTTTGCTATCGAACACGTGGTCGTTCCGACGTGTGATTTGTGTATTTGTGTGTGTGTAAATTAGCTTGTTACTTTAAATGATCGCCCCGTCACTCTAAAGCACCATTAATTTTATCCCAATGGTGAATGGTACCAGTCACCCATTCAACTACTGACCCAAACCAACGTTGGTGCACGTCAGTTCGGGGCCGTAACCGAATGCGTCACCACCGGCGTGAAGGATGATAATATTTTTGCGCATAATAAAATTGTGCGTGTGATAAATTAAAAATAAATAAAAGACGTTCTATTCTTGGTGAATGCGCCGGGCACACATTTGAAATATGTATTAGATTTTCAAGTTTTTTTTATAAAAATAAAATATTTAAAAAAATAGATAATAAAATTTATATAATATTATTTCTACATTAATTATTGATCAATACATATTCTAGAACACTTTAAGAAATGAAATATCATTTCATTATTATTCCTATAGTATTTACAACCCTTCACCGGTGGTGGACCGTCAACATGCGTAGTCCAGCAATCAATATTAAAATGGTTATTGCATGGTAATCATCTTTGCAAACATTCCATTTGTTGTAGTTTAGTTGGAAATATTGGTCATAAAACACCAAAATGCAAAAGATTGATTTGCTTTGGCAAATAAATCAGTGCCAATTTAAAATTTTATTTTACGATATCACATATCAAGCCTCATCGGTACCAATCCAAGGACAAGAAGATTTACTTTTCAATTTTAAATAAATTAAAAATTATGAAGGAGGGAGGTTTTTTAATCTAAATTTCAAGAAATACAAATTACTACATTAACGCAGACATGGTGGCAGAACACCTGCATGCACGATATGCCCACGCGGACGGACCGTGCTCGGTGTAAGCAGAGGAATCCAGAGAAGAGAATTATTCTCCTTTAAAAATTCAACTTATAAATATAATTAATTTATTTGTTATTATTTTTATGATACGTACTGATTCAACATATATAAGGTAAGGTTGCTTAAGTCGTACCACTGCTTAAGTCGTACCACATGCATTTAGCACGAACTACAGCGACAACAGCACAATCATCGGTAACCAAATATACATCTGAGCCAAACACGTCGTGGGACGTATTATTATTTAATGCAAACAACCACTTTGTAAAATTTGACAGCATGTAAGTTTGTTTCAATTTTCTTATAATTTTATGCATATTTTTGGTAGTAAATCTTGCAAGTAAAGTATTGATACACAATTTGCATAATCGTTTGGTCGAAACGATATTTGTTCAATAGTATTCAATATGAAGTTATATTTAGTTATAAATTTGTATGTACTGTGTCTTAGGTCGTAATCTTGCAAGTAAAGTATTGATACACAATTTGCATAATCGTTTGGTCGAAACGATATTTGTTCAATAGTATTCAATATGAAGTTATATTTAGTTATAAATTTGTATGTACTGTGTCTTAGGTCGTACCTGTATGAGATTCCTAAATCGTACTGGTACGACTTAAGAAATTATTTTTTGGTTTTTCCTACTCTCATATGATGTTTCCTACATTATTCATATTTTAAGCCATAATTATGTCAATACAGTTAAAGATAATTTATAATGGATGGAAACAAGAACATATAAGCGAGGCGTTAAAGAAATTATCAGAAGGAGTTATTGGATTCAATGAAGCCCATCGACAATATAGTATCTCTTAACCAACGTTACGTCGTAAATTTAAAGGATTAAATAAGAATGTCAAATTTGGAAGGCCTAAAGGCATAACTGAAAATATAGAGAAATTGGTTCCGCACACTCTCAATTTAGAATCAAGCTTTTTTGGGATTACTGAAACTGATCTAAGAAAACTTGCTTATCAGTTGGCGGAAAAAATTAAATTACAGTTGTTTCAATAAAGAAAAAGAGATTGCAGGGAAGAAGTGGTACTATAAATTCATAAAGGATAATCCTTGTTTATCTTTACGTACTCCAGAAGCAACATAAAAAATGTATTTATGGATTCTTTGATAAATATGGATTATCCACTGTTCAAAAAGCATCCAAAATAATTGCCAAGAAAGGCAAACATCACGTTGGTGCACTTATAAGTGATGAAAGGGGTTTGGCCACTAGATGTATATGCTGTATGAATGCTTGAGGTGAATATGTTAATATTTAAACGCATGCGGATGAACGATTCCTTAAAGAAAGGAGCACCACCGTGTACTGTATTTGGATGCTCTAAAACGGGTGGATAATTTTTGTTCAATGGTTTGAACATTTTATCAAGTATACAAAGTTGGAGAATAGTAACAATAAGCAAATACTTCTTCTTTTGGATGGACACACTACCCATACAAAAAATATTGAAGCTATAGAACTAGCTTGAATGTATAGCATTATAATGTTTTTATTTCCTGCTCATAAAACCCATCGTCTTTAACCTTTGGACTAATCTTTTTTTAAATCTATTAAAACAAATTATAACGAAGCTTCAACTTCTTGGTTAAGTGTTGGATTGATGAGGCCGTTACTTGTTGAAACTCCATATTATCACTTAATAAAACACTGACGTAATGTAAGGTTTCAAAAAATCGTTTTATTGTTCATATTTGTCATCTACCTGATGAATCCACTGTGTGGCGAAACAATTGTTGTAGAACAATAAAACGATTTTTTGAAACCTTACATTACGTCAACAACAATAATTTTTTTGAGATTTATTCAAAAGAAAGTCATCAATATATTACATAATATATAATATTATATATAATATATGGACGGTTCTATCCTTCGTTCCTCACCTTCGAGATCCTGGATTGATCCCTGCCCGGATTAATGGTATTGAGGAATGTTTGGTTGTTTGTCTAATATTGTTTTACTCGATTTTATTATTTATAATCAGATTTTTAAGATTTTGCTTAAATAGTTTTAGGTTTAGTTTTTTTACATGGTAGTTCATTTTATTGATTTATTGCAGTTGTCATAAGGTTTCTGAGTATTTTTGTGTGATGAACTTCTCAGTTCTTAGCATGGATTTTCTACTTGTTTCATGGTTGTGAATTTGTTTGTTTAGAATTATATATATATTATATATATATATATATATATATATATATATATATATATATATATATATATATACAGGGTGTCCCATTTTAATCCGCCAGTAGCGATAATTCTGAAACTTTGCATTGAATCAAAAAGTGTTCCAAATGAAAAGTTAATGGTTCTGAGGGGGACATCTGATGCCGTAGACTTTGCCCCCCCAGCCCCCCAAGGGGGGCGGGGACAGGGGGCAACTTTAAAATTTTAAATGGAAACCCCTATTTTTTATTGCAGATTCTAATAGACGGTTAAAAAGTATGTAAGTTTCATCCGAAACATTTTTTTATTGGTCGAGAGATGGCGCTGCAAATGTAAAAGTTTTTTGTCAATTAAATTGCGAAAATCGTCACGTAATTAACTATTATTATTACTTAAGACTTACTCACAACCTTACAAGGTTGTTTTTTTTTTCAGCCTGCCCAAATACTAACCCCCCCCCCCCCTACAAAGACGTAAAGTACTCAAAAATAGCGATTGAGTACTTCTTTTTCAAATTAAATAATGGTAAAATAATTCAAAAAAGAATGTCGTTTTTTTTTTTTTTCAAAAAATGGAGCTATGAGGGGGGCCAGGTCAAACACTGTTTGAAAAAAAAAGAAATTCTTTTTTAAATTATTTTACCATTATTTAATTTGAAAAAGAAGTACTCAATCGCTATTTTTGAGTACTTTACGTCTTTGTAAGGGGGGG